>VZRM01001111.1:261028-742829 GCA_013397955.1 Grantiella picta
GGATTGTTGAATCATTCTATCCTTGTTTGATCTTTTTGGCACATTATTCATTGGGTAGCAATATGCATTGCTAAAAAAAAAGAAGGAAAACACTGATATCTACAAAAATGTACTCTAGTTTAACTGCAGCTGATCCATGATATCACAAGACATGGATGCCCATACTGCTTGGAAAACTCTGGGCTCCTTTCAGCACATCTACTCTATGCTTTCTGCTAACATTAATGCATTTTTCAGCCTTGTACCTGCTGTATGCAGCATATAACAGACTATCTGCTTGGAAATCAGATGGTTAGCAGAGTTCTCACCCTGTTTCCAGTCTCCTGTTGCTTTCTGCATTGCCAGGTTTCATGAGGATACTGTGGTTTTCAAGCTATTCCTTCATTTCTGATCTCTCAGTCTAAGCTGGAAGGCATCTGTTTTAGCGGCTGTTTCATAAAGGGAGATCTTTCAAGGCAAACAGTAGTTGAGAATCACGATTCCCTGTAATGACTAAGCTATCATATGTAGTTTCATGAGGATGGTGTAAAGAACTTCAGAATGAAAGGGAAAAGCACACTCAGAGTGGAGGCATCTAAATTTCAGTACTGTGTGTCAGTATTGGACATTAAAGGGCAAATTATCTCAGGGAATGTGCTGCTCTGATTTTCCTGTGTTAATTCCAGTTAACTCCAGTAATTCTGGTATCTGTCTGTATTTCATGATATCCTAGAGTGTGATGCTTGATAGGTGCAACCAAGGAGATCAAAGCTCTGTTGGTTTTGTTTTCTTTTTTCTTTATTTTCTTTTTCCTTTATTTTCTTTTTCTTCTGTCCAGGCTTCTCAATTGCCCTAACTATCCAGCAGGATTTTTTCAAAATGTTTTTGAAATCCTGTTTCTGTTAAAATAAACAGGCATTTAGCCACTGTTTTAGTAGGTAAAAGTATCTGCAGCCAACTAATTATGGCTTGTGAAAACAGCAATGAACTTTTATTTTCACTCTCTTTTTTTCTTACTGTGAACTTTCCTGAAAAATAATAGCAAGGCTATTTTTCTCTGAGTTTTTTTAGTTGCTGTTGGTTCATCTTCCTTACATATCCCTGAATATCCCTGACAATACAGCAGCCTTTTTACCCAATTTTTTCTTTCATTTTAAGAAAAGGTATTTTGAGAAGTTTTATTTTATATTCAGATGGACTCTTTTTATGTAATTGTAGTCTGTATAGTTAAAAACATTCGTAGATGAATCCTCATGCATTTCCCAAAAATATTTCTGTGAACATTAGTCCTGAATAATCAAAAAATATGCAGGAACCAAGAGCTAATAAAACCTTTAATCCTTGAGCATGCAGACTATATCACCGTTCCATAACATATATGTGCTGTTCTGAAAGAAATACCAGTTCTGTAAATTCAGTATATGACCAGGTTTTATTGCACTATTTTTATCAAGTGGATTAAAGAATAGCAAAACCAATCTTCTTTGGTTGGTTGGTGTGGTTTTTGGTTTTTTCTCATGGAGAAAATCTATCTATTGCAGAACATGTTGCTGAAATTTTTAACATAATTTTCTGGAAAATGTGGAAAATTATTCACCACTGAACTGTTTGATAGCATACCTAGGTACTGAACATTGTCTTGGAAAACATCTTGAAGGAAAGAGTGAAAAGGGACAGAGAAAAAATGTAATTCCACCTTTCTGGTTTTTTTTTTTTTTAATATTTCCAGTTTCTCAGAGAAGGGATCAAATCCAGAGAATGTCACTGACCTAGATGAAGGTTAAGCAGCTGTATGTGATTTCTGTACAATTAAAAAGGGAGGTATGGATGACAGAGATTGCTAATGAATTGTAAGGTAGGTAAAGAAAAAGCTAGACGGAAAGGGGACAGTTAAATAGCTGTCAGAAAGGAGAGGGATCATTTTTTGGGGAAGCTGTTGGGACTGTAATCCTGTTTAATAGATGCAGTAGTGGCCACCAGGTAAGGAATAGGCATGGGTTTATTATTAATCAGGGAAGTTATTAATTATTATTAATCAGGGAAACCAGAAAGCTGGAGAGCACTCCCACTATTGTGGAGACATAGGAATAGAATGATGTTGAACAATGAAATGTCAAGCACCGAGGGAGTCATAAGCCACTGCTGTAGTCTGATCACTTAACAAAAATGAAATAACAGAGGACAAGGGACATCTGTGTGCATGGTCAGCTGGAGAAGACATCTGAGCTGCCCATGTGAGTCATGTGTGAGAAGTTCTGCTATTCTAAGATACATTTGGCAAAGAAGGGCAGCAGAGAGTTTGGACAGAAAATTCTGTCATGTGATGGGGATATAGAATTATCAGAATTCTTATTGGAGACAATGGCAGGACTTCCTCTGGAATACCATATAATGCTTAGATTAGCCTTTTTCAAATAACAACATTTTTATCTGAAAACAGCCTGTGGTTTACTAGATTAATCAAAGGAGATGACTATCCATATAAAGAAGTGGAATTAAATGTAGTTGACTTGTTTCGCTTAGTGGAACAGAGTCTGAGGGGGCTGTTGACTACTTTATAAAATAAAAAAGTACATTTCAGGACTGGAAAATAGCCACAGAAATGCAAATTTTGACATCAGAATAAATTTAAAACTTCTTCATCTTCGTCATCTTCATCTTCTTCTGTTTATGCTCAAAAGTAATCTTCCAAAACAGCATAATAAAAACAAAGAATCATCAGAACACAACAAGTTCATGGAAAAGATGACACAATATTTGAAATTCGAAACAGAATCTCTGCCTATCTGATGTATTGATATTTTTGAGGAGATTTGAAAGGAGAGTGATTGTTCTTTGTATATATGCTATATATGGATAGTTTTATTAATATGCGTCCAGAATTTTGCTTGTTGCCAAATAAGTTTATTCTTCCGTGAATAATGTGGGGTGCTTTTATGTTTGTGGTTTTTTTTCTTTTTTTTTTTTTTTTTTAATTGAATGCAGTGGTAGACTGGAGATGAGTGTTCACTAGTGCTCTCAGTAGCATTGATTTATCCGGTGCTGTGCTATTGAGCTCTGCTCACATGCTCAGGGCTGGATTGGTGACCATAATGGAAATCAGGAAGACTACTTTCTTGCAGGTCAAATCACAGAGAGCACCTTTTTCTTTTCCTTTTTTCTTTTTGCTTTCTTTTGTACAATGTTGTGTTCTCCTTTTTTATTTAGTTTGACATGTGTCTATTTTTTCCTGTCATTAAGTCATTATAGTTATGGCTATTCATTAGAGATCTTGAGATAATTAGAAGATTCTTTGTAGGTTTCTGTGGATTACTTTCATTTTAGTTTAATTTCATTGTACAGCTGCTATGGTGCTAGAGTGGAACTGACTACAGAGGTGATTCTTTCCAATTCTGCTTAAAATCTCAGGCAGGATCTAGGCAGGCACCAAAGTTTTAGACAGGTCACAAATTTGTTGTAGTTCATGAGTCACATTTGTAAACTTGCACAGCTTTATTTTATAACAGCGAAAGAACTGATACTCTTATAAATATTTCATTGAGAGCAGTGGTGAATCATCAGAAATCATTAGAAATATATCCTTTAGTTGGCTTTTCAGTATCTTGTAAGATAAGTTAGACTTCAGGTTTTAAATATTGCAGTTTTATAATATCATATGAAAATGAACTGCCTTTATTGTACAATGTGGATCCCTTATCTACTGCAAAATATATCAATAGAGAAAAGTAACCAAGTCGCTGAAAAATGTGACCAACAATATACTTTCACAAAAACATGGTGGTGATATTTAAAATTCTTTCCCCCATTCCGTAGTGTTTAGGTATTTATAGCTGTGGTTTCACATGTTGATCTTTCAATTTGTTATCCTGAGCAATCCAGACAGTGTTTACATGATATATATTGTTTATCCATGATTCTTTTTTCTTACTTGACTCCAGTATCATATTTTAATATTTGGCTGTACTTCATTATTTTTGTCTTTAGTCTGTGTTTTTGGTCTGCAGTATACTGGTTTTACTGTTTCTGTGTATCTTGCTTTATGATTAAGGAGAACATTAGTATCATGTTTTCACTTTCTTTGCAAGATCTAGGTCCACAATAGGCTGTCAGTCTTTTCTAAATCTCTAAATTGCCAAGACGTAGAAAAGTTCTTTGCATGCTCTATTTTTACTCTTCATCTCTATAGGAGCTGCTTAGTCACCCTAGGGAGTCTGTAGCTCTCTCAACATTCGGGTTTGTAACAGACTTTTCCCCCCGAACTTCAAGCAACAAGTTAATATTTTGGACCCAACAGTTTTCTGCATTCTCTTCAATTTCAAATTCTTGAACTCATCATTCTAGGTAAACTTGCTGGAAAATTTTCAGTATTTCTCAATTTTTTTCTGAAATTTTAACTGAATTGACTGACTCAACTTATAAACTAAAGTTTTCTATTGCTTTGATAAGATTTATCTAATGAAAAATAAAACTAGTATCATATTTTGTTGCTATGTCTTCCCTATTTAATAAAGAAATATGTTTTGGGGTTTTCATATCACATGAAGGAATATGATATCCACTGACACCCTTGCATTAATTTTCTAGGAGTGGGTTTAAGAAATTAAAATTACTTAATATCCTTCCATTTTTTACTGTCTGTCTTCTAATTTTATAAACATCCCTAACCATTCCAAGACTCAGTCCTCTATAGCAAACACTGGAGATTTTTACCGTGTCTCATAAAAAAATACTTGTTTTGTACAAGCCTTAAATTCAAAGCAATCACCCATTTAAATAAAATGTCCCTTTGACTCTATTTTCATTTATTTCTTCCAGAAGGATGATACGGACATAGGTTTGTGCTATGCAGATCACAGATCTACTTCCTGTCTTGGCTGGGAAAGAACTATTTTTATGTGCCAACGTTATTTATTTAGGACATTTTGCATGTATTTAGGACATTGACGTGCATTGTGCTGTGATGTACAAGAGTATGAAACAGACTGCCCATTATATATTGAGAGCTCAGGTTAAAAATAGGGTTTAAACAAAATATTACAAATTACATTTTTCTTTCCTTATTTTGATTTTTTTTCTTTTCTTTTTTTTTTGTTTTTTTTGTGTGGTTGGTTTTTTGTTTATTTTTGTTCTGTTTTTTGTTTTTTTGTTGGGTTTTTTTTTTACTTAGTGGTAGCTGTTTACCTCTGCGTTTTTTAAAACTTGGTCTCAAATACTTAAAAAATCCTGGTTTTTCAATGGTCAGAGATACTTGATTTTAGGTACTGAAAATAATATTAGTTAAACTCATAAAACACATAATGAGTATGCACTCATTAATCTACCCAATCAGTCAATCCTGATGCTGTACTCAGGTCTCTTACTCCCTTTAATTTTAATTTCCTTTTGCCAGAGCTTTGCTCTTTAAATTTCCCTATCTGAAAGCATTAAGAAGGAAGGAACATTTCACTGTTTTTACCCTCTTAAAGTAAAAAAAAACCAAAAAAATCCCTGGCAGTGTTGCTGTCACTGAAATTTTATAATTGACTCATCTGAAGTAGGAGGGGCTGACAGCTAATACAATTTTCCTTTAGGATGCACAGTCTATGATACATTTGTCTTGAGAACTCAGGCCTGTACCTAAGGAGGGGTAAAAGCTAATTATCCAGCAACCTAAAAATTATTTTTAGCAGAACTGAAGAATATAAAAGGGAATTTTATGTAACTCAGTTAAGCTTTTTTTAACAAGTAAGATCTTGCCTCTAATGGAGAGTCTGTGAAAATTCAACTGACAAAAATCTACCACCACATAGTAATTTCTGGGTAATAAAACAGTATATGACTAAGTAAAGATACAGTAGAATATATTGTATTGAAATGTTGTAAGTAAAATGTACGTGAAATCCAAAGCATCTAACAGGCATAGAGTGAAAACAAGGACCTAATAGAGTAATTTTACATAATGCTAATATGAAACAAGGACTGAAATTGATCATATGATTAAAAGAAAGTATGAGATGGAAAATAATTTTTTTTTACTTGCTTGGAATATGATACAGAAGCAGAAGAATCATGTATTTTGTTTTTCAGCTTTTTCAATTTTCATTTGTTTTTCAATTTCCAAAACACAGTATTCATATCAGTTCACTTTGTGAAAGTTATTTTCGTATACTTAGGCCTAATAGACCTGACATGATCAACCATGTTTATCTCCTTCAAATGTTGTATTCTCTGTATGTATGGCTGCATAGTTGTCGCTATTGAGCCACTAGCAGAGAGAAAAGACCCTCCGTATAGTGTAGCATCAAAAGATTCCGTATTTTTTTATTTTTCCAACTTATATAGACTTTTCAAAGGTCACTCAGATTGGTCAGTCTGAAACCTCCCCCTGATCCTCTTGGCCAGGCCTGAACTGCGCACATCTCGAGAAACTGTTTTAATAACATCCAAACTTTATCTTTGTTTATAAAAACACAAGAAAATTCTCATGGGAAAGGTCTGTGCTAGCCACATATAGTCATTGATAATATGTATCATATATACATTTATCTGAAGTTTGTCAGTGACTCCACAGTTATTTCTGGATAGCTCCAATATTTGAAAAGTAGTATGATCTAAAAATAGGCTTCAAAAAATTTGGGAATGGGGTAAGTTTGCTTTTCCTTTTCTTTTTTAAAAATAATCTTTGGCCTGAATTCTGACACCATTCATCTGGGTTTGCCATAAATCACATATATGTTACCATGGACACTCATTTATCAGCTTGCATAGGACAGCTGTATAATTGAGAATACCAACCTTGCCATCGAGCCTACGAATCTGAAGCCTTTAATTCACTATGTATTTGCCTGGGCCTTGTCAAATACATTCAAATGAAAAAAAAGCAAAAGCTACTCTGTACTGAAACTTGTGACTCCTGCTTGCCTGCTGTGTTTGCAACCTCTAGTTTTTGCTTTTCACAACAGTATTCCCCAGAGCACTGAGGGATGGAGCCCATTTAAAGAATTAAATAACATTTTCTTCTCCTTTTTTCAAAGAGGGGAAAAAGGGAGCCTGAAGCGCCATAAAGGCAGAAGGAAGAAGGCTAGACAAAAAATAGGTGAAAAATTAAGTTAAAAAAGTCTGGGTGATAAAATGTGGGGGAAAAGTCTGGTTAATCACTGTGCACAACTGGTTGTAAGTAACCCATGAGCAGTTGTTTAGAAAGAATCTGTTATCTTATGCAGGTGGTGTCCAACCATCTCATGTGACAGGAGAGGCTAAACTGTTGAAACATGGAGCATTCTTTCACAAAATTGCAAATGACAAGCTAGTTTCCATCATTTCTGTGAAAGATTTTTGTTGGACCTCGAAACCAGAATCCTTGCTATACTTTACATCAGCATTGAGGAGGATGGAAGGGAATGCTGGAGGAGGAAGCTGAGGCTGACAACCAGATGAACTGGAGAGAGAGATGTGGGTATGATGGAAGGAAAATTGGTGGCAGCTCACTTCTCTCTGGGGCATTTGGGAAACACACACTCCCTCCCCAGTGCCTCACACCTATGGACACCCCTGGCCAAAGGAAGGCACACGTGCATTTCAGGGGCCAGACTGGATAGCTCTGTTGTGAAGCAAGGAGGGCTACGTATGTTTTATAATGTCAGTACTGGTGACACTTAAGACCGTAATGACTTTATTTTTAAAGGTTCAGAATAATCATTTGGCATGTGATCAGTGCTAGTACTCATAGCCAAAATTTTTGTAACTGGTAGTTTATGTATTTAGGTTTGTGGAACTGACTTTTTCCCCTTGTTCTCTCCCCCAAAAATAGGGTAGTTGGTATTCAGGTACCTGAAGGTAGGGTCCCATTTAATTTTAATACAGGGTATGATGTTTACCTTCCAGCTACCACTCCAGAAAAAAACAGGCCCTGCGCTTACCCCTTTCTATCTCATTCATATTTCTCAGATCCCTACAACATATTAAAGGAGCTAGATTTCCAGCATCAAAACAGCTCCTCATTGCCTATCTCCAGGATAGGCCAAGATCATTTGTCAAATCCTTTACCAAACAAAATGTGGACTTTTCTTATTTCAAGAATCAGAGTCAGTATGAGAAGATTTCTCCTACCAAAATGTGTGGTGCTGCAGTACCTCCACAAACCCATATATATCTATACACCCAAGCACACCCATTTCACCCTGAAGTGACATCCAGCATGGTTAGTCTACTGTGAAATAAGGGAGTCCAATATCATTTACAGGTCATGTAAATGTCAGGCTCAGCAGTTCCCTCCATTATGAAGTATGCTGGGTTAGATTTACTGCTCCGCTGGGGAACCTCTGCATGCTCTGCTGGTGCAAAATAATCTACTACAACAGGTTTATCAACAGATAAGATGGAATGGGAGATCCACAGCTTGCCCAGTACCAGGAACTGCAGCCTGCTTTTCCCACTTTTCGGTTAGAACATTCATTCATAATACTTTAGGGTTTTTGGAATTAAACAAACCTTTTTTCTGTTCCCTCTAGGGCACTATCTCTGTGTCTCTGCCATATGGTACAGTGTGAGGCTGGAAGGGGAGATCTGTCAGCCTCAGCTTCCTTCTTCTGCTGGGTAAGTCCAAAATGATACGGAGCATGTATCCACAGATTTTGTGACTGTTTAGTGCATGCTGTGGCCCAGCTAACAACACAACATGCATAAGATGAGCAACCTGGCTTACAGTTTTCTTTTGCTGGCAGCTTTTAGCACCTAATGATTTTTTTTATTTGACGAAGAGTGTGATATACTTTCTCATTAAGATATTTTCCTGTTCACAAATTGAAGCTTTTCCCTTCTAGTGTTGTATTTTCTGAATCTCTCTGCTTCTTTATTCAATAAGTGCTGCTAAATTTGTCTTTCAAGACATTGATCAATGAAATAATTCAACAGGATTTTGTCATGTCAACACTTCCTTACAAAGATTTCAAAATCTTTTCATTCAAAAAGTCACATCCTAATCTGGGAGTTTGCTGTGCAGAAGTAATAAAAATGTCTATTTTTCAACTTTATTCTTGGAAGTTCTGACTCAAAATTTTCACATATTCCAAGTCATAATGCTTAATTGATTCCAACCAGTTTCAAGGCATTATCAGAGAAGAAAAATACACATCTAATAGAATTACTAGTTGGTGATAAGTAACAGACAGGAACATATCTATAGGCAATACATATCCATTTGTATTGTGAAATGAGAAATATCCATGAGCGGGTCTTTCTAATCTCATTACATTTGTTCAGCTCAAAAACTGCAATGAAGTGATTTACTGTGAAATCAGTCTCATGCTCTGCAGATCATAGGATTTTAGTTTCTGAAGCTTATTAATGCTAGTGCAACATTTTTCATTTACTTAGTGAGCTTTCAATGAACCCAGAAGCACCAGTTCAACAAATCACTCCAGCACAAGTTTAATTCCAATCAGACCCAAGGAACAAGGCTCTTTGCCTATGTCATGGGGCTATGTGGAGAATAAGGCTGCAAAGCTTCCATGCTCTGCTACATGAAAGTCCAAATATATTTAGCTGTTTTTCATTTCTGGTCACCTAGCAAAGCTGTTTTTCCTTTGGGAGCTACACAAACATGGTTTCTGCTCAGTGCTCGACAGAAAATTTAAAAATGTTAATGCTGCTCAGAGACATGATTTGCACCCTGGGAAGTTTTCAGCTGAGATGTATTCTACAGCATCTCATCTTTCAGCTTCAACCCTTTCCTATTCCATTGCAATTCCTGCAGACTGGCTAAAGCCAGACTCAGCTGCAAATTGATTGTGAGACTCTGTGGTTTTACAGATAATGAAACATAAATAGAGGTACTGTTGCTTCCTTTCCACATACTCCTCCCAAGTTCTACCAACTCTAGTTTNCTTCATTCTCTGATTGTAAAATAAAACTAATAAAGCATTGGCAAAACAACTTGAAAACATGTAGTATTTAAATGGCCTTTCCTTCCATTAGGTGACACCCCTGCATTAGAACATGCTCTTCATGAAGCATATAAAGGTAAGCAGGGCACAACCCATGACTGAAAATCCTGCAGCTCATCTTTGCATCTACTAGTTCATAAGAATACTGCATATAAAAGGATAGAGGGCATTGGAAGGCTTGGTTCAAACCTGAAGGGCTGTTAAAGAAAATGTTCAATTTAAATTTTTTTTGTATGAAACCCCAGAAGTACTAATGTATGAATCAAACACTGAAAGAGGAAAACTCCTCAATAAGGTAGTATAATGAATGCTTGCAGGGTAGCACAAACAAATGTCTTCAGAGAATTTTATGTCAGATTGTCACTAACTGGTTACTAGGGTTTGGTATGCTCAGAAGATAATCTTTGCAGGGAGGGTTTCTGAGTTCTGAGAATGACAATAGATTATGGAAAAATAGTTTAAATACTAGATATTCAACTAACAGGGCAGGTACAATACAGGTAGAAGTTCAGGCACGAACTTCTGACAGAGTTATTGACAAGCTGCCATGGACATTGATGTAAAGTTGATTCAATCCCATTTAAGCAATAATGGTTAAAGAACAAACCAGTTTTCCTTTAGGTTGTGATGTAAATAATTTCCCCAGTATTTCTTTGAATGCTCTTGTTTGCTGTTATTTGTAAAAACTCAATATTATAATTTCAAGATGGACTAGTTTTCTACACCTTTGCCTAATTTTGTCTTTCTATTTCCAGCATGAACACCTAATTTTTTAAAAAAATTTTTTCTTGTAATGTTACTTGAATAAAGGGAAACCTACTTTTCCAGAGAAAGTTAAGACACAATTAAAATCAGTTTTTGGATGTAATCCTAAGAAAATAATAATTTACTAAATGCTCATAAAGAATGAACATAGTGTGATATGCAGATCATCAAAGTTACCACAATAAAGATGCTCCAAAGAACAGCTAAAAATGGGGATTAGTCAGTTATGACTTCCTGGCCTTAAACATAAGTTACAGTTTTGGAGTATAAAATGAAATTATATAAAATGCAGGTTTGAAAAGTGTCATTCCAGAGACCTAAAGGAAAATCTCATATTCCAGACATCTTTGCTAATTTTAAGGGTTTGGTCTCTTCTCCATGGCCTAGAACTTTTCCTGAAAACCTATGCTCCTGATCTCTGTTAAAATCATATAATATGTTATCCATACTTAATTATTTTATTCTTATCATATTACAGGGATGTAATTAGTGCCTTTCATTAGCCTCATTTCTTGTGATTATAAATCTGAAATTAATTATATTTTATTCATTTTGGACAAGTACAACATAATTGTGATCCTGCACATTACTTTTAATCTGTTACTGTAATTCTTTTGAGATATTACCCTTATTTGTTCTGCATACAGATACAAGAAGGAGAAGGAATTTGTTAGCTGAGAAAAAATGAAGTTGAAAAGGACTTGTGATGGAAATGTTAATGCCCAAGAATGCACAGACGTTTTTCTCTGGAACAGAGGTGCTATCATGCTCAAAAAAAATTTATTGCATATTTATGTTACAATAAGGTTTTCTACAGAGTCATGTGCAGTGGCCATCTGATACAAGACCTCTTCCATCAGAAATTCTCCTGCATCCTTATGTTAATCCAAAGCTCCACAATGTTTCTGCAGTCAGAAATGCTACGAGCGAGTTTTAAAATGAATAAAGAATCTCATGGAAGAATAGGAATGTAAAAACAATAAAAGCCTTGAAGACCAAAGTTTATAAAGTTGGAAGTAGTCTTTAAGAGTACTATGTTTGCATTTGAATGAGTAATCAACAGCATGCATTATTTGATTTGATTTTAAAATGCCTAGAATCACAAAAGATCTACTCAGTCTAATCCATGAAGTCTCCCGTCTTTGCTTCCAGAAGCAAAACAACACTCCGGCTTTTCCAACAGAGAGAAGAAAAAGCAATTTCCCATCCAGTGCATTTAAAGACATGGGAATACAAAGAAAAAAACAAGTCATGTGGTTACTCTGGAGTAATCAGACAAAAAAAGTCATCGACAAAGGATTGCAGAAGCTCTACTCTTATTACAAAAACAAAGCAACAGTATAAAACAAATAAAAGAATCTCAGCTTCTATCAGCTAGAAAGAAACCTAAATTAGAAGAAAAGAGTAAAGAGTTTTTCCTCATAGCTTCTCAAATGCAGGGTTTTGAGTCTTCCCCAGTTACCAGAAGATTATTCACATGTTCAAAATTTTTCATTTATCTCTTTGTTTTTGTAGACTTAATTTTTTCAGCTCTAAAAATGTGATTTTTGTTTTCTAATTTCTGCATTCTTCATGCTCTTGTTTCACAAATACACAAAAGATCTACCTAAGTGGAAATACAATTCACCATTCTGCAGCTGGGCAGGGCACCTTTCCTTCTGTCTATTTATCTCCCTTCTTTGTGTTTTATTGTTTTGTAAGGAAAATGTGTTTTGTCACATTCATGAATTGCAGATCAGTTTCTCATGAACTGGCAGGACCGATAGCAGTAGCTCTTCTTCTCAGCAGTCTATAATTCCACTTCTTTCTCATTGTTTGTCTTTTATGTTTCCCCCTTATCTATTTCTTTCTCCCCCATTTATGGGCAAAGCTGCCTAGAATAGTAGATGGCAATTACATTCTGCAGTTGATTTCTGTAAATTGGTCTACTTTTCAAGTACTTATAAGCAAAATTATTTTAGCTGAGAGAACATCAATTTAGGGAAGGAGAAATGTGTGTGTTATTTACATGGTGGAATATGCAGGCTCAAGATTAGAATGTGCCATTACTATTTATATTTGTTAGATAATGTTAATCATCTTTACAATTTAGAAGTATTTTTACAGTCTTATTTCTTCAAAGCATAATTTTCTAGCTAGTGCATTTCTTTTCTTAATCTAGTTGTCCTCTTCTTCTTTACTCTGCATTTAACTATCTTACTTTTCTTCATTTTTAGCTGCAGTAAAACATGACAAACAGATTTCTAAAAATGCTAAATCTAGATTAATCATTGGTAAATCCGAAAAGGTTGTACAAAAGTGAGCATTTTGGAAAATCTCGTTATTTACAAAGCTACAAAATGTCATTATTTACAAATATGTGTGTTTCATCCTAAAGAACCAAAGAATTGTTGCATCACTGTAATCATCACTTCATGGATCATGAAATCATAGAATCATGGAATGTTTTGGTTTGAGAAGGACGTGTACAGATCATGTAGTCCAAACACCATGCCATGGGTCAGGACATCTTCTATAGCATGACACTGCTCAAAGTTCCATGCAACCTGACCTTGAACACTTCCAGAGATGGAAGATACACAGCTTCTCCAGGCAAACTCTTCCAGTCTTTGATCTCATTGTAAAGAATGTATTCCTTATGTCCCCTTTCAATTTAAAACCATTCCCCTGTCCTGTTACTACAGGCTTTCATAAAAAGCATCCCTCCACCTTTCTTGTAAGCCCCATGTTACATATTGAAATGCTGCAACAAGATCTTCCAAGAGCCTTCCCTTCTCCAGGCTGAACAACTCCAGCTCCATCAACTCTCTCAGACTTTCTTCATAGGAGAGGTGCACCAGCCCTCTGGTTGTCTGCATTGCCCTCCTCTGGAACAACTCTAACATGTCCATGTCTTTGCTGAGCCCCAGACATGGACTTAGTACTCCAAATGGGGTCTCACCAGAGCAGAGGGGCAGAATCCCCTCCCTCGCCCTGCTGCCCACGCTGCTTTGGATGCAGTCCTGGTTACAGCTGGCTTTCTGGACTGCAAGTGCACATATCTGGCTCATATCCAATCAGTATCCTAAATTCTTCACCACATGGCTTCTCTCTACCCATTCTGCATCCAGCCTGTCTTAGTGCTTAGGATAGCCCTGACACAGACGCAGGACCTCTCACTTGGGCTTGCCCTTCACAAGGTTCACATAGCCTCATTCCTCAAGCCTGTCAAGGCCCCTCTGATCAGCATTGCTTCCCTAAAGCACATCAGTGGATAACACCAGCTCATCACCACTGAGCTCAGCGTCATCCACAAAGCGAGAGTGTTCTCAATTCCACTCTCTATGCAATTGATGAAGGTATTAAATAGAACTGGTCCCAGTATGGACCCTTAAGGGACACCACTCACAACTAGTTTCCACTTGTCTATTGAGCTGATGACTGGGACTCTGTGGACATAGTCATCCAGCAAATTCCCTATCCATCTAAAGTGCATTCATCAAACCCGTATCTGTCCAATTTATCAAGAAGAATGTTATGGGGACATGTCAAACGCCTTACAGAAGTCCAGATAAATGACATCTGAAGCTCTTCCTTTGTCCACTGATACAGTCACCCCATAATAAGAGGCTACAATCTTAGTCAGCTAATTCCCTTAAGATCCTGAGCTGTATCTCATCAGGTCACGTCGAAGTTATGTACATTCAGGTTTCTCAGGTGGTCTTGAACCTGATCTTCTAGAGCCAGAGACACTTCTTCCTCAGTCCCTGTTTTGAGGCTTAGGGACTTGAGAGATGTGAGAAGAGAGATTGAAATTGAAAATGGAAGCAGAAAATTGTTGAGTACCTCAAGTCTTCTTCCTGTTTGTTGCCATCAGTTCTGCTGTTTTATTTATCAGGACAGGTACTTTTCCTTTAATCTTCCTTTTCATGCCAGCATACATATAGATGTCCTTATTATTCTTTGCATTCCTTGCCTAATTCAGCTCTAACTGAACCATATCTTTCCTGATCCCATCCCTACACATCTAGGCAACTTGCCTATATTGTAACCAGGAAACATGTCCTTGGTTCCACTGCTTGTGCATTTCCCTCTTGTACTTCAGTTTGATCAGAAGGTCCTTACTCAGCCACGTTTATCTCCTGCCTCCTGTGCCTGATTTTTTAACAGGGAAATTGAAATCTCTTGTGCTGCAAGAATGTTCTCTAAGCTCAGTTCAATTTCTATATCCCTGAGGGCAGTTTCCTGGGGGCCACAGCCACATCCACTAACTCCTTAAACAGCTGAAAGTTTGCTGACACCACCCTTGACCTCGCTAATTAGTCCAGCTATATTCCGACGTGTTTGTAGCTCATAATACCTAAAACAAACACGAGAAAATTGCAAGAAAATATGCTTCTAGAAGCTCTGAACATCTTAAATAAGCATATACGCTGAAGATTTTGCCAATAACAGTAGTCAAATAAACAAAAAGTATATGCACATTAGAAGAATTAATAATTGACATTCAAATTTTAAATCAGCAGAAGTACTAGTGCACCCTTTATTGTTAAAGTCATTGAGTAGCTTAATATTTTTCTTTAATATCTGAGACCCATCAAAATGTTGTCCAATATTTACTAATTTATTTTGAGAAAATGAAATTAGATTATTCAAAACGAACAGTATTGCAGTTCTACAGTTTTAACTCCTCTTTTGAATTTTCCAGTATCTTCCCTAGCTCAGGCTTTTTTTGTGGTGTCTCCTGGATTTGACAGATAGTCTGAGCTGAAGAAGTATCGTTCATGAAATTGACAAACTCATCAAACTGAAAGACATTTAACAGTAAACCGATTATGTTGGAATGATGGCCTCTTGTATTTTGGTATTATGTTTCAGGAAATTCCTCTAAATTAGATACTGATAGTTTAATTCAAGTTTTGCAAACTCTAAGTGTTGTATTTTTCAGTGGAGAAAGGAGACATGAAGAGATACTTGACAAAATTATTATTCTCATTTTATTTATGGCATATATTTATTTTGTCATCTTAAGTCAACTTCTTGAGTGTCACCTTTCATAATCATAAATTTTATGAAGCCTTGCAAACAAAATTATTCCAATTTATAAGACCAGTAAAAAAGTTGAAGTACTAACATTTTATCATATTAAATGCAACACAATCAGCCATTTTTTGAGGTTGCAATACCTTAAAACTCTGTGATGGAAGCTTGATAAAGTACCTGGAGTACTGACATGATAGTCAGATGCTGTTAGGGTCCCAAAAATCTTCAAGAGATGCAATTAATTGTATCATCAATTATACTAAGATTGTCAAAGACGTGAGACCTAATTCAGTGGCCCTGCTAACTTTTCTTAAAATTATTTTAAATTACTTTTTATTTTAATGAAAGATTCAGTTTTTTGATCGGTTGACTTTTTTCTCAGTGTAAGAAAAGGGTCTATTTCTTCTATCATTCCCAGGAAAACAAAGCAATAGAAAGAAAAGTATGCATGAACAACAGTTTCTATGAACTCATATTGACTGAAATGCCCTGGGGAAGAAATACATAGAAAAGTTTCTCAGGTTTAGCTTTAGGAGATTTTTGCTTTAGGTTGTATTCATTACTTTATGATATATATTAGGTACTCTAACATTGGCCTGGCTTTAAAAAACAGTTGTGATATGTTTATTTTAAAAGATCATTAAAATTTACAGCAGCTTAATAGTAATGAATACATTATTTCTGGATCTTTACCTTGGAAACAGATATCAAATGGTTTATCTGCTTGTCAAATAAAATCAAATTATAATATTATTACATCTGAAGTTTTCAGAGACATATTTTCTTTAATAGAATGTAAATCAGATGTTTCATTCTATTCCGTTCTGTTTGAATCAAGGGAAAAATATCCAGACTCAAAATGCAGTTTGTAAATACTAATTTTGAACTGAAACAGTAATTTGGAGAGTTTTCTAAGGCTTCAGTATTGTTTCTGGAATAGGTTAATGATTTCAGTTTTGTATTTACTTTCTCTAAATTTCATTTATTAAAATATGATATAAAGCACACTAAAGGTAATAAAGCGGGCTTCTGCTTTCTCCTGTGCATTCATCCACCATTTGTCACCTAGTCAGTCACCTGCTAGGAAGTGCTTTTGCATTTTTCACAGCCACTGCTCATATATATTGTACCAAATAACTTATTAACTTTGACAGACTTTTCCACCTCACTGCTCAGCATCTTTTCAAGATCATTAATGACCAAATTAAGAATTATGGAGTCAAGTGCAAATCACCGAGGGATTCTTCTGATAATCTTCCTCCCCTGTGAAATCTAACTACATTTTGCCACTTGTTTTCTATCTCTTAATGAGGAATTCATTTATTCATTTTAGTCCCTTGTCCACAGTCATCTTCATCTCTTTAAAAGTCTTTGTTAAAAGACCTTGTTCAACACCTTTTCAAGGTCAAGGTGCACTTTATCAGCCTGCTCGGCCCAGTCAGGAGGTTTGCTGATTATTTCAGAGAAATGTATGTGTGTGAAATCTGTTATTCATTTGCAAAGGCCATATTATTCTTCCCTAATTGTTCATATTTATGAACCATAATGGTTCATATTTATTCAGATGCATATTAATTCAATTTTTCAGGCAGTTTCAACTAATTAACTTGCTGGATGCATTGAGCTACTGGTCAGTCCTTGGGTTTCCCTGCAGCTTTCTAAAATATTTGATGCCATGTGTCAGTCCTCTGCCTCCACACTGTATCTGAGAGAGGTTTGAGATTTTCTTGTTTCATCTTGAAGCCTCCCTAGAGCCTAAAGAGAAATATCAATCAGTCTTGCAGATTTTTATTCCTTATTCTATCTACTACTTCAAACTTCTGACTGTTGAGCGTATCCTTTAATGAGTCTACAGCTAAAAAATATGCTTTAGCTCAGAAATCTCCCTGAACTTATCCGAGTTAAGCAGGGATATAAACAAGAAATTTTTCTTCTCTGTTGAGGTCTCCTATCCTCTGCACACTCTTTTCATGCTTTGATTCATTTCTTTGTGGTACAGATTCCCTAGAAAGCTTCTTCTTCATCTATCTTTCACATAAAATTACACATAAACCTGAGGTTTCCTTTTGTTGAGGCAAAACTCTTTTTTTTTTTTTTTTTTTTGTTTTGTTTTGTTTGGGGTGTGAGGGTGAGTGCAGGCGAGGTTATGGCTATTGTTAATTTGGGGTGTTTTTTTTGGTTGCTTGGATTTTTTTGCTCTTATCCATGTTGATTTATCTCCTCTTTAACAAAAAAAAAGTCTACACAAGCCTAGTAGAACAAAACAGAAACCAATAATCTTGTAATGAATGGGGAGATTTGTACAATTTTACAGGAAATGTTCCCAATGGCTTAAACCATAAGTTTCCCTTGCATCAAAACTATTTGTGCTTACTAATTTAGTCCCTGCTGCTACACATCCCTTGCATTTGCTATGCAGTGCACAAGTACAGAAATATAATTGACAGCATCTGTTGTCTTTCCCTTGAAGAGTTAATAAATTAATTGCTGTTGCAAAGTAAAATACTCCTCTTTTTTAACCTTCCAGATGTGTTTTCCTTCATTCACTGGTTTCAGATGAATCATCTTTCCGCTGAAGTTTCTGTGAAATTTACAGGGAATTTACAATTCCCAAAGGATGGCCGTTAGAACAATATCAGCTATACTATTACAATTCTTTTCTCACCAACTTTTAAGGTAGGGTGGGTTTTTGGTTGCTGTTTTGTTTTGGTTGGTTGTGTTGGGGGGGTTAAATTTTGTTTGGTTTTTTGGGGTTTTTTTTTGTGTGTGTGGATTTCACTACTTGTGGCTAATTGCTTCAGGGCCCAAAGGGAGTGAAACTACTTTGTGCTAGATGAACTCCTTGGCAGTTTCTTTGACTTTGCTCTTAAAGAGAATGATGACTGAGACAGCGTGCTGCACAACCTCTCTGGATTTGCATGAAGCCACAGTGTCCCAGCAGAAAGATTCAAACTTTTTCAACAAATGGTTAAAAACACATGTGTACTCTGGGCTATAATTAGAAGAATGATCAATTCATATAATCTCCATAGGCATTTCATGCAGGCAATACTTATTATTATTTCTTGATATTTGTTCACAAGGCCAGCTACTTTTGTAGGGGAACAATACCAAAGATTTTGATAGGAGGAGCTATAAAAATAGAAATTCACCAAAGAGGAAAGAAAGATTATTTTTTGCTTTAAATGATATTTTATTTTTCCTTCCTTCTTCTTCTGGAACATTGATACTGGCCACCTATGAATGCAGGAAACCCCAGAGAAGATGGCATAGGCATTCAGATGGTGTTCAGTAAAACCAGTGACCCAAAATGTCAGCTGTGCTATTCTTGCTCTTATGCTGTCCTGGAGCAAATCTGAATCAGATGGATATGAGAACAGGCTCACACCACTGAGTGACACACAGTTAAATCTATGTATTAAGGTAAAAAAGGTGAGTAATAAGTTCTATTCTAAGATTTCTGTTCTAGGGCACTCAACCACATCTCACATAATTGAGGTCCTGCAGCACAGCTCTGATGAATGCCACAGATCTGGGGCAGCATGACACCAGTCTAATTTCCCAACATGTGGCAGGTGGCCTGACCCCCAACACAGTGGTTCCACCTTGGACTCAGTCTTCACAGTGTCTAGGTTAGAGTTCTACTTGTCTCCTGAGAATTGTATTCACTATATAGTGCTTCCTAAAATAGATTTGATAAGCTGCCGATCATGTAGCTCAAGGCAATTTCCTTGAGGTTTGCTCTATTGAAGTCCATTTAGCATTTTTTGTCTTGATTTCTATCACACTCTGGTCTTTTGCTCTCAAAAATGTTAAGAGTGTGAATTTAGCTGCAGCAATTTAAAGTTTATCTGGCCTTTTTTATTTTCTAGTGTGTAGGGTGGATTGATATAGTCAGTCAGGGCTGTGAAGACATAAACAAGATCTCATTTATGTGAGCAGTGCTTTCAGGTAAGCTTTTTCCCATGAGACAGATTCTGTGGAGCAATAATTACTGGGTTTGAAGTGAGGAAGGTGTTTTCTTCCAGGTAAGACTGACTGAGACTTTGGGCTTTTATTTGTGTTCCTCTGCAATATTGAGCAGTGGCTGTTGCCTAAGCCTGTCAATGAAAGCCTGTATTTCTCTAAATGATTTCTGCTGGAGCACCAGCCAAAAATGTGCTTTGGCTTTCTCTTTTCCTAACAGGATCTCTGGAAACCTCTTTTGTTTGTGGCATGATAGCTTGCACTGCTGAGACTAGGGGAAGAACTGGGATTCTTTCACATTTTTTAAAAAATGTTAAGCTTAAAGGATCCCAAAGAGCCAGAGGAATTGGTGCAGAAAGTTGCTAGAACCCTGGGGCAGGAAAGTTTGGTTTATTTTTCAGGAAAACATGATAATCCCTTGGTATTCTCATTTGCTTATCCAAGTTGAAACAATTAATTGGAAAATAAATGGCTTTTGCAGAGATGACAATTCCTCCTGATGGTAAAATATGGCAAATAACCCTGGTAAAAATCAATATGGGCAAGCTATTAAACCCCAAACTATATTTCTTATTTTAATTTTTTTATTATTACTGAAGCCTTCTCCCTTGACTATTCTGTCACTTAAAATATCACTGTAATACAGGAAAAATATGGTTTTTCTATACTATTGATTGTGCTCTGCATGAGTATAAATGGTGTCGCCAGATGGAAGGCAGATCAATAGGTCAGAACTTACTGATGATATAAAAATTCTTCCAGGTTTCAAGATAAATACATCAATTCTTTCAAATATGGTTATAAAAACCTGCCCATTTTCGTTTTACAAGTTGTCTTTAAGAACTAGAAAACAGTTACTTACCTTGCAGTCTATTCTGCTATGGCAGTTTTACTGTCTTCTTTCTGGTATGTGATGGAAAGGGTATATATTTTCAGCCATGGAATGGTTTAAGATATGAAAACACTAAGCTCTGAATAGCCTTTCATCAAAAAGAAAATCTCACATCCAAGGTCTTTCAGGGGAAACAAAACACTGAGGTACCATTGGAGCAAACAGATGCATACAAGTAAGAGATGAAATAGATGTATAAAAAAAGACACATAACCCTTCCGCCCGGTCCAGCAGTGAAATCTGTCTCTACCTCTAGTTTGACATCCTGCCTTTTATTTGAACCTAGTAGAAAACTCATCCAAAAACTCCAGCTAAACTGCTTTAGATGCAGGAATATATGTCATAACACTGTAATCAAGAAAGACGGTGTAATGATGAATATTAAGGACTGGCTTTAGACATAAGGTCAGCTCACCTATATTGCATTATTTTTAGATTTTGCCCGGAAAGGATCATCATGGTACAATAAGCTTTTTCCAGTGATGTAAAACCCGCTTTGTTCAGTATTCCAACTTTCTGTTTATGAGAGAGACTAGACCAGCACAAGGTTACAAGGGCAGGATGTTTGAATCCCACATTATTCTAGGGTACTGTTGCCATGCTGCTATACTGGGCTCTTCCTCAGCAAATAAAAAAATTTCTTTTGAGCTAATGGACATGCACCACTAATAAAGATATGGAAAAAAATCACAAAAAAAGTAAGAGTAATAATTAATAATAAGTTAGAATGACTAATGCAATTTTTACTAAATGGAGAGGTTGATTAACGAAAGTATTTCCTTTTTTTTACCACTACTGTCTTCTCAACTCAGCTGTTCTGTGCTTGACAATTGCAAGAGAAGACAAAACAAGTAAAAATCTCAAGCATGTATGACTTCTATTGAGGGGAATAGAAGTCTTACCATAAGAGTAAAGAAGAACAAGATTGGACCCCTTTTGTAGCTTATGGCTACACTACTGAAAAACATGAGATGCGGAACTCAAACGTTATTTCTCAGTATTTAATCAAAAACATTAATTTAAGGTTAAACTGTGGTGCTATTGGCCTCAGTTGTATTCAGATGGTAATTTCAATGCCAGCAATGGACTCTTCATCACCTCAGCTTTACTTCAAATTTCCATCAGGGACTTAATTTCCCTAACAGAAACAAAGACTAGGCAAATCCATATTCGGGTGAGTTTTCACAGGCCTTTCTTCTAACATAGTAAGTAATCTAATCAGACCACATATTTGGAAATTTCCAGGAAGGTAACTTGCTTTTGTTGAATGCTGCATACGTTTTAACCTTGATGATTTCATCAGAATAGGTTATTTGTACAGGCAAATATTCTTCTGCCTCTAGATATGTGCCAATCTGTTTACTGAAAATAACAATTGGAATGCAGCAAAGATGGATTTTAAAATTTGAAGTGGTTGAAGTAAACCACTTCATGATCTGAATAAATATTCATTTGAGGAGCAGAGTTTACTTTAATGGCTTTTTGTGTTCCATTAAATGACCAAAAAGACCTCAGCTTTTTCTGATGTACTTCAGAATCAAGTATTCACTCGATTCTCAAAAAGCAGTATCATAAAATAATTACAAGTGACTTGTAAGTGAAGAGCAACAAGGCTGGTGAAGGGTCTAGAGAACAAGTCCTGTAAAGAGTGGCAGAGGGAACTGGGCTGTTTAGCATGGAGAAAAGAAGGGTCAGAGGGGACCTTTCTGATCTCCACAACAGCCTGAAAGGTGGGTGTCGGTCTCCTTTCCCAGTTGATAAGTGACTGTACAAGAGGAAACAGCCTTAGGTTGTGTCAGAGAAGGTTTAAATTGGATATGAGAAAAAGAATTCTTCACCAAAAGAGCTGTCAAACATTGGAACAGGCTGCCCAGGGAAGTGATGGAGTCCATCCCTGGAAGTGTTTAAACATGTAGATGTGGTGCCTGGGGATAGGGTTTAGTCGTGGCCTTGGCAGTGCTGGGTTAACAGTTGGACTCAATGACCTTAAAGGACTTTTCTGACCTAAACAGTTCTAAGGAGATCAGATCTCCTAGATTAAACTATACAGCTTGTATATCACACATCATGCTCCCAGGTGAATTAATAGGTGTTGTTTACAGACGTTGATGGAGACAACTCTAAATGAATATTGAGATTTTTGCTTTGTCTTTCATTTAATTTCTTCCAGCTACAGTCAGTTGGTAGCACACATCCAACAATTAAAATTGTTAAACAGCCATTAGGAATGAGTGGCATGCAGCAATTTTACAGGTAGTCAGACAAAAATAACAGTTATAACCATTATATAGCTTCAAAATGCCTTAGAAGTATAGTGCTGTAATTATGGAAACTTTCCTAGCAATTCCGAAAGCCTACTGAGTGTTATAATAAAGGGAGTTTATTTTTATCCTGGTTTCCTAAAAAGAAAAGTTTTGTGCAATCATGTTGTCCATGCTCATTTATCTGTCTGTCAGTCTGTCAGTCTACCCAACAACTTTCAAACCAGGTATCCAATTTCAACCAAATTTGAAAGCACAGCTGACGACTCAAAGCTATTAAGTTGCTACAAGCTTCATGAAAATAAACTATTGCGTGGAATTTGAAGGCTCATATCATTGGTCCCTTGAGTGAAAGATCACAGTTAGCATCTTCATTCAAATCATCTGTAAAGCCTGTTACTGCAATTGCTGGCCACATCAAATTATATCAGTGAGGTAAAGAGAATACAAAGCCACTGTATATGAAGCCACAAAAACTCCCTCTTTCTTAAAAAAAAAGAAAAAAAGAAAAAAAAGAAATAATCAGCTTCCCCACTTTTGTCCTTCTTCTTGATTCTAACAAAGAATGTCTGTTGGTCAATAATTCTAGCATGTCATTTATATCAGCATTTTCCCCTGTTTCAAAATTATTAGCAATTTTTTCTTTTCCCATGCTGAAACCTGATCAAAAATTCTAACTCATGTAATTCTCATTTGCTGCAGAATTATTTCAATGTAATTATGGTACAATAGGTGCTGTTGTGATCTGAGATCATCATAGAAGTAGAGGAGTTAAGAAATCAGAGAAATGGTTGAAGACCACTATTAATGAACTAGAATCCTAGCCATAGTCTGAAAATGCTGTGTTTGATATTTGGCAGTGTGAAATAATCCAGAAGAAAGAATATAGCAAAACTGGCACAATACAAACACCTTTGATATTTTGTTCTGAAGTGTCAGTTTACAAACTTTGCTGTCTTAGAATTCTGCCTAGAATTTAACTACAGAAATACTCACCAAGCATGTAAGCATCAAATTCCCTTCCCCATTCAACTTAAACTTTCTCCTGGTGATATTTTGTGGAACTGAGTTCTTTCAGTGAATGACAAGCAGTAGTACCAGATTAACTGTCCTTTTTGTCTCCTAAAAGAGATGGCAAAGGGATTTACACTTTTCTTCCATTTTTTCTCTCTGGAATTCATTGAGGGTTTTTTTAATACTAAAATGCATTTTTATTCTTCACTAAGATAGATAGACATATTTCAGAATTTTTTTTTTTTGCTTTTTCACTGTTTCTGCTGATTCACATTGACTCTTACTAAGCCTGCTCCTTATGGGCTGTTTACCTTTCTGATTGAGATGACAAAAACTGAACACTGCTGCAGCTGAGCTGTGTAACTGGTAGCCAGTTCCTTTCCCTGAATGGCTGTGCCTGAGTGCTGTTATGTATCCCACAGTGTTCACAAGCAGTTCATCTTAACCCTTCCATTGCTCTGTGCTTGCTAAATATTTTCCTACGGACAATACTGCACAATATCTTGTCTTTACACAGCTGCCCTAAAAACCTCTACAATGCATTCTGCTGCTGCAGGGTAAACCTTTTTTAATCATGTGAGAACTTTTTTTTTTTTCTGATTGTGTTTTGTTCTAAATCATTAATTACTGCACTGGGTTTTTCTAGTGTTGGCTTGAAAATTTGTGCCTTTCCACAGACGGAAGATACTACAAATGTTTAACATTTCTTTTTTTTTTCCACACTGAATTTGTACACCTAGTTATTTGATAATTAGTCTAATTATGCAAATTAGTTATCAGAAAATTACATTAAATCAATGTTACATTTAAGGGCAAGGCTGTGAGGGGAAACAATGGATTACTCTGTAGCTGTATCCAGGCCTTCATAGAAATAGAGGATGTTAAACAATTGGAATGGACCTTAAAGTTCATCCAGTCCCAACCCGCCTGCCATGAGAAGCGACACCTCCCACTAGACCAGGTTATTCAAGGCATTATCCGGCCTGGCTTTAAACACTGCCAGGGTTGAGGCATCCACAGTCTTCCTGGGCAACCTGTTCCAGTGTGTCACCACCCTCGCAGTAAAGGATTTCTGCCTAATGTCTAACCGAAATTTCCCCTTTCAGTTTCTATCCATTCCCCCTTGTCCTATCACTACAGCTCCTGATGAAGAGTCCCTCTCTGGCTTCCCTGTAGGCTCTCTTCAGATACTGGAAAGTTTCTATGAAATCTCCACATAGCCTTCTCTTCTCCAGGCTGAACAACTCCAACTTTCTCAACCTGTTAGGGTTGAGAAGGGAAGGTGCTCCAGTGCTCTTATCAACTTCATGGCCCTCCTCTGGACTTGCTCCAACAGTTCCGTGTCCTTATGCTGGGGGCACCAGAGCTGGATGCAGTACTACAGGTGGGATCTCACAAGAGCAGAGTAGAGGGGCAAAATAACCTCTTTTGACCTGCTGGCCAAACTCCTTTGGTTGCAGCCCAGGATTCCCTTGGCTTTCTGGGCTGCAAGAGCACACTGCTGGTTCATGTTCAATTTTTCATCAACCATCACCCCCAAGGCCTTCTCCACAGGGCTGCCCTCAATAATTTCTCCTTCCAGCCTGTAGGTGTGCCTGGGATTGCCATGACCCAGGCGTAGACACTTGCACTTGGCTTTGTTTGCTTTCACTGCCGTTGAAAGGCTCCTGAAGTTTTGCTTCTATCCTGCAATGAGGCATGGCAGGCAGAAGAAGTTATCCCAGTGCTTTACTCACAGCATGTACCAACTGGGACTCATTGATCTTGTCTCTGTAGCCTTTACTCCCACCTTGATGGGAGCAGTGGAATTACCCTGAAGGTCCTTTTCTGGCATACCTAGACTCATGACCTTGTAATTTGCTTTGAAGTACAAGGATGTGGTGTGAGCTTTTATTTCTCCTACTGTGCTTAATCACAATTCAATTATTTGGGTTTATATTGATAAAACTTGAGCTAAGTTTCCATAGCAACCATAATGATCAGAACATTGTAATGCGGTATACAAACACTGTTCGTTTTTGGTAACTTAAAAAGAGATGAAGCCAAGTAAAGAGCACAGAATCAGTGGCTTACATTCACTGATTCAGAATTGGATACACCTTGCTGACCTTTACTTCAGCACCAAGTACTTGTGGAGCTTTAGACTACCTTTACATTGCAAGGGAAGAGACAGGACCTTTCAAAAAATGATTCATTTCTCTCTAAAGTAGCTCAGATCTGAGATATGAAGTTAAGCAACACCCAGCCTCAAAAATTCTTCATCTCATTGATAAATATCCTCAGTTTTTACACTGCTGCATCCTTCAGCCTCTAAATAATATTACCTGACATCTACCTGTCTGGTATTCTGTTCTACAATCCACAGCTAATAATATGCAAATATTCAGTTTTCCCATCTGTTAAATTACTACAAAGGAAAAAGGAGGGTAATTGCTATATTTGAGGGCAGAGAAACATAGGATCCCAGTAGGATCCTATATGAGAATAATCATCCCAAATGTTAGGTGATTATATTAACATAGCTTATATAAATATTCAAATTTATATTAGATCTTCATTTGCTCTTGCCATCTGAGTTTTCCATGCTAATGTCAGACTGGGGGAAGTTTTCAAAGCCACAGTGTTTTTATCTAATATTAGGATGCAAGTCTTTCTCTTAGCTGCCCTTTTCAACTCAGTTAAAACAGGACTACATTTACAATTTATTTTAGCATGAATACTGTCAAAAGAAATTACATTCATAGTTTTATGTAGAATTTCTCATATTTTTGTGTCAATTGAGATTCCTTCCATGTTGCTCTTCTCTCTCCATGCATTCTTTATCCATATTTCTGAATTTATGACCTTTTATCAACAACAAATTCTATGTTTACACATAAACTTTCTACTACCAATCTTGTACTGTGCTCTTTAGAAGCTTTTATTTGCTTTAAACAAAAACATCTGTAAAAAGCACCTGGCACTTCCTTCAAAATGCCTGTGGATGTTCAAGTTGAAAACTTGTGAATAAAGATGCAACTAATGATAAACTTACACCTTTCTCTGTATTTTCTACATTAGTTGTATTTATAACCAGTAAAAAGTCTGAATTTTCTCAACTTAATTTGGAAAACTAAGAAAGGCTTTGTTAAAAGTATTTAGCACTTAATTTCTGAAAGAAATGGCTGTCCTTTTCTTTCTCTAGTTTTTTTTTTCAGGATTGCCTCATGTGAGCATTATTTCTGATGGCAAAACCAAGGAAGTTTCAGGATTCTCAGGTCAGAACTTGGGAGTTCTGAGATGTTAGCTAGTGTCACCATTCTGTACATTAGGCTTCACAGACATATATGCTCAGAACTAATGTGATTTATCAAAGAGAAGAAAGTGAAATGTGCAAACTAAAAGACTGACATAGTTAATCACAAAACTTGATATCAAGAAATGGAGAATTGAAGAGATATGACAAAATAATTAAAGGGATTAGAACAGATGAATTGTGATAATTTTTGAGAAATTTCTATTCTAGTTGTCTAATACTTTTGAAAACCTAATGACAATAAGTTTGAAAAATCTATTAACAATAGTGGAAAAGAATGCCAATGCTAATCGGAAACTTTGTGAGAAAGCATGCTTTGTGAAAAAGTTGAAGCAGCTTGATTTTTCTTTTTTGTTTTTTGAAGTGACCTGCTTTTCTGACTCTTCTATGCAATATGGAAAATTAATGTCTAGATCTTTTAATATTATCTTGTAAAGGTTTCCTAGAAAATCTGAAGAAGAGGTTCAGCTGGGATAATTTCTTGACTCCAACAAGACACATAGTTGATTTAGACAATTCTAAAACATCCTGGTTAGGAAATACTAACATCCGGAAACTACTTGTAGGAGAGTACCAAACAATAAAAAAAATCAGCAATAAATGAAAATATCTTGAAATACTACAATTCTACTGCAAGCAATCTGCAGTGAAAAGTTATGCCAGTTGAATGCTGTCTTATGATCGCTTTAATGAAAGGCAAACTAACACACTCTCTAAACTTACACCATACCTGTTTCCATTATACACTTCCATGCAGGAGAATGTTTTTGTTATAGTTCTTGTTAATTCTGCTGATAGAATGTCTTTTCCTTGTAAGTTTTTTGGTTTTTTTTAAAGACAGGTAAATGAGATAACATGCATAGGAATGGAGGTGGAGGAAGAAGAGAAAACTGTATTTTACAGTTTGTTCATTGAGACAGCCAAAGAACACTTGAAAAAACAGATTTATACACATATATATTTAGTTTTCCAGCAGAAGAAGGAGAATTGGCTCATCAGTCCTGGAAGACTGTCTGACATCATTTCTTCCTTTGAAAAGTTGACATAAATATGTTCCTTAAAAAAATCGAAGCAAAAAAAATTAAAAAGCCAATCCATTTCTCTGCATGACGTCAAATGAAACCAACCAAAATACAATAAACACTGTTGAAGATTTTATCTAACTTTACAGACTGATGTGTGGGTATTTTGCAATTTGTATTCCAAGCAAAGAAAGTATTTACAAAGGAAAGATGCAGAAAGATACATTTCCTATATGATTTACATTTTATTTCATTATAAAAAGGGTTCTTATTATAAGAGCATAGACTCATGAGGAAGTGTTGAAGCAGATTGATGACTGCTATGAATGATTGCATTCTGGTTCAGGCAACAACACTGAAAATACATGCACATCACATGGTTGCGTAGTTAGGAAAGCATTTGTAAATGTTTTAACTTTTGCTTGTGGTGGGAGTAGAACAATTTGTTTCAGTAAGTTTTACTTTCTTATTTGATGCTGTTCCAATGAAACCCTGTTAAAATATACCAAATGCATAGGAACTTCAACTATTTTCTAAGCTTTTCCTGATAAATATTAAGTAAATGTGTGGGGGTGAAAAAGTAAAAGAATAGGTGCAAATAAATGTTTTCATGCATTAGCTGAATCTCTGTAATAGTCTTCTCCCATATTTGCAGCAAAGGCATCAATCAATATTTGACAGAATTGTCTGTGTATTATGTGCATTGTTTATGTTGTCTATTTGTACACATTCTACTGGAGGTGTTCTGTGAAGTTAAATCCAATTGTATTTAAACCCTTAGTACATGGGGGATGGGAGAAGAAAAAACCATGCAGGTTATATTTGAATAGTCTTTCTTTGAAGCACAGCTAACCACAGAAAAATATGCACGTTGCCAGCTAGAATCAGTTTGCTTGGACAGAAATTAAATGATTGCTCAGAGAATTAATTACACCTTGTTTCTGAACTTAATTAATTGAAGGT
Organism: Grantiella picta; assembly: GCA_013397955.1. Classification (NCBI taxonomy): domain Eukaryota; kingdom Metazoa; phylum Chordata; class Aves; order Passeriformes; family Meliphagidae; genus Grantiella; species Grantiella picta. The sequence continues at coordinate 290,131 of VZRM01001111.1, forward strand.
GTGTTATCCAGATCACTGTGAGGCTGAATGATGCTGCTGAAAACTGAATGTATTCATTTTTTATGCAGGCAATCATAAAGGACTCTGTTAAAAAAGCACTGGAAGCCATAGTGTTATTTTTAAGTAAAAATATTTTTCATTTCAGAAACCATGTCATGTTCCTGTCCCTGGTGTTGCAATGCTGAGAACAGATTATTGCATTTTAACTTCACCTGTTCACAAAATGTTTTGTTGTTTTGACATCTGGCCCTGGAGAAGGACAGCCATGCTCCACTGACCTCAGGCTAGACATCAGCTACATTAGTCCTGCTTATGTCTAACTGTGCTATTTACAGTGCTTTCAAAGCAGTCAGATTAAAAGAAGTCAAGCTGCACCTGGCCATTATGCTGGAAAAACACACACAAAAATCTAATTTACCTTGATGTTTTCTTTCATTAACAGGTGGGTGAGACAAAATCTTCTTATAAGTGTTTGCCTGGAATGTACTTTCAAGGACTCAGAATGTTATACATTTTAGAATTCGTAAGCTTGTATTTTCAACACACTTCCAATAATGCTAGTTCTTGTTTGTTTAAACTTCATCTTCAAATTTCTGTTGAAGATATTTTAATGCATTTTTCCTGTCTGAAATGCCTTTCTTCGTACTATCATACATCTTCTCTAGTCACACAGACCATCTTGACATTTGGGAAAACCTTTACCAGATTATCAAGTGAAAAATGCTTCATAATGTTTCCTCTTAGTTCTTCCATTAGACAGAAAAGGAAGAATATGAAATATTAGAGTTCATCTTCAATTGGAAATGTGTATGTAGATGGCTGTAAAATTGAGCAGTGTTTCCAAGGAGCCTTCCTGAAAGTGAGGCATCAATGCAAATGCCCTGGCAGAACTTCCCTTGCATCTACTACTAGCTGCTCAGAACCAGACTAAAAGGCAACCTGACTCATTAGCCTCTCTGGGCAGAGGTCTGTAGAGGATGCCTGGGAAAGAGTATAAAAGCAGAGCTATCTTACAGTGATTCTGACCACAATGTCCTGCACACAGATGGATAAACACATCATGTGATGGGTGAGCAGCTAGCTCACAGGTCAGCACAAAGGCTGATAGTGAATGTGACATGAGACTGGTGATCTGTCACTAGTGGGGTTCCACAGGGCTCCATCCTTGCCTATGTGCTCTTCAACATCTTCATAAATGGCTTGGAGACAGGACTGGAAGGGATACTGAGCAGGTTCTCAGATGACACAAAACTGGAGGAGCTGTTGACTCTCTTGAAGGCAGGGAGGCCCTGCAGAGACCTCAACAAATGAGAGGGCTGGGCAATCACCAACCATGTGAAGTTCAACAAGGGAAAGTGTTGGATCCTGCACCTGGGATATGGCAACCCTGGATGTATGGACAGACTGACTGCAGGCCCTGTCCATGGCAAGTTGAACATGAGTCATTAGTGCCCTGGCAGCCAGGAGGGCCAAGTGTGTCCTGGGGTGCATCAGGCACAGCATCACCAGCCAGGCAAGGGAGGGGATTGTCCTGCTCTGCTCTGCACTGGGGCAGCCTCACCTTGAGTGCTGGGGGCAGTTTTGGGTGCCACAATATTAAAAAGACATTAAACTCTTAGGGAGTGTTCAAAGGAGGTGAACAAAGATGGTGAAGGCCTTGAGGGGAAGCTGTGTGAGGAGTGGCTGAGGTCACTTGGTCTGCTCAGCCTGGAGATGAGGAGACTGAGGGGAGACCTCATTGCAGTTACAGCTTCCTTGTGAGGGGAAGAGAATGGATAGGCACTGATCTCTTCTCTGTGGCGAGCAGTGACAGGACTTGAGGGAATGGCCTGAAGTGGTTTCAGGGAGGTTTAGGTTGGATATTAGGAAAAAGTTTTTCATACAGAGGGTTGGCTGGGCACTGTAATGGGCTGTGGTCTAAATACAAAGCCTTACACAGTTTGAGAAGTGTTAGGACAATACAGTTGGGCACATGGTGTGACTCTTCAAGATGGGCCTGTGCTGGGCCAGGAGTGGGACTCAAAGATCCTAATGGGTGCCTTCCAACTCAGTTTATTCTATGACTCTGTGACTCTCCAGTATATCACAGTAGACCAAACAGTCTGAAACCCAATGAAGCAGCTGAAAGTTATCAAAACTACACTGTGAAGTCTGAAAAGTTTTCATTCTTGTCCATTGCTCTTAGACTGCAAAATACCGAAACAGAATACTGCTTTTTATGTATAATTTAATGTAATTTTCCTGTTCTCCTATTCTCAGCTTTCTAGGGGCTGATGCAGTGTTAATCCAATTTTAACTACAACAGTAAATCCATCTGAAACACCCCCAAGTCCATATCTGTTCCAAGTTTTTAATCATGTTTCCTATGGTCAGACTAGAAGTGTCCTGGGCAGCTGTGTAGAAGGTGGTGGTGTCATGAGACCCAGAAGGGTTACTGGAAAGATGACAGTAGGAGGATTGTCTGGGTATTCTCCAACAAACAAAAGAAGGTCTCTGGATGTCCTTGGTCCACCTGAGAGTAGAGGTAGATTCACCACATGATAAATGGCCAGAATAACAGTTCTGTTTTGCTGTGCTGCCCAGGGGTGGAAATCAAGCATCCAGACCAGTAACTGGTCCACCTAGATAGCCCCAATTCGTCCTTGGCCGCTCATTTCTTTTCTGTTTTTCCTCTCTTAAGTTTTTGCCTTTTTACTACTGTTCCCACCAAATAAACCATATGTCCCTAATTATTTTTCACACCATGTTCTGACACATCTGTACCCTAATCTGATATTTCTACTACTGTTATGCAGGTGTTCTCAGCCATGTGCTATTGCTGATATGATATTCTCAGTATCTTGGGCCCTGACAGATTCCCTTTCCCAAAGGTCCCTCTTGCCTCCTGTAAATTTTTTCTGTTTCTTGCATACCTACTCCTGAGCCATCAGTGAAATCCAGCCATCCCCTCGTGGCACTTCTGTAACTGTTGTTAGATTCCCATACATCCATCTTATCACATCCAGGAGCTTCTCTTGTCCAGTAGTTTATCATGCCCATTCAACTAGGTAGGTCAAGATGTAGGCAGCCACCAGGAAAACGGGGATAATCTGAGTGACAAAAATAATCGGAATAGGATATCTCTTCAATACACACAGAATATCAAAACAAGTTTCAGAAAAGTTGCCCAAGAAGAATGCAAATACCTGTTTTAACAAGCATGGCAATGCATCTTGGACCCCTGTCTTGTTTAAAAGTAAGAATCTAATTTGTACTATGCTTATGAGAACAACCCCCACTGACAGGATAAACAGCCAACAGAGAAATAATGCAGGTGTCCTTGCTTCCTGAAAGGAGAGGATAAGAGCAATGTGCTCCATTTGCTTTATTCATGATGCATCACTGCCTTCACAAATAATAGCCTATGTGATTTAGTAATTAAATATCTTTACTACTTGCCACCTTATGTAATCACACTTAGTTTTAAGACTATAGCACTCGAGAAGACCTCCTGACCCATCAAATATACCCAGCTGTGATTACAGCCATCCCTTTAATAAATATCTAATCTAGATGGGACCAACCATACTGACATGCCCTGAATCACAAAACACTCCAGTACCTTAGAAATTAAGATCTTTAGTATAAAAAATAGAAGGAGGGCAAGAACAATCAAGTGTATCAGCAATCCCCATGTCGATAGAATGGCAGATAACTTTTTTTAGGTGAATATACTCTGATGAGCCTGGGAACCAGATGACACATGATGATACAGAGGATGGTAAAAATAACTTGGTCAACACAGCAGCAAAAAATACCAACTCATCTGAATGATGAGTTTTTCCACCAATTTTGTGTCCATGTAGGTGACTACAACAATGTTCAATAATACCATGGAAAATTATAGTATGTACCGGAAAGTGCAGAAATAAAATGACGTGAGGATTTTAAAGTTAAAATTTCTTTCCTTTCAAATTTACTGAATGACCTCATTACTGTTTCTTTTAGATTTTACTTTTTCTTAAAACTTATGATGTTTGACCTGTTGGAAGATATTAGACTGTTAAGGCCTCTTAGGGTAAGGGTATCTTTTTACAGGTAAACATTATTTTAGAAATCCTATTTTTTGAAGGGAAACTAAACATTGCAAGCATTTTTTCACAATATATTTGTGTTTTCAAAAGAAATTCAGCACTTAGTTATTTGCAGTGCTTTTGAAGCTGACATACAATATAGACACCAGAGAAACTATTTTATATATAAATATATGTTACTTTTTTCTAAATTTTTACTGATCTCTTCTTAAAGACAATTTTTACTGGAAGTAAAAATTGTAATTTTGTTTACAGAACTGTTAGATTTGTTTCAGTATGTCAAGCGTGTAGGGGAGAACAATAAATGGTAACATAACAAGAAGAACAAGAAAGGGATATAACTTTCTAAGAAATATCTTCTCTTTGAATTTGATTTCAATGATGCTTTGTTTCAAGCACATGTAAGTTCAGTCTTATAAAGCAGTTGCTTTGCTGCAGGTCAAAAATTTAAATGCAAATCCCATTAATCAATTACTAATAAATAAATTGCTATAAGTAATTAAATATAACTTGTTTGTTTCCATAATGTTTTTCGACATAATGAAAAATCTTTACAAATATTTATACGTAGAAGATAATTTCTCTTATCAAGAGAAATTATTCCTTTAAGGGGATTGTTAGGATCAGGAACTTTTCAATACTTAAAGCAATGCAGGTTCCTAATCTTTTTGATTATCATAGATAATGAAGCTTAACCATAAGGGACAGAATCATTGTATTATATATATATATATACCATATGGTATATGGTATCTGCTGTATATTGTTTAAGGTTCATTCAAGTAGGTCTTTCTCTGGGCATTTCAAATACTATCTTGCCATATCTTACTTTAATTATACATTTCAATTACTCTGAAGAATTTTCAGTTAAATATATTTTGCATGAAAAATTATTCACCTCCCAGTTTTGTCATATAAATAATCAATTTAACTTGAAATGTAGACCTATCAGCTGTCTTTAAGAATAGAAAAATTAGATGCTTGGATTCGATGAGTTCCTAAGACATATCCAGGTCTCCAATGACAAGGTTTTTTTCAGAATACCTTCAGAAGAGGAATAAGGACCATTCCATTGTACAGGTTTCCTCTCTTCCCAAAGGGTGGATTAAAATAACTGCTGTTGCAATGGTTAAATTTCCAAAGGAAAAGCCTGAAGAATATTCTAAAGAAATCTTAATTATGAATTTGAAGGTCATGTTCATTGCATTTGTTGTAGCTTTAGAAACATATTAAACCAACCCATCTTGTACACCAATTTCTTCCAAATATTGAATAATGAAAGCATGGAAAAGTCACCAAACATTATACACTGAAGTGTCTGTGCTCTCTGTATCATAATACTTGTCTTGCAGCCGTGACAAAGTTTCTTGTGGATATAGAGTCATGCTTTAAGCATGATTCTCTGAGAATACTGACACCAGGATGCAGATAAGAGGTTGTGTATTCATAGTCATACTGGAAATTGTTAGTGCTGACTGGCAGTTCTAGAAAGGAATGAGAAATTTTCACAAGGGCCAGAAATTGGATAGTGAAGCTTCCCTGCACATTATGCCTGTATCAAATGTAAGCTTTTCACTCACAGCCCATGCAGTACAAACATTTACATTCCAGAGGACTACTTAGCTTTTTCCACATTTTGAGATACGCTTTTCAAGAACATGATGTCTTTTACGTTTTAAGAAAATCTACGGCTATATGTAGGGAATGCTTATAAAAATATAGTTGATATAGACAAAGAGACATTGCTTCTCATTTTGAGAAATGATAATTATGCAGGAAAAGAAAGAAAACATTATTAGGTAACAAACAAAAGTCTACTAAAAAGTCCAAAACCCTTAAAAGGTTCAAGAAAATATTCAGTCTGTGAATATTTGTATTTTTCTAAAAAAAAAGCTAAGTCTTGGTCAATTATGAAGCAGGGATGAATTTGAAATTTAATGAAATTCTTTTTTTCTGCTACCAATATTTACTTGTAATTAATAATTTACTAACAAAATGTAAGCATAAGATATCACAGCAAGAAGAAAAACTGGACAATTATACCTTGCTAAAGCATCTGTTCTTTCTGTTCAGATGAGGCAGCTTCATTTCAGTAATAGAATTGGCCAGCTCTGAATTGTTATGTTCAGGACATAAACAACCCAGACATCTCCATGATAAGTTTAACAGTTTTGGCAGGTTTGATCAAATTTTCAACACAAATAGAATGAACGTGAAAATGGTGCAACTTGTTCTTTTAAAATCCTTTTCATTCAAATCACTGACATTTTGGAGAGGCAGACCTGGAGAAGCAAGAGATCTCAGAACTGTCCTTCGTCTAGAATTAGAAAAACAAATAGGACATTAACTCATTACAGTCCCTGGACATGGTTTATATTACTGTGTGTGATCTGTTCTTGATTCTTTAAGGGTAAATCTATATACCTCTGAAACGATGGAATCCCATTCATGACAGTCTACAAAGCATCTATTAATTTTAATGTGTTAATTAAGTTTTAAGGCAGTATTTAAATTAACCCTGATACTTATCTATGACATCATATTAGAAAGATCTGTCTTACTGTGAAGAAAGAAACATGCGTTATTTTGCTCTCCCATCAAACCTATNAGAAAGTTGTTTCTTAGCAGCAGTGAAGAAAAAAGAAAGAATGAGAGGATAGTAAAGTAAATATGTGTAGGAATAAGAAAGGCGAAAAAGAAAAGACCATATTGACTTCTCTGCTTTTTTAATAAAAGGTGTTCTCTCTCTGTGGTGGACTGTAACACAGCTATACAATGCCTCAAGAGCTAAAAAGCAGCCAACCAACACCTACAATTCAGGCATCATCAGGCACTAGACTGGACACAAAAAGGTGTCATTTAGAATACAAAGTGAGATGAGTGCTGTTTCACTCAGTGAGTCTGGTTTAAGTCCAAAACAGTAGCTGCGTGCTTAGAAATTCCCCCACACAATCTGTAAGAAGTTGGAAACTTTAAGCTCACTACAAATGTAAGGCTGTAATCCACACTTGGTTATTACAAGTATGTTGAAAGACAGACCAGAGAGAGAAATGAGGAAAACCCGCCTAGCTAATGATATGAAAAGCTGCTGGTTGTACGTCTATAGCATAACTCAGGTTGGAAAGAATCTCAGAAAGCTTCTAGTCCCACCCCCTGCCTAAAGCAGGGTCGGCTGTGATATCAGACCAGAATATTCACCATTTTCTAGCTGGTTTTTGAAGGTGGAGCCTGCATACAGTCTCTGGACAACCTGTTCCAGTCCTTGATTTTTTTTTTAAGTATCAGGCTGAACCCTCTCTAGTTTCTGTCTTTGTGGTCTTGTGTTCTCCTACCATGCACCACTGTAAAGTGCCTGACGCTCAGAAGCATAAAATGTTACATTGCCAAAAAAAGATCTGTGATGCTTTCATGCTACATCTTGGCTAAAAGACCAAAAGATATTTTCTGTTTCCTGATAGTCTACACTCACTTTGAAATTGCCTTCTGAGGCCTGAGAAGAGAAGTCATTATTCACATGCACAAACAAAACTTGTGCACAAAAGCAGTTCTTTTAAGAGGTCTTTATATATATTTTTTCCTCATCTCAGAAGAGGAGTTGTAGGTTGCCCAAGGCTAGAAAGGTAAAAAGCTAAATTTTTTTATTTCCTAAAAGGCACTAACCTTAGTAAGCGGTACATTAAATCTGTATTAATTTCAATTTTTTGTTGCAAAGGACTTGATTAAAAAGTACAGATAATATTCTAAAGCTATTTAAGTTTTATCTGCAGTGACTTCAACTTTTTCTTTTTTTCTCTGAGTTTTATCACTTTGCAGGAAATGCTGTTTGTCCAAGCCAAACATGATGGAGATCAAGACAATTCTTTCATTTGGAAGGAGATGAACACCATTCGTTGGATCCAATGAAGAACTCACCTTTCCTGACCTTACCCAGTAGATCAGACCCTGACCTAATTATCCTTTCTGGATTTCACTCTCCCATCCAATTTGGACCTTCTGAGTATTCGTAACTCCTACTGCATTTAGCTTTGGCATGTTTTCAGTGCTGCAATGAATGTTTGATAATTATATTGCAATATTTGTTACTAATAGTTCATAAAGGTCTTCTAAAATGTATTTTTCTAGTTGGTTGTACAAATTTCAAGCCATATGGTGCCATCAAAATATTACCTAAATGATGTTATATCATATTTGCCTTTTCTTCCATTCAGTAAGCCTTTATTCTGAAGAGGAAGGACATTGATCTCGGCAAATTAGTGCCTGAAATTTGTTACACTCTGACCTTTTACATATGCATGCCCCAATTACTTAATCAGTGCTAAAATCTTTCAAGGTTTGAAACAGGCTAAATAGTCTCATGTTTTCATTTTAATTTCCCCTGTTTGAAACATAGGTGTTGTGCTACAGTCCCACACCTCCAAGATCAGGGCCATCAGCCTCTAACTCCCAAAGTTAAACAGCATAAACATTTTTTTAGTTGACTCTTAAACACCTTATAGTAAATGTGAAATGTGACTAATTTATCTATCATTTTATCAATCTATTCTTTCCCTATGCTGTTATTTTTTCATATCATTGTCACTACTGATAGTTTAAAATATTGGGTTGTGAATATTTTTCTTTAGATGAACATGGAAACAGAAAAAAAGACATTACACTTTTTAAGAAAAAAGGCATTGGTCCATGTTATTATAGGAAAAAACCCAATATCTCATTGCTATAATGAAAAACTATCTATAATTCTGATTGATGGCTTCTGACAAAGGTTCTTAAATTAGAAATAATTCCCTCCTGGTCCAAAGTAACATCACATGAAGCATTAAAGCATGAGCTTTTAGCTTGCTACATTAATGAATTCAACAGGTATATCAAATTTTAACTAAGTAACTTATAGTGGTTTAAAGATGCATGGTTATAATACAGATGAAATAAAAATAGTACCTAACATCTTTAAAATACACTATTAATTTTTCAGAGCTTCCAATAAGACATAACTCCTCCTGCTCTTTTTTGTTGTTGTTGCCGTGCTGTTTTGTTTCATTTTGTTATTTGTTTGGCTGTTTTTTTTTCTTTTTTTGAAAAGAAACAAATGGTATGAAGGGACCTGATCTTTAAAGAACTTCAAAGCGATCAAAATAAAATGTCCTTGTAATGAGCTCTGAAATAAAACTAAAATTGGATCCTCGTCCCTGGGAAGTGTGAAGGAAGAAAGTAGAAATTGAAATATTATTAACTAGGACTAAAGTATAGCATATGTACAATCTTCATGTGAGTTAATACTGAACAAATGCAATATGGAATGAGATTTTTCTAAAACAATGTAGAAGGCTTTTCAAATGGCGTTACCTAGACATGACTAAACCCACATTCTATCTCACTATCATATTAAGGGTTAATCAGACTAATTAACAATAATCCTCCTTCTACAACATGTATTAATACACAATAATGTTGAATGCCAAACTATCAAAATAGTTAATAAAGCTAATTTTATCACTTCCCACTCATTTCTGTTCTTCAGCTATGTAAATATAAATATGAAAGAAAATAACATAGCTAATAAGAAAACTACAGAAAACAAAGCAAATGGGTTCTTCTCTGTGAATAATATTTATAAGGATATCTGCTTCAGAATATGAAAATTAAAAGAATAAGGATAAAAAAGCAATGTTTTGATGACACCAGCACTTTCATGTCTCAGCCCTCCCAGGATATCTTTCAGTGGCAACTTCCATAGAAGAATACACTATAAATTGATTTTCAACCTTTTGAGAAAGGGCACTAGCAGAGAAAGAAGAGCAGAAAAACATTCTATTTTGAAACAGCTTCTGCAAGTCCTTCCCACTTTCAGACTGTAATGCTGTGCAACAATAATGGTGTGGCAAAGTTTAGATATTCCAGAGCATTGCACCTCCACAGCTTTCCTGGCTGGTGTAAAAATGGATAGTTGCCAAGATAATATAAATTCCATAGAGATTTCTTATCTGACTTCCTTCTTTCTTTTTCATCATAGAAAAATGTCATCTGGGCCACAAAAAGAATATAAACCAGTGTGCTTCTTTATCTTAGAGTAGATCCATTTATCTAAGAATATGCGACTTTTTTTGAAAATGTTTGTAAAATAAGCACACTTTCAATTTATAAGAAAATGCCGTTTCCTTTTTCTTAGTGGAAGACAGCACAGTCAATCCACCCTCTTACATATGGCAATTTTTATTCTTTTCATTTTTCTAGTCAAGACCTAATTTACTGGGCCCTAGAGCTAGAGATGCCTCTGAAGCCCTCTCTATTTTGTTGGATAGGCTGTGAACAAAGAATTCTTTTGTATGTGATGCTCTAATATAATTTGAACTAAAATAGCTTCAAGACTCAGCAAGCAAGCAAACTAAATAACTGTCTGAATAGAAAACCAAGTCCATAATTCTAACATAAACAATTGCAGAGTTGAATAAATAGACATCTGAGCAGTTATCAGAGCACTTCCAATAATGCATTTTTAATACTTTAAGAAATGAGTGCAGAAAGGAATGAACATAGTCCCTCAGGCTATAAAGAGCTTCAAGTGGCTTTTATCTTACATCCTGTTGGATTATTAAAAGTTTGTAATTATAACTATATCAATATTTCAAGGCTTCTCACCTTACAAAACTTTCAAACAAGCAGAAATATAAGGAAAACACATAGTAATCATAAAGAAGATTGAAAATGTTAAATTCCATTTATGGCTTTCTGATAATGATTTTTTCTATTCTATTTTTAAATGGAGGAATAGTTATGAATTTACGGTTCTATGTGTAGTGTTTAAGTACAGAAGGCAAAACATAGAATCTGTTGCTGTAGATTTAGTGTAAGCATTAGCAAAATATAGGTGGCATTTAAAAATTATCAGGCTTGCTTGAATGGTTTTATGTTTGTGAAATAATTTTGGAAGTATCAATAGAAGTATGAGTTAATATGACAAAGACACTGTTTTTAGTCCTGTTCAAGAACATGAAAACTTTGGTAACAAGATGAATGACAATTAAAACTTGATATAAAACCTGATATTCTTCATGTGACATCAATAATTTTGAAGTCTTGTGCACATCAAGCCATCATTGTCACTCCTCAAAGCTTCTTGCATGTAGTGAATACTGCAATACACAGCATCTTATGCAGACAAGTAATTCTTCATGGTCACTAATGTCTTAACTCTCTCCTAGAATGAGAGAAATGGATAGGAATCCAATGTCAGCTAAAATTAGTGTCTCTTGATGGCTTAGAGGACAAGGAAACTGGAAAAGATTAGTCCTGCCTCTGTGAACAGAATGAAAATCTGATGTTAACTCTCAAGTGCTGGAACTGAATTCCCTTAATTCAGAACAAACTCAGATTTTGTTTCCCTATAGTAAAATTCAAAGTTAGGCCTAGTTTCGTTCTGAACTCCAAGAGAAAGAACTTGCATATGTGAAGGGACAGAGTTTTGCAGTAGTTGGGGTTTTATTTATATATCCAAACAAATGGTCTGATTTCAGAATAGACTAGCTCAACAGGTGTTAGGTTATTTAGAAAAATCTGCCATGATGGTCTTAGTGTCAGAGTATGAGAAAAAAATGATGGTATTTAATTGTCTCAAAGCTTTGCTGAGCTTTTCTAAAATCTGCTTCAGCTGTGAGTCTTCAACACTCTGGAAAGAAAAGCACTGCTTGATTCATATTGCACTTTGTCCCAGAATTAAAAATACAACAAATGTGTATTTAAAAACATATGTTGTTCACACCCACTTCTTCCTATGAAAAAACACTTGCATATATAAAGAGTTAAGTACCAAAGATATGAGCTATTCTTTTTTTATGCCATGCCTCTTTTACTACGAGAGTTAGCTGAGTATGCTGTCTAAAAGCTGACATGCAGTGTGCTATATGTAGTAATTAGATTCAATACTTTTGCTGCAGCTTCTGGAGATGGATTTCTGCTGCCGATTTCTGATGAACACCATGTTAATGGGAAACTAGATAAAGTGTTAAACTGTATGTAGATGGTAATTTTTTTCTGGCAAAAAATAAATTATTGATACCTCTTTTAGGAATGTTTTAAAATACAAATGAGGATCTAAGTCTTGTTTAGTAACTTCCACAGAGGAAATAGAGATTCCTAAAGAAATTATTTTACTGCAAAATAAAAGTGGAACCCAAATAAATGCAAAATAAATGTGAAAATCAAACATTTTAAAATCTCACAAGAACCTATCATGTTTAATTCAGAGTCCACCTCATACTTTAATGTTGGGTACAGGAGTAAAAGAGAATTCAATTCTCTTTGAAACATGTGGAAGGTTTGAGAAATGCAGTGTAAGATATGGCTAGAGTGACTTTGCTTTTTTAAAAAAAATTAAATGAAAACTTAAGATATTGAAAATAAAGGTAACTCAAGGCGAATCAGTGACATTCTTATTATATCACCAAACACTAAGAGAACCTAGAATATGTCTTTGGTAACACTGAATTCTGATCATTGCTATAATTCCTGGCTATCGAAACCTCATACTGCTTTCACAGAAAATTTTAGGTTTATAGAAAGCATCAGTCTTTGTCCAAATTTTAATCTTATTAAATTTTTATTCTGCTGGCATTCAAAGGGAATATATGGTAACATGTTGATACTTTCTGTTAAAATATGTTAGAAAATAAGTTTTTAATTAAAGATTCATACAAAACATGACTTTGAAAATATCTATTATCTAATTTTTTTTTATTATGAAAAACAGCAGAATAAGCCTAACTGCATGACTAAAAATCTGCCCGGAAATAAAGAAAATCAAAGATAAAACAGAGAATTTCTTCACAAAGTGTTTTCCAGAATTATTGAGGTTAAGAAGAAAATTTTGTAATGCATAATCCTTTGTGTAATCTCTAAGTAAAGAAGGAGAAGCAAGGTGGCCCTACTTTCTTATAACTGAGCGAATTTAAATTTTTAATGGAAGTGTTGCTGCTGCAATGACGATGTAAGGATACAGGTAAGACGAAGCTTACAATTGGCAGTAACACTCTTTTTGTTACATCCACTGCCATAGCTAGCAAAAAACTGACTAGGTTTCAAGTAAACAAATCCTTCTTCAGATCACTGAACAGAGGAAAAAGAATCCTAAAAACAAATTTGGAAGAACCAATGGGAATTTAATTAAATATGTATCAGTTATACTGTTTCTGAAAGATAGTGCAGCTGGTACCTGAGAAATGAAAAAATATTTGGGGTGGGGCAGTGACTTCTAATTCTCAAAAAGATCAGTTTCCGAAAGCTGATAAAGTACCAGTCTCCTAGGGGAAGCAGAGAGACAAGTAGTTTATGGCCTTCATGGTCTCTAGATTTAGACTGTGAGTCTTAATACTTAAGGAACAAGTTTCTATGGCAGGATGCTGCCAACTAGTTGTTCCTAATTATTCATATTTTTTTAATTACTTGTTGCTGCTGCTCTTATATCCTGGTCTACTTTCCCTTTCTGTAATGTAAATACTAACTGTAGGACATTCCATATTTGGTGCCTATAATCCAGGTAGTCCTTGAGTCTTAATTCAAAGGACTTTCAGAAAAAACCATTGACAACATTTTTCATAACAAAATTTTAAAGAAAAGAAATAGGAGAAAGGAGTAAAAGTACTAGCATGTCCAAAAATTATTTCTAGGGTAAGCCCCAGGAAATTAGAGGAAATATTCAGCCCTCAGAATGGAGGCTGGTCAGCAGTGGTGTTCTGCAGGCAGCTGTGCTTGTTAGTTTAATTCCAGATACCTATGAAGAGATCAAGCAGTGAAATACAAAAATCTGCTAATATACCAGGTTATTCAGAACATGAAATGTAAAGGTTGCTTGTAAAATTGCGGGAGGGAAATTGAGAGGCAATACAATGGCAGCTGAAACTCAGTGTGGATGAATATAAAGGAAAGCACATGAGGAAGGTGGTATGAAAGCATAACTGGGAAATTGAAACACTGGGCATATGCTGATAACCCACTGAAAAGCCATATGTCTCCCTCCCAAGGCAGAGACAAATCGTGAGGGAAATTTTAGCCTTGTGAGCCTTGGTGAGTGACCTTGGAGAGGGCATCTCCAAGGATATGGACTCCTGGGCTCTCCCAGAATGACCATACTGAGGAGTCAGTGGGGTGATTTCTTTGGGGGAAGTGTCTCCGCAATGCATATCTTTATTAGTAATTGTGTGGCTTCAGTCAGGTGCTTATTATTTGCCAAGTTTCACAAACTACTATGAAAGTACCCAACACACCAAAAGAAGTCGATTAGGTGACTTATTTTGCTCCTGAAGTGCCAAATTATATCACTTGAAGTAGGGAGAAAAGAATAAAGAACAAAAGCAAATAAGAAAATGCCATTAAAAGTTACTAAGATTCTAAAGTTCCTATGGGATAAAAACACAGACAGAAATTCTTGAGATTGACAGTATCTCTTCTTATATTTACAGTCAGTGTGGTTGGTTGACTCTGGCCAGCAGCTGAGCAAGTCACTTGTTGGCTTACTTCCCACTCAATGGGATGGGAAAGGGAATTGGAAGAGCAAAACCAAGAAAATTCAAGGATCAAGGTAAAAACAGTTTAATAGGTGAAACAAAGCTCACATGGAAGCAAAGCAAAATAAAGGATTTTTTTATTCGTTCCCATTGGAAGTCCCTTGCTCCTCCTTTCTCCCAGCTGTTATGACTGAGCATGATAATAAGTGGTATGGATTTTCTCTCTGGTAAGTTTGGGTCAGCTGTCCCAGCCATTTTTCTTTCACAGTTTTTTGCACACCCCCATCCCATTCACTAAGGGGACAGAATGGGAAAAAGATAAAACCTTGCTGCTGTGTAAACATTGCTCAGCAATAGGCAAAACACTGTTGTGTTTTCAACGCTGATTTAGTTACAAATCCAAATTAGAGAACAATACTGGCTGTGAATGAATGAAATTAACTCTGTCCCAACCAGACCCAGTAAAGCCAGTAAAAGCAGGGAGTAAAAAACCATGAATAGTAACCAGCAGCCTATTCTTAAGATATACTTTTACTAAAGATAATAAAGAAAACAAAATTAGGCAAACAGGTAAGGTTTCTTCCCTAAGCATTAAAAAAAAATAAATTGAGGGAGAAAAGTACCATTAAATAAACTGCTATGTTGTGCAATTTGGAAGGTAACAAAGTGACCTAAGAATGAAATTCTAGTGTATTTCTTTTCTGGTTCTGCACACTGTGATGGTTTTTGAACATTTGTTGCCACAGAGAAGAAGGAAATAAACTGTTCCCCAGTTTCACCATAAACAAAATGTAGAAAATAGTATGATCATTTATTTGCAGGATGAAATGGGATTTCTCTAATCATACAGAATGGTGGAATGACTGTCACTGAGAAACTTTTAAGAGAATTTGATAAAGATGTGTTAAGAAGAGATGAGTATGATTGTGTTCATCCTAAAACATTTGCTCTTTCCTCTACCCTCTTAGTTTCACATCTTTTGTTATTGTTCATTATTTTACTACTGATGCTCTTACAGGACTGTTTTCCCCTATAGTTCAGATAAAAGAACTGTCATCGTCAGGAGGTAAAAACCAAGACACCCACACACAAAAAGCTTTCCCCTATCTTTGAAGTACCTACTTAAAAAGTAGAATACCTAATGCAAGCACAAAGCTGCATAAGTTTGACACATGTTCATACACTGCATTTCATGCTGTTTGCTTTCATTCCTACATTTCATATTCCATGTTACTTCAAATAACTGTCATTTCCCTTTCATGGTTTATTTCCAAGGTCTATCTTTGGTTTAATTTATCCATTGAGAGGATAAGAGGTGTGCTTTGTCAATTACGGCAGTAATGTAAACATGCTTTCTTGACTTTCAAATGCATGTTTGATTTGCAAGTGGCAGGAAAAGGTAAAAAGATCACAAGCAGTGTAATCCTTGCAAAGAGAGCTCATGAACAAGTTGTTCAATAAATCAATACAAATACAATTGTGAGTAATTAAGGTCTGGAGCCTTGTTTCCTTAGTCTGATTTCTACTGCTATGTTGAC
Organism: Grantiella picta; assembly: GCA_013397955.1. Classification (NCBI taxonomy): domain Eukaryota; kingdom Metazoa; phylum Chordata; class Aves; order Passeriformes; family Meliphagidae; genus Grantiella; species Grantiella picta. Next base: position 306,238 of record VZRM01001111.1, read on the forward strand.
AGATGTAAAGTTGAGCAATGGCATGGCTAAGTAAATCAGTGAGTTCTACAAAAGTCCATAAAGAATTTTGTATCAAAACAGAAACCGCTAAAATAGTGACATTATCTGTAACACTCAGTGCAGTATATATGGTGTATATTTTAGGTACAAGGTTAAAAACCTTATCTGGAATTATTGAGAAGTAGTAATGGATTATTACTTATCACCTTTCTAATTTCTCTTCTGAGTTAAAATCGTCTTCTTCTAACACACACTCTTGGTGTATGTTTTCTTTTTGCTGCCAGGTTCAGAGAAGCAGAGGCAAAACAGAATACAGAGCAGAAGAGAGGAGGAAACAATTGCTATTCTTTCAGGTTTTTGAGCATGCCAGAGGGATAGCAGATATCATCACACAGCAGGGGCACGAAAGGACACAAAAAAACCACTCCAGGCTCTGTGAGGCTGCTTGATAACTGTCTGATAATGGCTTCAGCATGCTGAGGGTACATTCCTTGCTACTAACTGGTACAGATGCCATTGATGCTTTGGAGATCTTTTTCCTGACAGAGCTCGATGGGAGTGGGATCCATGCTCAGGTGCAGAGCTGGGGGGAATGCCTGGTCCTGGAGACCTCTGATGTGGGAGATGTGTTTTGTTTGAGGCACTGAGTCACTCGCTGAAGGAGCTGAAGGAGGAGGTGCACAGGTTGTGTGTCGTCAGGGAAAACGAAAGGGAGGTTGAGTGAGCCTTCATTGAAAAGTGGCAGAGACAACAGCATGAGCCATATGAAGCAACAAAGGAGAAACAGTTGGAGGCCATGGTCAAACGATTAGTGGAGGTAGACTTTCAAGATGGAGAAAGCTGGAAGTTTATGAGTTCTGGTTTGTGCTTCACTCGTAGATCTGCAACTTCAGAAGCCTTTTTAAAGTAGGTGGAGAAAGCCCCAGAATCATGGGTCACAATGCTCCTGTATCACTTTAACTGCCAATATATTTTCTGGATGAGCAATAAAGTGGAGTACAAGAGATCTAGGAGATTTCTAAAATGTGCAGAAGACAATTTCCAATGTAAGTGATCAGTGAACTAATTCAAATGTTTTCTTGGACCAATTATTTATTCCCAAAGAATTAAAAACTGGTTTAAGATATGAAGGGTAAAGACAACCTCAGCTGCAGTGACTCTGAGACTATGAAGTTTAAGACCCTGAGGGATGTAAGCAACACATACAGCTGAATTTCAGTGCTGGACTTGAAACAGCAGACGTTCACATCTTTGTGGACCTGCTTGGCAAGATTCCCTCAGAAACTTGCTTGGAGTTCAAAGAGCCCAGGAAAGCTGCAGCAGACTCCTCTGGGGAGGCTTCAGTGACAGCTTACTTAGAGGGAAAGAATGGTCCATTCCAACACACAGAAAGTTGAGCAATCACAGCAGAAGGCCAACATGGATGAGCATGAAAATTCCATATGACTTCAGATAAAAAAATAAATACACAGAAGGTGGAAGCAGTCTGCTTAAAAGCAATAAAAAGGTATTGCCTGTGTGTGTAGTAATTTAACTAAGAAAGCCAAAGGTCAGCTGGAGTTGAATACAGTGATGGAGATGAAAAAACACAAGAAAGGATTTTGTAAATATATTGACAGTTTAAAGAAAGGCTAGGAAATGGGTCCACTCTTCAGTGGAGCAAGGGACTTAGTGACTAGGGACGTGGAATACGTTTTCTTTTCATCAGCTTCACTGATAATATTTACCAGTGAAATATTGATCATATTTACTCAGGCATCCCAGGTCCCTGAGCCCACTAGCATAGTCTATAAAAGTGAAGCAGAACTCACAGTAGAGGGAGAATCTGGAATCACTTAAGCCAGTTAGAAATTCCACAGTCCTTGGAACCAGATGGAATGCCTCCTCCAGTGCTGATGGAGATGGCTGATGGCAATGCAAGGGTGCTCTCTGTCATCTCCTAATGATCATGAGAGCTGGGAGAATTTCTTAATGACTGGAAAAAGGCAATTGTCATACCCATCTTAATAGTGGGCCAGAAGGGAGATTCAGTTAGCAAGCTGATCAGCCTCACCTCAGCCCCTCTAAAGATTTTGGGGCAAGTCCTCTTAGAAGTTACTCCCAAATAAATGAAGGATAAGAGAGTGACTAGCTACAGCAAGCAGAGATTTAAAAAGGGGAAGTCATGCTTGAACAATCTCATGTTTTTTTATGATAAGATGCCTAGTGTGACTCACAAAAGGATGGTAGTGAATGTTGTATACTTGGAATTTATTTAACAAAGTTTCAGACACCATCTCCCGTAGTGTCCTTGTCACCACACCGGTAAGATGTGGACTGGCTCTTAAGGTGGGTGGAAAATCGGCTGGACTGTAAGTCTCGAAGAGTTGTGATCACTGCCTAGTCCATATGAAGGTCAGTAACTAGTGGCCATCAGGGATCAGTACTGGAGCCAGCACTGATCAATGTCTCTGCTGAAGCCTGAAAGATGGGACAGAGTGCCCTCCCAGTGAATTTGTGAATGATGCCGAATGTGGGAAGTGATCAGTGTGTTGGAGGACACGGGTACCTGTGCAGACTAGAGAAATGGCCTGATGGAAATGTCATGAAGTTCAGTGAAAGCAAATGCAAGCTTAAATCTAGAGTGGGATAATCCCATGCAACAGTACAAGGTGGGAACTGACTAGCAAGCAGCTCTGAAGAAAAGGACCTGTGTTGGATAATAAGTTGAGCATGAGTCAGCAGTAAGTTGAGTTGAGCTGAGTTGAGCCTCGCAGCAAAAAGAGCAGCTGCATCCTGCACTGTATTAGTAAGAGTGTAGCCAGCAGTTTCAAAGAAGTGATCCTTCCAATGTATTCAGCACTTTTTAAATTATATTTAGACTTCTGTGTCCAGTTTTGAGCCCACCAGTACAAGGAAGAAACTGACATCATAAAGTGAATCCAGTGGTGCCCACCAAGATTGTTAGGGCCTTGGGGCACATGATGCATCGAGGACAGACTGAAAGAACAGTTTTTTGTTCAGTCTGGGGACGAGAAGGCCAAGGGGAGACCTCATTGCTGTCCAAAGTTACCCATGAGGATACAGAGAAAACTACGCCAGACTCTTTTCACAGAGAGACAGGTCAGGATGAAAGAAGCACAAGATGGAACATGGAAAATTCTGATTAGATGCAAGGATTATTTTTTGTTTTCCACAATGTGCAGTAAAAAGAATGAACAGGTTTTCCCGAAACTGTCCTTGGAATTGTTTAAGAATCGATTAGACAAAGCCCAGAGCAACATGATCTAACGAGACTTAGTTTGAGCAGTGAGTTGAATGAGATGCCCTCTGGGTCTCCCTTCCAATCTAGGTAATTGCATGATTCTACAATTCTACAGCCCTATTAAAAGTAGATGCAAGCAAGAAACACTTCAGATGCCTTTTGTAGAGGATGAAGTAGCATGTAACAAATGTGCAAAAAGGTGAGAATGGGACAGCTTCAGAGAAATAGGCAGTTATGTTGCCATCAGGGGGGAGTTGTAAGCTAATGATCCTCCTGTACTTTGCAGTTCCTACCTCTGCACATGGAAACAATTGAAGGTGCTTGGTGCTACAAGAAAATGTTTAAGCCACAGGCAGGTTTTTTGTTTTGTTTTTTTTTTTAAATGCAGTATGAAGCAGGATTTGACATTGCAGATGACTGGGAGGTGATAACATGGTATTTCTTAAATAGAACTGCACAACAGAAAGAGCTTTGGGGGGAAATGAGGGAAGGTAAATACCTGTCAGGTATCACAACTCTAACTTTTCATCCATGTTTATGCTTAAATGCTATCCTGACTTGGCTTTCAGCTTCAAGCAATTTTTGCTGTTTCATTCCTTTTGCTTCACTTACAGATTTTCTCGTGCCTTTGCGTTTTAAAGAGGAAATAAATAGAAAATTGGCATTTTCAGTCTTCCATTTGAATTATCTGGAGTCAGAACTTTTTTCTTAGTAAGGAATAACATTTTTTTCCTTATCTTTTGCTCTTCAAGTTCATTTTGGAACCTCAAAATCAAGCCCTAATTTTCCTTGAATATTGAACCTTGTCAGTGATTTCAAGGAGAAACTCTTCCTTGGTTTACTCTGTGACCATTGAATGCATTTGCAGAAGTGATTAGGTAATTAGGAAAAATTAGAACTTGTGTAAAAGTCAACATTAATAAAAAGGAAACTTTACTTATTCCTGAGATGTTTTTGTTGAATTATCAATGGAATATGGATGAAGATGAACACCTGACTAGAATATTCAGTGCTAAAAAGTTGATGGAACTTATTTGCATGTAGGAGCCCAAGTAGACAATTGCTGTCTTTTAGTTACAGACAATTATAACTTTTCTATCAATAAGTTTTCTACATAACAGTCTCTTTCTCATTTGCTTTCTTCGTTTGAAGATCTTAGTCTCACTTTTGCTTTGACTTTTCTTCCCTTCTCATATACTGTGGTTAGCTAGAAACAGAATAAAAATAGATTTTTTGATGGAATAAAAATGAATTCTACTGGGTGTTTACAAACACAGAGCAAATCTGAGCAACTTGCTGCAAGCTGGCAAATGCAAACTGAGTGCCAGCCAAGAAAAATTTCAAACATGTTCACAGTGTGAGTCAAATTCCTCAGATTGTTCTGATAACACTGCCAGTTGTTTTTCTCTTGCATGTAAAGTCTGCTACTTTGTGGCCCCTTCTACTGAATGATTGCAGGTTACCAAAAGGCTTTAATTTTTTCTTTACATAGGGATTTTGTTCTGGAAAGCTGTACTACTAAAAAGCTTAAATTACTCATGCTGTCATTACAGGTTATTTTTCTCCTTTGAAAGATGGAATCAGTCCATTAGACTTAAATGGCCCTCTGCCAGCGGCTCACAAAGCCAGTCTTTCCTTGTCCTAGGATTTAAGGGGAAGGAAAAAAATGGAAGAGACCCCAGAGTTATTGTGGATGACAAGTTTTTTTTCAAACTTGTAGTATAACTTCCCTGTTGTTTCTAATCACTTCACTGTCACTGGATTTGTCTGTTCTAATCGACTTAATCAACATGATGCAAGCACTCTTCCCTGGTTCAATTCCGTTACACTCTCGATTTCCTCTCACCATTGCATATATGATCATGGAGTGGATTGTTTTAGACTGCTGCTTTGTTCCAAATGGGCAGGTTTCTAAAAACTAAATCTAGTTAGGGAAAGTCACTATTTCAGTATATCCCACTTCTTCTCCTTAACATACATTTAAATTGGTAAAATGTACTCTGTACTGACTTTGTTCTACAAATTGTGTTTATGTGCCTTTTTTAGATTTTGCACCTACTTGTCTTATGTTGCCACAAGGTTAAAAAAGAAGTGTTTTACTTAGTTTTGATTGGTACATCATTATTTTAAAAATGTGATTTAACTATTGTATGTAATAGCTTGAGATGTATGGAAATATATTTACATACATACAATAGATTTACTAATCCTACATCACACTTTATAATCCTCCCCTAGGCTTATAAATCCTACTTGCCATATGTAATTCCTATGATTAATTTACAAATAATCCCAATATATCCTAAATTAAAATGAGTAGGTTTGTAAATCCTTTCTTTGCATTTGAAGTACAGAACCAGCAGATGACTTGTAAATGAGGTCTTCAAGGCTTGACAGTTACAAGTAAATCTATTCTTACTCATATTCTTTCTCTACCTTTCCAACTCTCCCTGTAAATCCTGGTCATCTGCTTCTTTCATGAAATTAGGTTTTATTTAATGAAGACATATACTTTTTAAATCTTCATGTGCTGCCATTGACCTAACCACATCACTGTAATCACACCAGCTTCAAGCCCTCCCAACACGAACTGTACTAGAGAAAGTGGATTGAACCAGAGACCCATGAGAGCGAGCAGGATGTGTAAGGAAGTGGTGATGGAAATTCAGTTGAAAGCATTTTCTTCTGAAAAAGAGCAACTGTATCGTGCTCCATCATGATGTTTGATTATTCTATGAAATTCCAGATTTCTTTTTAATGGTGTCCCAAGGGTATTATTCCTCAAAAACGTAACAGCTTCTGTACCAGCAATTCTGGTTTTACAGACAGTTAAAACTCTCATCATTTATAGACTCAAAAGGAAGAGTGTCCTAATTCTGCTGTATGTTACAGATTAGCTGAGAAACAGGGAAGTTCAGAGTGTCTCTGAAAGCCTCAAATGTATTATCCAAATTGCTTTCCAGTGTCCTTCAGGTCCACTTACATGTATAATACTGCCCACACACTTATACAATCCCCCAGTATGCAACTAAAGACCTGCACAGCTCCAAACTGAATGAAAGAAACAACTTTATGTGAAAATCCTGTTTATCTGTACATGTATTAAGTGGCAAAGACTTTTGTTATTTTGTCAACATTTTTGCAGCCAAGGTTGTGTTTGAGTCTTTCAGCCTGTCATGCGGGGAGTGGGGAACATTTAGTAATTCATTAGTTCTGTCAAGTCCCCTCTCCAGCCAATATAATCATCATAGTTTGCTAAACAATTTCTCCCCAGAAAAACAGTTGTCCATTACCTTTTTCTCTACAAGTGCACGGAGTTATTAACTACTCTAAGAGTTTCACTCAGCCCTTATTCCACTAAATATTCAACCAAAACCCTGCCCATTCCACACCGAAGTCTCACTTTCATTTTTAGTGACCAGCTCCCTGTGGTACCACTGCCTGACTGCAGAGAGCAGGTGAAATTCCACTTTTTCTTCTTTCAATAGCCTGTCCTGCACAGATCCCTATGTATTCCTCTGCAGGGTTTTCTTGCCTTTATCCCTGATTTCTGAGAAGCAATTCAAGAAGCTCAAGGAGGCAGGGTAGTGGCTAAGAGGCTGGAGAAAAAGTGCTTAGTAGGTTAAGGACTTTCCTAGCAGAAATGAGAGACTTTGAGAATGGTGAAAGTTCTACTTTTCAACTTTTTTTTTTTTGAAGGAGGGGTAATTTTCAATTCAGAATACCTATATTTACAGCTATATGTGAAATAATATGTAGGAGGGGTGGCAGGGAAGCTTGTAGAATACTTTCCCTTGAAAAACCATGTCAATCCAAAGTCCACTGCTTATTCAAGACAAATTAATTTTTAAAAGTTTTTCAGGAACCATTTGACTAAAAACTGTTGTAGAAAATCCATCTGGCTACAGAAGGATGAGTAAGTCTAAATACCAATCTTGAAAAATAAATACACAAAAGAATTATTTCCCTTCTACTTTAAATAACAGGTGTCCTGTTTATATAGTCTCCTGGATAGGTCTATAATTCCTAAATTCCAAATAATGAGCAGAAATTTTAATCTTAAGACTGAGACATCAGTTAAAGCAAATGGAGATCTCTAAATTGGTACTGCAGGAACTGTCTAGCACTTGGGGAAAAGGAACTGTTGAAGGTTGTTCTTTTCTCTCTTCCCCTTCTACATTAAGATTTAGTCACTTCTGTTTCAGTAACAAGCTGCTGGTGTACCAGAGGCAGATCATGCACAAAATCTTAATTAGATTAGATTTTTGGACAGGTGACATCCTCAGCCATTCTGATACCTGGCAATTCAGACTAACTCTGTTTCTAGCTATACTTTCAAAGGCAAAAATATGTCTATTTATTTACACATATGTAAAAACACGTTACATGTAGTATTATATATTTATGTTAGTATATATATTTTGCATGTATGCATGTACGTGCATATATATATACACAGAACAATACAGAAATACTGCACTAGTAGTATAGCTTGTGTTATGCTTTGCTAACAAACACTAATATATGAATCGATGTGAATATATATATACACTCATGCATACATATACATGCTACCACACACCGAAACTTAATTCTCCCCAAGCGTTAGAAGAAAGTTATTACCTATTCATTGGTAATACAGGCTAGTGTTAACAGCTCATAGGGGACAGAGTATTTCTCTGGGTATTTGTTTCTTGAATACAAATAAGGGGAGGATCAGCTAGGCAATATGTTTTACCCAAACTGTACTGCTCTGTGCTCTCCCTTGCCTTTTCCAATCAACTTCTAATCTCCTATATGACTTCTTAATTATACAGCTACACATTCATACCCTCTTTTACACCTTCTCTTCCTCTGCTTGCTAAGCCATCTTCAAAGACACTTGTGACAGGGTTCTTCTTTCTAAGTAAGTCTGCCTCTTTGCAATCTATAAGTAGGGATGGAGAGAAGCCTCAGCAGCTAGTCAGATTCTCTGCAAAGGGGGTGGCAAAACTATATCCAAAAAAGTGAATAAGAAATTAAGTCAGTGCTACAAACATAAGATTACACCCATTTAAATGTTTTTGAATAATGGAAGAAGCAGCTAAAAGAGAAGCCAAGAACTAAGTTTAAAATCTTGCCTAGAATTTCAGGAAAGAATCTTGTATCTGCTGTAGGGAAAGCTTATTGGGCCAAAAGAAGGGTAATAGGTTCAAAGAAAAGAACACTTTTTGTCTTTTTACATAAAACAGAGAGGAAAAAATTTTATACTTCAATTTCCCTGACAAAGCCAAAGAACAATTGAAAAGAATATATACATAGAAGTATAATGTACATATACTTACTAAGTTTTCAGTAGTTAATTACTTGTATGAAACAGTTTATTTTCCACTGATGGCTGCCACAACATCTTAGTCATGGATAAGGGACAATATTGGTACTACAGTATAATAATAGTTCCAGACTAACTACAAGAAATACTTTATTTGCTATAGCACAATTCTTCCATCTTTTTTTTTCTCCTACAGTTTTCTATAGTTTTGGTTAACACATTTCAAATTAGAAAATCCTAAAAGTCCAATTCTGACCTGAAGAAAGATGACATCTTTATAATTGTGAGTTTTTGTGTCTGTTGTTTACCAGATATTTTGAGAGCCACTACATTTACAAGTGAAAACCTAATTGAACGATGAAAAGCTAAATTCATTTTAATCCAGTGGATTATCCCATTTATAATACTACATTGACCTGTGCCAAAAGCATTGGCCTGTGCCAACCTAATGAAGAGACTAATTCTGTCCCCCAGAACCACCAAAGTTGTTGGTCCAGCTCAATTTTATAATTAAGTTGCTGTTACTATAACCACAACTTATAGTTTATTACGCGCTTGTCCTTGTTACTGACCTTCCTAATTGTTAAAATTCTTTCAACTCCCCTGCAATACTAATGGTGAAGCAGAAAAGCCTAATTCCTCATATTCTAATAATCTTGTATCTGTTTTGACAGAGGACAGAAATACACCTTGCTAAGAGAACAGATACTGAGTTAAAAAAACCAATCTGTTACAGGAAAAAATACCTCTGAAAGATAAAAGAGGATTTTTACAATACATTTGGAATTCAAGCCATCTTTCTTCACTTTCTGCATGTCAATGTCATTCTTCTATACAAAATCCCGATTTAAAGATTCTAGAGGCTGTAAAAACATAACCATCCCAGACTTTCTTTTATTTTCTGTAATATTAGTGTAGCAGAAGTAAGCTCGACATTAAGGATTATAGAAATAATATTTGAAAACATTCCAAGGAAATGAAAGACATTTATTAGCCTATACAATTTATAGACAGAAGGTCAAAAATTCGTTGTAAAGACTAGCAAACAACGAGAAGCTCTTAAATAAGTATGTGCTGAAAAAGATTTTGAAATTATAATTTCAAATAAATAATTTGCTAGAAACAGACAGCAGATTGTAATTCTTCATTTTTTTTCTTAGAGAGAGTGGTAGCACCATCAGCAGCAGTAGGACTTTCCTGACATTATTTTTAGATATTGAGGGACTGGACCCAGGTTCCTTTGTTTTCCCCAGCACTGGGTAGCACTGAGGTAAATGTAAGAGCCCTGGACTCATCCTCCCTCCCGTAGGTTTGGCTGCTGGAGCTCAGGGCCGGCTCAGAGGTAATGCAGCTGAGGCCTGTCCCCTTCCTTATCAACTCACTGCGGAGAGCATTTCCAGCCCCATGTAGCTCCCCACTTGTCCTCAGGGAGGGGCTTGGTATGTGGGGCTAGAGCTGCCTGCAGTGCTCCCCACCCTTCCCTGACCTTGCCCACGCAACCCTCCCAACACACTCCTGCTCTGGTGTAGCATCATTTCATGACCTGTGCTTGGAGAAAAATACTGCACAATTTAAAGGGGAGAGAGGTTAAAGCTAGAAGTAAACAAAGTTTATGTCTTAATACCAATGACTGTGTGTGAAGGAATTTCCCTCTTTTGCACACATCACATGGAATGTATTTCCCTCAATTAAATGTATATCCTCATTAGAGTGTCAGACATTGGCTTCCTCATAATTAGTAAACTGCTTAGTATTTATATACAGGCAAAATTCAGATCTTTGTGTAAAAGACTCACTTGCAGATGGTATTCTACTTTCCTGAGATGATTGATTGGAAATGTGGAGGAATTTTCAGTGAGATCCATGCACCTGGAGAGAGGCTTCATACAACCAGAGACAAAGCACTGAAGTCTTCCCTGAAACTTGGAATGAGGCCATGGTGTTCCTGAGACATTTGGTTTCTCCCACACTCTTTTTAACAGTCTTTTTCTGAATACTTGTATAAAGAAAGGGAAAGTGCACTGTGAACCATATGGACTCTACATTTCCCCAGCCATTTTCAGCTTAGTTAGTTCCTTTATCTGCTTAGTCATTTTGTATCTAATTAATCTCAATCCATTCCTAAATTAGATTCCACCCTGCTCACTTCTAGAGCAGTCTAACCACTATTACGTTGCCTTCTCTGGATACCCTCTGCAAACCCTTTGGAATTTTGTATTCTCCACCTTAACTCCTGGCTTGTTTTCCATATGTACTGGTGTCAGTGGAGCAAAGTAAAGGTGTTTAAAGTAGCAAACTGAGATGATAGTTCCTTATTGCTTTCCTCAGAAACCTAAATATTCTACTTGTCTTATAGAGCAGCAGAGAAGACTAGGCATATATTCAGATGAAAAACCTTTGACAGCAAAGCAAAGGTGTCACACCACATTTTTAGCAATTTACATACACTGAAGTGAAAGCTGTCATTTCATCACGTCATGAAACATTAACTGTCTTTATGAATCCTTTTGTCACAGGCAAGAGTTTGCATTACTTCAGAATATTATTAAAGCATTTGAATATAAACTGCTTCGTAATAAATCACAAATTTTAAAAGTCTCCTAAGTATTTGCAATTATCTTTCAAATCAAGCGGATCTTCAGACTACTTTACACTGCTGCTTAGCTTACAAAATCGAGTGTCACATAAAAAGGATAGTACTTTAGTGTTTCAGTCAACTGTGAATCCATGGGACACAATTGTAGTGTGTATTTATGTTCTCATATAAAAATAAAATGAAGAATCCATTCAGTGTTTTTATGCCCCAGTCTCAAATGAATAAAATAGAAATAGAAGTAACTAGAGAATAGAACACTCAATTCACCTCTTTTTTTCAGGAAAGCAAATAGTTTCCTAAACAATGGAAATGTATAGATAAACAACAATTATCACAATCACACCCACAGTTATGCTGGACAACATGTACCAGTCTCTTCCTATCTAGACAGTTAAATAATCCTAGCACTAACTAAGAAATTGAGGTTGGAATGACTTGACAAGAATAAAAACCAGAAAATTAGGGAAAGACTATATCTACTCCAATTCTTACTGCTGAGCTGGCAGCAAGACATAAAACAGCCTGACTCCCTATCTACAATAACAAAAATAAGTTTTGTTATTGATAGAAATGTTCTTGGGTCATGTCCTGATTGCCTTCATGTAAAATATCTGGAGATGGCCTTTTTCTTTCCTATGATGGTCATAAAAAGTATTTTCAAATTTTGAAACCTGAAACCTTAGCTTTTACTTTACCAACCTGCAGCACTTTAGTGTTCAAATTTACTGAGAGAGAGGTGTAATTTGAACCATGGCTAAAATTGCAGTAGAGGGTGTCAAAACTGTGGAAACCATGATGCTACTCAGGCTGCCACTTACTCAAAACAGGAGGAATATTCTGATGGGCTGGTATTATGCCTTGTACCACATTGGAATAATAGTGCTGGAACCTTTCCCCTCACTTCTGTCAGTAGATGGCAACTCTGGTCATATCCAGCACCAAGAACTGAGGTAAGGAATTCGTGAGTGGAAGAAACATATTCAGGTAGAAACTTCAAGTCTGGAACCAAGACAAAGGGTTTAAAACAGGCCAGGGACAGTTCTCGGGAGCTGAGTAAAGAGGTAGGTCCACAGTGGCGCACTCCCTGGGAAACCATACACAAAATGTGAACTGGAAAGAGATCCTGGTTGATATCATCCCTTGAACTGTGCATTGACATAGGCAATGCTATCTGACACAGGCCAAAACTGGAATGGAATGTGCTAGAAATAAACTGGTGAAAGTTATTTCATGTCTTTCACTTTTTCCCTGGCGATTTCTGGTATAAACATAGATGGAGGAATAGAGGTGGGAAGATCCCAGAGTGGGATCTGGTGGGATCAGAGAAAAGGACTTCTTATCCGGGCGGATTCAAACACATCCATTCTTCCAAAGAGCAAGGCAGGTCTGTGTCACAACCCTGATTATTAATACTGTCTAATGCTCCTGATGACACTCACATGACTGCAGATCAATTAGTTGGTTCTTTTCCTTAAGTAAAAGGATACAGGTCTACACATCCTATTTTCTGCGAGAATGCTGTAAGTCATATTTTGGTTGTTGGATTTTGGAGATATTTTCCAGCAATCTTATGGGTGACTTGCGCATTTGGGCAGGTAATCCAAGGTCTATTTGGCCAGAGACCAATCAAAAATGAAAAGTTAAACCAAATGTTTTAGAAAAGGGAACTACTGGTACTGTTTTCTTATTCAGAAAGTACATATTCTACATTTTTACCCTTTTGTACCTAACTATTCATTCATACTTAAATGTAGGGAGGCTGAGTTTTTCAGCCATGTCCTCCTGAGGTGTTTCAATACACATGAAGTAAAGTTCATAAAATATGAAGCCTAACTGTGAGAAAATATTCCAGAACTTTCAAACAAACCTGATAATTACGAATTCAGGCAGACATCCCATGAAGGAATTCCTTGTTCTTATGTTTGCAGCAATACAACAGGGGCTTGAAAAACTCCAAATTTTGGACTTGGATTTTAACAACTTTGGATATCTAAATTACTTTTTGATCCCAATAACCACAGAGAGTTTTACTCTGTGCTTATGTTCTCAGCTGGTAATGCTCCTTGTGTACTCACCCAAGTCCTGTTGGACTGCCATTTTCTAATTCCTGCTATTTCGTAAATAAAACAGAGAATTGGTTGATTTTTCACAAGAAAACTTCAGTAAAAACAACCCAAACACAGGTTCATTCCCATGCCTCCTTTTGTTGGCAAGGATGTGGACAAAACACAAATTCATACACTGAACTGGGCTGTGACATACTGCTATAGTAATAAATATGATGTATGGAAAAGTACTTTATCCTTCAATTCCATTTGTAGCAAAACACTTCTAAGAAATAATTTAGACATCAATGAACATGATTCTAAAGTAAGCCTATTAAAAAATTTCTAAAGAGCTTAAAAAATCCTTATCAGCCAACCCGTTTGTTTGATTAATTTGTTAGATTGTGTACCTTGGCGAATTACCTATGGATTCTTCAGAAAATCGCTGTTTATTCTTTTGGTTTACCTCATTAGAGCTCTTAAAAGAAGAAAAACAAACACCCAGCAAAGAAAGAGAGAATGTACGAAAAGTTTAGAGCTCTTTGGACAGCAAAGATGCTAAACAGTTATCGTAGTTTAGAGTCTTGTTAGCTAAGAGACCTAGATGTTCATCTGAGCTTTTGCTTTATACACCCAATACTGTTAGAAAAGTAAATCGAAGACTATCTTAATCATGTCACATACAGTTGTTCGGTTTGCATTTGGTTTTGATTCCGTTTGAACATTAATTACTCCAGGGAAAACATTGCTTCCAGAATAAGGTAGAAGGGTTCAATTATTTCATTGAATTGCTGATACAGGTGCAGGGACCAGCAGATATCATAATTTTTTCTTTTATAAAATGATTGCCTAACCTTGAAAGAACTCTGCACATTAGAGTTCAAACTGGGAATAAATCTTGATTTCCAAGTGCATTCAATTTGAATCTCAGTTTGAAACTGAGATTTTTTTTTTCTCCTTGGACTTTCTGTGAGTACAGGAGAAAAGGTAGCTGCGATGGGGAGAGGGAAGGAGGGGCTTTTCAATTTACTTTGGGAGTTTGGCTATATAGTATTTTCAAAGTCCTAGCAAGGAATTTCAACAATTGTCTTGGATAATGCCTTATTATGACGAAAATTGTAATTTTAAAAATTAATCCTATTAAAGCCCATGAAAGTTGTGAATACTCATAACCCCCGTTTTCATTGGAGCTTAGACAATTAGTTTCCAGTAATTAGCAATAGCTATGTCATAAAACTTCCATGTTTTATTAATTGGACAAAAACCATCACTGAATATTGGCTAACACGGACATTTAGGTCATTTAGAGCTGTAGCCATGGGAAAAAAGAGAAACTCACACGATTGGTCTGTACTGTCAACCTAGTCTCAAATTTACTTTTTAACGTAACATGTATTGCAGGATCATGGCAGGATTGAGGTCGTAAGAGACCTCTGAGGTCCATGGTCCAATTCCCTTGGACCACCTAGAGGGCCACCTAGAGCTTATTGCCCAGTACCATGACATCTTTTTAGCGTCTCCAAGGATGGTGATCTCACTCTCTGGGCAACCTGTGCTCATTCACCCTCACAGTGAAAAAGTGTTTCCTGAGGTTTTGAGGGAACCTCTTGTGTTCCAGTTTGTGTCCGTTGCCTCTGGTCCTGTAACCAGATACCACTAAAATGAACTTGGTTCTATCTTCTTTGTATCTTCCTTCAGATTTTTATATACAATGATGAGATTCCCCAAAGCCTTCTCTTCTCTTCTCTTCTCTGGTCTGAACAGTTCAGCTTTCTCAGCCTTTCCTTGAAGGAGAGATGATGAAGGGACTCATCTCTTCATCATGACTTTGTGGCCATTCACTGATGTCTCCCAGTGATTCCTTATCTCCCTTGGACTGGGAACCCAGAACTGGCCATATTGTTGTTCAGGTATACTTCATAGAAATCACAGGAAAAATTAACTTGGAAAGGATCATTCAAGTTGTTAATGCAGGACTAGCTTCAAAGATAGATTAGTTTGCTCAGGACCTTTTCCAATCTCATTTCAAATATCTCTAAGGATAACGATTTCAAAACTTCTGTGGTTCACCTGTTTAAGTGCTTGACCACTGCATTTGTTTGTTAAGGTATTTTCCTTATATCTAACTGCAGTTTCTTTGCTGCATCCTATGAATATGGTCTCTCATCCTTTCATTGTACAGCACTAAGATTATATTGTGTCCCTCTTTTGCATTACCCAGCCTTAATGCAATGGACACCTGCAATTACATCCCCCCATCTTTTCTCATCCCTATTAAATAAACAAAATTCCCTGAATTTCTTAATGTCTATATGATGTAACCATTTCAGTAATTCCTCACTGGACTTTCCAGTCTGCTATTAAATACCTTATTTAGTTCAGTCTGTCAGCTATGTTGGCTTAGGTCTGTTAAATTTAGTTTGGATAAATTATATCAGTGCTTTCTTTTTGGATTGTTCAGCAGTGTTAGAAATGTCAGTCTCCAAGCACGGAAAAATTTGGCAGGCTGACAACTGTTCTGAGCTCAAAACTTGAACCTTAGCAGCAGCATGAATGTTCAGCTCACACTCTCTGGCCTACAATCCTTATCTCTGCAGAGCTGACAAACCACTGCAGGCTTAGTAAGACCAACTATGACGACTGTCCATTGAGATTCTGAATGTGAAGGAAAAAAACATGAAATAGTACATAGGATCACTCCCACCACATTATTCAAAATAGAAGTAAATATTTGGACAGCAGGTCCAGGCTGTCCAGCTAAGAAATACACATTCATAAGGGTTATCTGCTAGACTATTTTTTTGTCTGAGTTATATAAATGTCTGATATCAGAGGATGCTATTGTAAGTGTAGGTGATAACACCATCTGAGGAAAAACAGCATAACTCTTTTCCTGATAAGAAACCATTTGCAGCATGTTAAAACATGACTGAACTCAAGGTATGGGAGCTAATTTTTTATTTCCTGTGCTTCCATCTGCCCTTCATTTCCATGTATTTTCTTTAATTAAATTGAAGAAATTTCTGCAGCTAAGGAAATCAGGAGAATATGCCATTCTATAGCAGTTGTTTCTGAGAAGAAAAGTATCTCATCCTCAGCTGTTCTGTTAACACATTAAACATTGGTCTTAGGTCTTATGGTCCTCCCTGTAATGTTGTAGGACTCTTGCAAGACTTTCCTCATACTTAAAAGAGCTTCAGCGTTTAGCAGTGAACTTTTTCTGTGATCCATCTGCAATGGGAATGTGCTCCATGCCTTTCTAACCAATATTGATGACAAGTGTGATTTAAACTTCCTGGCCTTTACTGAAGAAAGTTGATATTAAAAAAGACTCACTTCTTAGGAAAAGGGGCCTGAATAGGTGATTCAGTCTTTTGATCTGTTTTGAGTTCTGTAAATACCGAATAAACTTTTCTTTTTGATAGAAAAAAACCCCTATATTTCCTGCAAGGTCTACCGAGACTTTAATCCCTCCATGGATATTTGCTTAGCAGCTGCAGCTATCCTTTCTGAATGAAATGATTCACTGTATTTACCACATTTTGCAGTTACAGTACAGTCAGAAACTTCTATCAGCTGATTATTTTCCTCAGATATAGCAGATATTCTTTATGTTCATTTATGTTCATTTCTCAATGAGAAAAAAAGAAATCCTCAATAAAGAACATTGGAACTTCTACCTCATTTTTAAAGAAAGATATAACATATTCACCTCATGTTTAGAAGTAATAAGGGAACAGGAAAAATCTGCTAAAAGGTAGTCTTGAAGTAAAATTTGAGATGCTCTATGATGATAACAAAACGCTGCTTAAAGATAAGAAGCAGGCATGCTTTCATGATAAACTCAAAAGGAAAATTATTTACCATGCCAACTACTACTGCTGATTTTCATGTCTCACATGGCCTAGTCAAAACTTCACTACATTGTGGTATTTTCCTCCTTAGCCCACATAAAGCGAAATGCACAAAACAAAACAAAATTAATCATACTTTAAAAATGTCAGTTTGGGACTATCTCCTGATAAGGACAATTCCCAATTTTTAAATTGTTTCTAGTATTTCATAGACAGAAACAAACAGATAAATTCTGAAGCATACCTTTTCAGTATACCTCCTTCAACTTCTACAACACATAATATTTCTGTAAACTGAACCAATAAAATCTAGGAGTTTGATAAGGTTTTGCTACCTCACTATCTGGAAAACCTTTCCATTATTCCTTTAAAGGTAATAGCCTGAAAAAAAAGGGTTATTACCTAGTTAAATGGAGATGAAATTATACAGTTGTATGGTTTGATGGAAAAATTTAATGGTCTGACCGTCTAAGTAAGTATGTGATCCTGTTTGTCTTAACATTATTCGCAGCAGTTGTACCAGAAAAAAAAAAATTAAACTTATCTTGAATTATGAAAGCACAATCAGGTGAAAATTAGGCGAAAATCTACTTTATACAGCAAAAGAAAACTTATTCCTTAGCCACAAAACAATTATTCTATTTGGATCTGATTCCAGTTTGCCATATGGCATTGTGGATTTCCGTTCCGCTAAAATGTGCAATACCGTACGGGATTCTCGCAGCTGAATTCATAGTAATTTTTAGATCTTTTAGGCATCCTCAGTAAGATGCAATATGTGCTATTATAATTTTTAATTTGTCATCCCAGTACCGAAATAGCATTGAATAAGCATTTGACAGCAAAATTTTCTAGTTTTAGCTCAGATTTACACTCATTGCCTAAATAAAACTCCAATCCCCATATAGAGAACAGAATGAAAATGCTTGTTCAGAAATTACTGTTACAAGAAGTGCTGTTTTTTCTATTGAATTGCAAGGGGTGATGTCAGTTATAAATAGAAGAATTTAGAAAGTTGACATTAGGAAAAAGCTATCAAAATGAAATTTGTAAGATGGACTGGATGGCATTCTGTAATACAGAAGCCCTGTTTACTTGTGAATTATTTAAATGCAAAATAATTGAATTAGTACAGCTTAGAGAAAAGAATAAATTCTTGTTTTTCAATATTCCTAGTTCTGAGTGATCAATACCCCAGGTAAAAAATCCTGTAACATCACAGAATAGCAAAAGGCTACTGTGTTAGTGATATAAATTATATACAGGAAGCCAGGAATTCAGTCAGTCAGCAGCAAGCCCAGAAAGAAGAAGGTGAACTAAGGCATGGTCCTAAGAGCTAGAAAATGTTAGGAGTCTGTAAGACCAAATTCCTATGATGAAAACATGCAAGTGAAAAGCCTTTTAAGATGTCACTGTCCAAATCTTCTTTCCCTCCACCAAGGAATACTAGAAGTAATTGGCCTAGTCAGAGAGGCAGAAAAGGAAATCAGACCTTAAACTTAGAAAACTGGCAGTCCTGGGCTGCAAAAATAGACACTATTTGCAAATTAATGACTTGGGACTGTAGCAGGTGTAACAAGCACTAGGGGTGGTATCATGGTCCATTTCAACCTCTTAAATTTACAGGACAATAAACTCTGTAAATTGAACTCTACTTTTTGAGGAAAGGAAAACAAACACTCGATATTATTTGTACAGGCTAGTCTAACATGAACTCACTCATTCATCACCTCACCAATGCATGACTCACAAGTTCTCTACCTTTTTACTCACCTCTCCATGACCAAACCCCTTACCTTGCAAAGGGTGGGAGTACTCATTCTTCCTCCTCCCTCACAGCATAGGTGTCCCCTGTGTCACACAGGAAAGAATGAAAGCCTCAGCAGTCTGGCTGCTGCTGGATCTGCTTCAAAATCTTTTTAGGTAAGATGATGTATTTGTAACCCCTGGCGTGGAAGTTTGGTCCATGTAATTTCCATAAATTAATGAATACAGAGGAAACTTGGGGCAATTAATATGCAAGGATGGCAGAGACAATGGCTTGAGGAGACAGCAAGCAGCAGGTGATAACAGCTGCCTGATGACCTTTGTGCTGCCCTGTCTATCATGTCCTGCCTACATGTGGCTCTCTTGCTGACCAGGTGGTGCTGCTCCCAGCACACATCAGGTCTTAGTGTGAACTGTGCTCTAGGCCAAAACCCAGGCAGGAGCTGAGTGAACAGTCAGAGGGGAGAGATTTAGATTTACATTTCTTTAGGAATATTAATAGATGGCTCCTAAGCAAGACAGGCACTTACAGCTCATTTTCATTGTAATGCTGTTGTCCTGAGTAAACAGGGCTGTTCTTGGGGAGAGCTCACTGATCATTAATTGATCATATCAGTCTGCTCAGAAAGGAAAGGTGCAAATACCAATCTGAATTTACATTTGTTGATAAGACTACAGCATATTGCAAGAAAAAATTAAATAATGAAATTCCCCGTTTTCTCTGCCTAACGCTGACCCCAGTTACACAGCAAAATACAACTCAGCTTAGAATCAGGAAGCTCATTACAAACTTATTTTTCATATATCTATGACATCACATTGTCTGGGCCTTTCTGCCCTTTGATGAAGGCAGCACATCCATTTCTCAGCCTTTCTGGCTGTCAGACTCCATAGAGCTATAGAGGGCATGTCTGCTCTGCACCTGCACCCCAAAGTCTGTGTTTTAATGTTCGAAGAAGTGAAACAAGTGAAATTTTTGCTGTTAGTTTGTTTGTTTCATTTCTTTTTCTTAAGGAAGGTTTTGGATTTATGCATTTTGACCACAGTTTAAAACTTAGAAAGCATTTGTCTAATTACAAGAGCAATCAGATATTCCTGTCATGACAAAGATTCTGCAGCCAAGTATATTTCAGGTGTGCAGACCTTGTGGGCACTAGGGACTTGTAATATATACGTTTCAAGATAATTTTCTCTCCTACTATAATAAATCTGAAAATATACACATTCTGCTGTATTAATTTTTGTCGTACTAACTGGTCCTACAAGTCAGTTTACCTAGAGTAGGTCCAGATGAAATACACCAGTATCAAATGAAGCTATTCTCACAAAATACCAGACATTAATAATTTATCACTATTTTCCTCATTTTAACCAAATGGCTGTGTGGTGACATTTTGCCTCCCAAAGGGCCTCCTAAAATGCCACATACACACACTCAGAAGTGACTCCTACATGCTGTTTAGCAACTGATTTTAACATTTAGAGGAAATTAGAAATTTGATGGTGGTAGGGATTTGAGGAAAAAAACTACAGATGTGAAAAGTAGAGTGTTGTATGCCAGGCCATGAAGAGAAGGCATGAGATAGGAAAAGGGCAATGATGCAGGAAAACAAAAAAAGGATCAAAAAAAGGGAGTGCTAAGAAGAAAAAGAAGATTAGCAAGTAAATATATTAAGAAAAAGATACAAAATACTGAAAATACTCCTCTAACCAGTTCCAGGAAGTCAGCAAAAGATGCTGATTGCTGGGAGCAGTTAAACCTCTTGTAAAACATTTGAATTTGTGAGGTGCAAGAGGTGGCATTTCCAAGGCAATGCTTTCGCTAACTCCTAGTACACAGAGCATTCATCTAGACAGAAAATCAAGACTAAGAAAAAGTTTGAAACTCATCTGCAAGATGCAGAACAGGATTTGTACATAACCTGAGTCTCCTTTCCTTTGGCATTAGCAGAGAGTTTGTGTCAGTTTACACTAAGCTCTTTTTGTGCCAGTTAAATATACATCTTACTTCATTGTTCAGTTTTTAGAGAATCTAAACATGATAGCTGAAAGTTAACTGCATCTAACTTGTCTCACAGGGATAGTAGACCCTTAATTCAGAAGCTGATGTGTATGGTGGGAATATAAATATATTTATTTAAATATTTTACTAAGACACTCTTCTGAAATAAGCATTTTGAGCAGATCCTGTGCCAATAGGAAATGAATATGTTTCATAAAAATACCTTGATAAGGTATTTTTCATAAAATATATGAAAAAACATGATATGTTTCATAAAAATACCTTGATAAGCACAGAGGTCATTCTTTTCCTGTAGGGATTGAGATATGTCAATCTCCAAGCAAGGGAAAAATTGGCAGGCTGACAACTGTCCTGAACTCAAAACTTGAACCTTACCAGCAGTATGAATGTTCAGCTTACACTCTCTGGCCTACAACTCATACCTGTGCAGAGCTGACAAACCACTGCAGGCTTAGTAAGACCAATTTTGAGGAGTGATCACTGAGATTTCAGGTGTGACAAAGAATTCAGTTTCTGGAAGATAAAATAAGTAGTTGTCATTTAATAATTTTAAACTAGAAAACTTACAAACATCTGTAAGTGCATACAGATATATATATATATATATGTGTGTGTGTGTGTGTGTGTGTGTGTGTGTATATATATATATATATATAACCATAAACAGACAGCTCTCACACAGATTTGATTTAAACACTGCTACAGAAGGACTCAGAAACTGTCACAGCTGGGCAATACAAGGAGAAAAACCACCATGTGCTGACCCTGACTCCCTGTCCTCACCTTTAGTCTGCCCGTATCCTGAAGGGGCTGAAGGTGTGGCACTAGCAAGGGTGGAAGTAGAGGAATGAAGAATGAAGCAGTAAAGTTGAGGTTTGGAAAAGGGGCAGGCAAAGTGTTGCTTGTTTGTCTTTTTGCTTCTCACTGTCAGGGTAGTAATTAAATATTTAGTTTAGTTAGCAAAAAATTAAGTTAATTTTCCCTGAGTTGTGTTTTGCCCACATTGGCTTTTGGTAAGCAATTTTACAGTCTTAAGCTTGACCTATGACCTTTCTCATGTCTGTTCTTCCTGTTTTCTTTCCTTGTCCCACTGGAGGTGAACAAGCAGCTGGGTGGGTGTCTGACCATCAGCTAGGTTAAATCCACCACACCTATACATCTCAGAAAGGATAGCTTTTATAATTGTAGAATAAATACTGAAACTCCCAGAAGCTTTCACTGCACCCAGCTTTCATACAAATCATCTATCAAAATCATTCTACCTAATTCTGTTAAATTTTTTTATGTAACATTTTCTCAGTCTCAGATGGTTTAAGGAGAAATATTAACATATGCATTTGACAAAAAGAATAAGAGTTTTAGGTAGACTGAGACAGGAATGAGCAAGTTAAACTTCCCATCTGGTATTTTTAAATGTTTAACAATATGCTCTTTCTAATCCTGGTCACTGAATTATGGGACACTTATTATGATGAAGTGCTTTATGTCTTGCATCCAGACTAATCTATCCTTTTTTAAGGGACACCACGAAGGACAATGCTTTGACAAGTGCACCTGTGCCAGTGATTTTTCTGAATTAAAATTGAAGGCACACAGCAGAACTCTCCGTGGAACCTTACTCTTGTCCCTGCCTAAATAACAGAGTAGCAGCCCTGTGGATAACTGCTGGCCCTATTTCTCAACAAATCTATTTCCTTGGATCCCCTGGGCTTCTTGGTGTTGCTGGGCTATGGGGCACGTTGGGTGCCAAAGGACAGGCAGGCATGCAGGTTGCTGCTGCCTTGCGCTGCCACTGCTCCCCCAGAACATGGATGTGCTGCCGGGCACTCTGGGGAACGACTGCCTCTGGAGCCCATCTGACAACAAGACAACAGAGCTGACTGCTCCACAGGTGTAGCACCTGCCCTGCTTGCCTCGGTGGTGAGCAGAGCTGAGGCCTTGTAGGGCAGAAGGTCAGAGCTACTCACTGCCATTTTAGCTCATTAGCTTTCCACTCCTATAGTAACAAAAAGCTTCTGTCTGCAGTGATCTTAACAGGCTCCTTACTATATTACTGGAAGGCTTCATTCTCATGTTTTACTGCATGGTATAAAAAGTTCAGGTAGCACAGTTGAAAAATATTTTTTGTTTCAATATTCTCACAGGTTTGCTTTAGTAAGCAGTGGCACTAAGCCTTTAAGAGCCCTTGGTAGCTCTTAGTTATAGAGAATCCACGGTTTTTCAGCCAGGAAAAGAAGGAAAGATATACTCCACACTGCATTTTCTTTTCACTTTGATTTGCAAAACACTTAGTGGGGATATGAAATGCCAGTCATTGCAATAACAAGGAGATACAGCTTTTACACTGGCTATTATTCTGTACTATGTTATATCTTTTCTGCTTCTATAAAACAGGTTTCAAATGTTAAAAAATAATAAAAAATTCAAATATACGTACTTTACCTTTTCTGGGACAAATGTTTGCCTCAATACTGCATAACAAACTCATACATGCAAATCTAAGTGCAAAGTTTAACTTATTAGTTTCTCAGTGTTTTCTGTTTCCAAAGGCTCGTGCAGAATTACAGAGCAGTTCTGATGTAATTCAGGATGGTTCTTCTCTCCAAATGTGCCACGTGCTCGTTTTAAACAGCAAAACACTGCTCCTCAACAACTTTCCTATGGCTGATGCTTCATGAAATAAAAGTGTTGGAAGTGCAAGGGAGACAGTCAACACTTCAGGGCCTGGACAGCTTCCTGCAGTTGTAACTGTGTAATTTTTGAGCTAGAGACCACACAGGTTAATCAGCCAAGGAAGCTCTTATCTGGGGAATTTTAACTATTGGCAGACCAAATGGGCCTTACTGAATTTAACTTCCGGATTTAAAGTGAAATTTTATGCATTAAATGCATACATTTCAAAGGTCTTTCATATCTTAAAGGAGGTGTATTTCTGTGTTTTTTTTTTTTTTTTCTTAGGTGTGGATCTGAAGCCCATTTTCCTCCTGAGATATAATGAAAGGCTGACTTGAAGCATCCAAATATCTGGAAAGCATAGAACATTCTTCCTTTGAAATTTTCTCCCAAAGAATAATATAGTTGCCAAGTGGCTTCATGTGATGATTCTGGCACCCATGAATAGGCAGAATCCTAATGAAATGTATGAATATGGCATATGCAAATATCAATTTTGATCCCTAAAAACTCATCATATACACTGACATAACAAATGCACAATTTTTGTACTTTTGACCACAGACAGCTGAAGAAGTCAGAGTAATAATCTATTAATTCAAAGAGGATAATGCAGAGATGAGTACCAAGTCAACGAGGAGTAAATTTTAGTAAGGGGCAATAAAATTCTAATGTATGAATACAGGTAAAATGTAAATGTGCACTCTTGTAAAAATGAAATTTGATGGAAAGCAATAATGCATTTACAGCAGCTGGGAAAACTGAAGAATGTCCTCTCTACTTAAAGAAAGAAAAAGAGTGAGACACTGAGGATTTTCAAGGTATCAGAATGATTGGTTTCATGCCAAATGAAATCAGTTGCTCTAATTATAGCATTAGGTTGCCTGCTTCTACAAGTGTTTTTATCTGCAGCCTCATATGTTTAAATTTCTGGCAAATAAAAACTAATAAGAGAATATGAAATGTAGTCTTTAGAGAAATAGAAAACAAGGCAAGGAAGAAGAAAAGAAAAAATTTTACAAGTAGTGAGAAGCAATCAACTCCCTGAGTAAATAGAATCAGACAGAAAATCAGCAAAAACTAATTAAATATCCCTACAGTTAAGCTGCAGCCAAATTGAAAAAAAAAATCCAAGGATGAAATCAGATTTAATTATTTAAATGCAAAAAGGAAACAGCAAGAGTATTTAATGTAAAAACTTGCTTCTCCCATACCTTGACTTCTTCATCAGCACTTGCTGAAAGTAGTTTGTCTTGTACCTTTTAGAGAAGAAATGAAGAACTGTAAAATCATATGATAAAAATCACATTCTGATGGATGTATTATGTGCTGAGAGAATGTGATGACTTATGCTTGTACCTGTCATTATCTTGATGTATTGCATCTTTAGTAGTGAGAAAACTGTTCTTTACTATGAAATCAAATAGATTTCCAGAAATATAATGAATTCAGAGAGGCATAAATCGTAAATAGATTCTAACTTGCACATATTATGTAAAACATGTAGTAGCTAAGCTATGCTGAAATAAATATGTTTTCAACAGCTGTGATTTTCATATCTTTAAGTTGCATGCTCAGAAGGGAGTTTAGACTTCAGCTTTTGTCTAGGGCCAACAGAACAAATTTCCAATTATAAACTCAACTCCACTCACAAAATCTAATATTGTCTTTACATGCATCTATATAGAATATTAGGGTTTTAAAGTTGTAATTATATTTAAAAGACGGAAGAACACCTCATGTTGTCAAGCACCATCTCTCATTTTCATCAAGTTCAGTTTGGTAGAAGTTCATTACCAAATTAAACTATATCTGTCACAGTAACTCTTGAGTAGTTCAAAGCTATGCTGCTCCATATTTATTATGAATAAACCTCTAACTGCAGTCTGACTTCAACAATTAGGAGCCGCTGGCTAAAAATTAAGTCTCCTTCTTTTCTTTCATTTAGCATATAGTGAACCCCAACAACTGATAAACCCAAGAGTTCACTGAATGGAAAAAAAAAACCATACCACCTCTGTGTATTTTTAAAAAATACTCACTTTCTTAAAAATCTGGAGGTGGCTATAAGCACACTGAAGATAAGACACCTCATTGTAGCTCAGAATATATGTCTGGACACTTCATGCTTTTTACAACTCCGCACAAAGTCCCTCTGTCACCACTAAAATGAAAGTTTATTTCCAGATTAGGTCTGTTCTTCAAAATTATAATTGTATATATTCAAAATTTGGTTTTTTTTGTTTTTTTTTTTTACATTCCTAATTTCCTAGTGGGTAGAGTAAATACTGGCATACTCCATGGTGGAATAAATATGGGTTTTGCAGGACATTGAGAGTGTAGGTTGCCGTATCCCAAAACCAAAGTGATGGTGAGCAGAGAGAGTAACTGATCATTAAGAGTGAACTGAGAAGTTTTCATGATGGTTTCAAGGTAATGGGAAGTTTATCATCTAGACAGAAGAGGTTTCTCCATTGCTCATGGTGGATTGTTAAAATGCCAGCAAAGTATATCACAAAGCCAATTGCGAGAACAGCTTCTAATGACCCTGGGGCTTTTGTTCTCCTCACTTATTTTACTCCCCAGTTATTCCCCCACTTGTACAAGTTAGAACTGAGTGGGAGAAGCAACAAATGTTGATCAAGCCAATCAAAATATGATAATAAAATAACAAATTACATTATAATTGGAGATTTACCTAAAGCTAAACCATGGCATCTTGGTAGCACAGCATGTTAACTTCTCTTTCATTTGGAAGAACAAAACTTTAAATGAAAATGACCTGTTTTTCTACATGGCAACTGTTGCCACAATCCATGGAAATATTGTCACATTTCTGATGTTTGCTTATTATTACACTGCTGGAAAAAGAAATTAATTATTTCCTACTTGATTGTTTTATGGACAGAAATTAAACTCCATTGAGAATATTTAATGACAACAACAACAGCAACAAAAAGATATGCCAGATTCAAGATATTTGAAGCTTGACACTCTGTTTTTATCTGCTAATAACTCAAAGTTAACTTTCAGGGATGTCTGTAATGAATGACTGAAGAGGAAAATTAACAATTTTTTCCCAACTATCTTGTTTTTGGTGAATAATAGGTAAATAAACTCCAGACGAGTCAACATTCAGATATTCATGCAACAAGCACTAGAAGGAATTGGAAGTTGAGGGTTTTTCTTTTATTTCTTTTCTTCCACCAAACTCTAAATGTATTTTCAAAAATTCTGGAGATTCTGCCTTTGTCTACCAGATCACAATGACATCTTGATTCACACCCTCTACTAGAGTGTTATCTCAATACACTGAAATAAAAACATCTTTGAAATAGTTTTCAACTTCCTGAAGATGGCTTTATATAACAACCAAACCAGAACAAAATCAGCTGCATGTTCTACATGTTGCGTATTTCACAGGTGTTGAGAAAAAGATATTATTAGCAAGTGAAAATATGGCTTTTTAAAAAATTTCCTATGGTTTTCCATATTTTTGTTTTAAAATCCTATCTAACACGTTTTCATATTGAAGTTTCTGGTGCACCATATTAAATAATGCAAACTTTGTAACTAATTTTTTAAAAGCAGTTTGAAACAGCATGGGGGGAGGGGGGGGAAGTCATCGACAGCAAAGATTTTCATTACTGGAAGCAGTATTAAGACTGAAATATCCAAATCTTTGTCCCAGTTCATTTGCTTCCTCTGGGTGAAGGTGCTGATTTTTCAGGAAAACACCAATCTAGTTTAGAGTTTTCAGTTCAGCAACAGTAACAAATGTGTACAAAAATTGTCTGTGCCCAGAACAATATGTACTTAAACATTACAGTCACTAGAAAATGACAACAAATGGCCTATGTATTATTTGTTCAAATTATTTACTATTTTTGAGGTTTAAACATAGCTTATGGCTGATAGAAATTATCGTCACTTCTGATGCTGTATACACAAATATTTTAATCTCAGCAATAGAATTGTTTAGATAAATATGATGTTTTAGGAGACTCTGAGAATAATAAAAAGGAAAGAAATTGCTGTCTTTGCTATTGACTCTCCATTTAAATAGAAAGATTGGAAAGATTCAGCTGTAACAAAAATTGACCTCGAGGGTTGCTTGTTTGAAATTGATGTCTGATACTGTGTGATCTATGCAGAGGAAATAACAGGCTGAGTATCTTGGAAATGAACAGAACCAATGTTAAAGAAAGTGGAATGAAAAAAATCTAGTTTCCTCATATTAAAAGGAAGACAGCATCTATATTACTGTTGATTTCGGGGTAGTGAAATCAGGGAACATCTTTGAGAAACTTTTAAGAACTTTTATTTAAAATGGTATTAAAATATCTCTCAATTTGGATTATCAATATTGCGATCTGAATGCTCCTGCAGTACAAGAGAGTCCTAAGAATTAACTTCAAAACAAGTTATTTAATGATGATATGGCTGTAACACAACATGGAATTTTCACTCAGTCTGAGGAAAAAAATAAAAGAAAAATCTAAAGGAATTTCACTCTTGCCTTAAAGGGACCTTTGAGAGTCCACACAGTCTGTCCTATATGAAGGAAAATAATACTTAGCGTGTCCTAAAAGGTGTTTGGCTACCTCCCTTTTACAAAAATCTGCAGTGAAAAAGATTTTATAAAATCACCAAGAAAACCCTTTTTCCTGTTTATTATTAGCCTTGCAGGTTCCATGCAGGTTGCCTAGGAGGCTGTGAATGCCACATCCCTGGCATTATCCAATGCCAGGCTGGAAAAGACCTTGAATAACGTGGTCTAGTGGGAGATGCCCTGCCCATGCAGGGGTTGGAACTTGATGGTCTTCAAGGTCTCTTCAAACTCTTAACATTATCTGATTCTATGAAAACTTGTCTTAATTATTGATCACCAATGATAATTACATATTCCCAGTCTTCTCTTTAAACAAACCAACCAAGAAAAACAGATTATCATTTTCTGTTATCTTTTCTTCTAGGGAAATGTGTGTCTTTTTTAGTCTTTTGGGTTTTTTTTTTTTTTTGTTTTTTTTTTTAAATGTAGTAAAACTTGACCTTTTGACTCAGTCTTTACAAGACAGTGTACCAAATATTTTACATTGTTTGTTATGCTCTATTTTTTTCCCTTTGCTATCAGACTCTACATTCTTACCAACCCAGAAACGGTATTTTGGCAAGGTTTCAGCATTTGCAAGTAGAGGAAACAAATTATTCCATGCTGTAATAATGATTCTGTTAATACTTGCTGGATGTCCATGTGTATTTTTTTCCTATCTCCACATTAATCTAGCACTTGAGTATATGGGGTAGTGCAGTACAAACATTCTCCAGTTTCAACTCTTCAGAGTTCCGAGTGTCTAAGAAGATCTTGAAGAAGACGTGAACAAGAATAAATAAATAATGTGTGTGTGTAGATAAAATATCTTTAAAATTCTTAGTTTTCTGCTGTGAATGCTTGTCCATGTATGGATTCATACTGCAGGGGTTTCTTCTTTTCTTTTTCTTTTTCTTTTTCTTTTTCTTTTTCTTTTTCTTTTTCTTTTTCCTTTTCTTTTTCTTTTTTTCTTTCTTCTTTTTCTTTTTCTTTTTTCTTTTTCTTTTTCTTTTTTTTCTTTTTCTTTTTCTTTTTCTTTCTCTTTCTCTTTTTCTTTCTCTTTCTCTTTCTCTTTCTCTTTCTCTTTCTCTTTCTCTTTCTCTTTCTCTTTCTCTTTCTCTTTCTCTTTCTCTTTCTCTTTCTCTCTTTCTTTCTTTTTTCCTTTTAAAAAGGGTTCAATGGAAAATATGTTTGTAGAGATATCACTCAGTAAGGCACCTGCAATAATTTTGGCTCTGGCAGAATGTACTTTGCTCAGTGAAGGCAGATCCACTTGCATCTAAGTTATTTTAACAAAGCCCCTTACCCAGATTCTCTTTGTGCAGAGGTCTCTAACTATTTATCCAAGCAGCCACTGAGGTTTTCCAGAACCATCAGCTCCTTTGCAATGGGAGATAATTCCTGCTATTTAATATGTATAATCAGCCGTAAACCCTTTGTTGACAAAGGAAGAGCAGACTACAGACTTGCAAAGGTTTTATTTAAAATTAATCCAGGAAGTCTGTGCAGTCAACAGGCTGTACTTTATTGGTCAGTTGATTCCTACATCACATAGCTAATCCATCGTTGGATGGTTGGGCTTTATGGGATTCTTACAGCCCCTTCTTGCTGCATTTCAGGTGAATCTCTGGAATTTTTTTCATGCTCCTTTATTAGAAAACTTTTTACATGGCAGGCAAATGCATTGATCCTCCTTAGCAACAACATATATGCTGCCCTATTGACCTTTACTGCTAATTTCACTATACTGAATATAGTATTGGGCATTATTTGTACTCTATTCACTCAGTCAAAACAGCATGAGAAAAATCTCAGTGTCTTGTTTCTGTTAAAAAAAACAAACAAACCCCATGTCTCTGTTGATTTATCACGTCTCACAAGTACAGTTTTGGTACAACTCTTTTCACTATCAGACACTAAACGAAAAAGGTGGCAATTTGTTGCAATAACACAGAAGACTGAATTTATGCAGAAAAAAATTACTTGAGCTCATAAATGTAAAACTAGAAAAAAAAAAATTTAATATCCAGATTCAATCAGGTTAGTACCAAGTCACTTTCTCACTTTAGGTAGAACCTGAGATAAACTGTAACAGAGGTCTCATTCATAAAGGAAATAATGTAAGAGGGATTGATTACCACCACACGGATCTCCTACTTCCTAGCAAAAGAAATAGCCTTGAGAAAAACTAGACACAGAAAGAAAGAGTAAACAAAAATTTGCAACTGTACAATGTATCAAGTTTAATTCTGTGCAGAAATAAGGTGTCTGGTTGGCAGGACTAGATTCATAAATCTCTAAGAATTCGTTGAGAATAATACTGGAATGAAATGAGGAAAAAAAGAAAAACGAAATGGCTGACACAGAATTTAAGACTTCTACCCTGAACTTAATTTTAGCACTTGAAGGCAGAGGTGTGTGGCAATTAGTAGGCTATAGCAGCTAACAGGTATTAATAAAACTAGTGGTGATGATCTTCCCCCATTGTCCAGAGGGGATCCTGGTCCGAAGGAGAGCTATAGCGCTTGGGATTTAGAGGCTCTGAATTGGTATTGTGACCCCTTTTTGGCACCACAGGCAGAACTTCTGGAAGTGGTCATGGTGTGTTATCATTAACAGAGTGAAGAACTGAACCAAATGTGGAATTACACAGCTCTTCTCCCGAGCCAAAATCGACCCTTTTCTCTAGCAATCAAGATCCTCACAAAAAAAAAAAAATTTATCTTTTCAGAGAGACACAGACAACTAACTGTTACCTTATCATGTTCTTTCTTCAGTGCAGAGCAAATGTTAAAATCAAACAGGAACATGTGTGTAATTATCTTACTGAACCACTAATTTGGATCTTCCTTTTCAGTGATTAAGAAGAGATTGGTCACATACCCAGAAAAACTCTGCCTTCTGAGGTCTTTTTCCAAGCTCTTACTGCCCTGTGGATATTTTATTCACCCATGCCATTAAGAAAGTGGAAAAGGTCAGGTGTAAAAAGGAAAGTAGATTGTGCCTGCAAAAGGAGTAATACTTTCTTCTCATTCTTCCTGCTGTTCCAGGAGTCTGGATTTGCTATGTTCTTAACCTTGTTGTTAAATAGGAAAGGGGATTATTTTATGGCCGGTAAAAAAGTTAAGGATAGCCATGTGAGTGGGTTGACTTTGTAACTTACTCTCTATTCTAGGGCTGGAGCTGTCTTAAAGTAATTTTGCAAAACTTGGAAGTGTTTTTTTCCCAGATAAGGGGCACTGAGTTTGCAACCTTGAGTAACCTGTGTAGTATAAAGAAAACAAAGAGTCCCATTCTAAGGAAAATGTATAAAAACTGGAAAGTTGACAAATAGCCTCTCTGTGTTTCTAGTTTCCATTCAACAGTTGGAGTTAGAGGCCAGAGCCCAAACACACCTTTGTTGGGACAGTGTAGGGTTATTTTTTGACATCTTAGCTGAACAGTGTTTTGCCTTGAAATCTGCCTTCTTCAAAGTTTCAAACAATAAGAACAAATAAATCCTGCCTTTTCAGAGGAGGAGGAATTCTAATAGAATCTAAAGACAGATTTCTTGTTAGATCCAGCCCTGGAAAAGGAGAGTGAGATTTTGCAACTCAGAAAGACATAGTAGGAACGAATTAACTTAGTGTCTTCAGTGGAGGGGTGAGCTTCTGATATTTTATTAACAAGAATCAGAGAAGATTTTCACTTAGACTCCTCCCTGATTTTTCTAAGTAAGTCACCCTCACTGCAGTTGGGGTTAGCACTGGAGTCATTGAAAGGTCATCTCCCTCGTTGACAGGAATGTGTTCCTGCTGTTTGCATTCATTGGGGTCTCCAAGAGCAGAAATCCTCAGAGGTCAGTGCCTCCTGGAGGTCAGACTTGTGTCTCAGATAGATTGTCTCCTTTATAGCAAAGTACTGGTTGCGTTTAATTTATTTTGTTCTTGTGAATATCAGATGCATTTTTAATTCTAATTTTGTTCTTTGAGCTAGCAGTTCCTCTTAGGCTGTCACTCTCTGCAAATCTTACAAACATAATCTTGATTATTTCTTTCTTTGAAGCTTTTAATGAAAACATCAGTTAGAATTTGGCCCAAGCCAGATCCCTGTGGGTTTGTATCTGAAACACCTTCTCAGCTCATCAGTGAACCATCACTATCCACTGTAAGAGTACACACTGACTTGGGAATTTGGCTTATGCCCATAGTATCTAACCTGACCTTCATAATTTTCAAAATGTCATGTGACTAGTGCCATAAAGATTGCTGAGGTAAAAATACATCACAAGTATTACATCATCGTTATCTTCTAGGCCAGTTACATTGCCAAAAACTAATAGAATGATCAGAAACAGTACATGCTTTTTACTGTTGTCGTTCAGTTACTTGTAAATTGATTACTCAATGAATTGAGAAGGCAAGTTGAAGCACTAAATTAATAATTTATCAATTATACGTTTTTTCCATTGCTACAGTTTCCTTTGGGAGAGTAAACTTCCTGAAGTAGCAAGCCTAATCTTCAATAATAACTGTGATATGGCCTCTATTACTTATGAGGTACTCCAGAAGGAATTTTATCATTCTCTGACCATTTGAACCTCTCTAACTTACCCTATGCAAAGTTCCCCTCCACACATTTTATAGGACTGTGCCCTACATACTCTTTTCCAATAAATAATTAAGTACTTAGTCCCACATTGCCTTCTTCCTTTGGTTGCTGTTGTTGACTGATCAAAAATTTCATCTGCAGCTTCTTTTTGATAAGGGCTTTTGTTTTGTTCTTTCTGCTTTTATCTTCACCTAGAGAAATGCAACAAATTTGCCTCTCACCTTATTCTCAGCTTCAGAGTGACTTCAAAGCATTCTTGATCTACAGTATAATATTGGTCTTCTTTTCTCCTGTTCGTTCTTCCTGAAGAAACTGTTTCTGTTTTGCTAGACATCCAATTCTATTAATTTGTTTTACCAGCTCTCTGTGATGTTGATTAACCAAGTTTTTTTGGTTAGAAAGCAATATTTCAGATCTTTTCTCTACAGTTCCTTTGCTCTTTTGAGTTTCTGCTGATAGTTATACAGACAGCTCCCAGTTCAGCATATCAGGGAGGAGTATGCTTCAACATAAATGCTGCACTTGAAATACTCTATCATCAAAGTAGTTTTGATGCTTTCACTGAGTATAGCTGTTTATAATGATGGATCCCAGTCTGCTGTCCTTACCTGTATGCAAAGGTCGCACCTTAAAGATACAAATGAAATCCACACCTCTGGCAAGTCTGAGGAAATATCATGGAGTAGTGACTGCCCTTAAACATGTCACTAAAATGGTGAGTGCTAAGGATGCTAAACATTTTACTATATCAGCTCTTTAATCCTTTGTTTTGGTGATTTCACAGGCAGTGGTTTCTGTGAGGTTTTACCACATCTTCTAACTTTAACAAAATGTCAGTTTGAAAGTTTTATTTAGTAGAAGAGTGGTCAATGGCTAAGAGTCCTGATAGATATCAGAGAAGAGTGGTGTCCCTCAGGAGTCCATACTGAGACCTGTGGTATTTAATATATTCATTAATGACACAGAGGGATCAAGTGCACTCTCATCAAGTTTGCAGATGACACCAAACTGAGTGGTGCAGTTGACACACCTGAAGGAAGGATGACATCCAGAGGGACCTGGACAAGCTCAAGGAGTGGCCCATGGGAATCTCATGACATTTAACAAGACCAAGTGCAAGGTGCTGCTGGTCAGTATCAACCCAGGCTGGGGAATGAGCAGATCCGGAGCAGCCCTGGGGAGAAGGACTTCGGGATGCTGGAGAGGCTGGACATGACCCAGCCATGTGCACTCACAACCCAGAGAGCCAAATGTGTCCTGGGCTGCATCCAAAGCAGTGTGGGCAGCAGGGAGAGGNAGTGTGGGCAGCAGGGAGAGGAAGGGGATTCTGTCCCTCTGCTCTGCTCTGCTCTGCTCTGCTCTGCTCTGCTCTGGTGAGACCCACCTGCAGTGCTGCATCAGCTCTGGGGTCCAGCACAGGAGGGACATGGACCTGTTGGACCAAGTCCAGAGGAGGCCACAAAGATTATTAGAGTGATGGAGTACTTTTCCTATGAGGAAAGGCTGAGAGAGTTGTGTTTGTTCAGCCTGGAAAAGAAAAGGCTTCAGGTGACCTGAATGGGGCCTTCCAGTACCTCAAGAGAGACTACAAGAAAGATGGAGAAGGACTTTTTCCAAAAGCATGTGGTAACAGGACTAGGGAATGAATTCAAACAGAAAGAAAATAGGTTTAGATTAGATATTAGGAAAAAATTCTTCACTCTGAGGTTGGTGAGGCAAAGGAACAGTTGCCCAGAGAAGCTCTGGATGCCCCATACTTTGAAGTGATCAAGACCTGGTTGGATGGGTCCCTGAGCAACCTGGTCCAGTGAAAGGTGTCCCTGCCCATGGCAGGGGTTTAGAACTAAATGCTCTTTAAGGTCCTTCCAACCCAAACCATTCTGAGGTAGAATTGAAAGTGAAGACTCAAGACACAGAAGTGTGGTCCCAGCTCCGTGGATACTCAAAATATGGTGTATAACTCCTGACTTCTGAAGATTTGGCACCGGAATTTCAACTACCACAGGTGAAGCTCTGGTTTTAAAAGTCCAAACCTGCAACTATGATGCTAATGTTACACTTGTTTCAAGTTTTTTATAGATCAGGGAGGTGTGCCATCATTGTGTAAACCTGGACCCTAATTTGGAATTCTCTGTGCTGTACACAATTTAGAGCAATGTAGAGCAATATGTCAGTATAACAAGACCGCTTAAATTCTTGTAATATATTTCACGCCCTAAATCTAAAAGATACAATTTTTTTAGGCTTAATTGCAATGTAGCTTAAAAACATTTCAGTGGCAATCTTCGGTGCCAGAATAGAAAGAGAAAACCTAGCATTCCTCAAACAGATGGAGATACCCATCGAGTTGTTTAAATATTTATACTAAAATACATATAAAATCTATGTATATGTTAGAAAACAGTAGTTAGGGAATGCAGTTTCATTTAAGAGCTGTGTAAGGCAGAGGTTCGGTTTTATGATAGCTCTTTGACTAATGAGTTGTTTTCATATCATTCTGCTTTTCTAGCTTGCATACTTTAAAACAAAAAAAACCTTTAAAGATAAACCTATCTCTGTAAATAATCTCATTCACTTCAAGCTGATTCTTTTCAGGTGCCACTTTCTTTCAGTGTAAATAACACTTAAGATTTTGTGTAACAGTCTATAAGACCAAGAATTCATTAAACTGTATGCAAATCCTAGCCTACCCTGTGGAAAAGAAATGCATTTCTTTTTTTTCTACAACATGAGCAATTAAAATGAATAATCTTAGCGTGAGCTAAGAAATCCAGGTATAATCCTCA
This sequence comes from Grantiella picta, assembly GCA_013397955.1. Lineage (NCBI taxonomy): Eukaryota > Metazoa > Chordata > Aves > Passeriformes > Meliphagidae > Grantiella > Grantiella picta. Next base: position 341,718 of record VZRM01001111.1, read on the forward strand.
ATTTAGATGTGATACTCAAAACCACCACTTCACGGGGTGCTTCTGTTTCCCTTGACCTTTTGCTCTATTGATGTTTCTCATTCTACAAGCTGCCTACGTAAAATTGTTTGCCACATTCTCTTTGTTTCTCAGCCACACAGTAAAGCAGATAGAGATTCATCAAAGCCTTGGACCACTAGTAGATCCAAAGCAGATTTTCCTCAAGCCCACAAGCAGATTTCAGATATATATATATGTCAGTATAACAACTCTTTTTTCAATCGGTGGAAAAAACCACAGCAAACCAAACATTGTGGCTATAGCACTTCCCTAAGGACTTGTGCTCACCTGAGTTGGAACAAATTTGAGCTCACACTTCTGAAGTCAGATTCCTTTGGTTCTGGAGAGGTCGGAATATTGAGGCTGCTTCACAGAAGCAGTTGTGCTACTACTGGGAACAGGGAGTTTTCAAGATTCATGGCATCAGACAGAATAATGGTCATGAGAGCCTGCATCTCTAATCTAGTAATGAAGCAACTTGCAATTGCTATTTGCATTAGGCAGTTCCTGAATAAAAATGAAATTAAATTAGAGAATGCTCCGAAGTTACATCTGCTCTGAATTCTTGGTGAGAAGAGAGATTGCTTCCAACATGGTACAAAGGATAGGCAGAGTTAATTAGGTCTCTTTTTGATGCTCTTTAAGAAGAAAAATGGTTAATACCATCCAGTTATGTTTTCCAGGTTAGAAGTTGTAACATAATTGTAGTTTAAATTCTTCCCTAGGATTTAAAAATAAGGAATTGTTACTCCTTGCTTGCAAGGATGTGGAAGTCCTTCTTAGTCAATGATGCTATGTTTATACCAAATGCTACCATACAGCACTGTATATTATGTGTAAATTATCTCATTATGGAAAAATTACACAATATCTTATTCCTACTGAACATATGTGTACGTAAGTAATATATATATATATACTAGTAGTATATATATATCAGCTAGAGAACCATCATAACGTAACTATTTAGAAAAGTGGCAAATCAAGCCAGCTTTACAGTTTGTCCATTAGTAACAGATGTGTTAATGGTCAGATTTTAATATTCATCATCACCAATACATACACGAAACTCTTAATCTTGTGAGAATCCCACTCTAAATTATCTGTGAGTATATAACACCACAGAGCACATGCTATATAGTTACTACCAATGGGTGGAGTCCTTGGTGGAAACCTAGGACTCCACCCTAGGTTGCAACTAGGTCCTAGTTGCAGAGGTTCCATTGATCAGGCTTGGGAATTATTCAACAAGAGAAGTCACAACTGAAATGAGCTTGTTTTCTTTCAGTTTCTCCAGTTCTCCAGTTCTACTCACCTGTGCTCAATGTCCTTGTGTTAGTGATCTCTTGTCACAAGAGGAAAGGGAGTTCTTTTTTATCCCATAACTTTTACCTTGTTCTCTTTGTCTTGCCAGTCATCCCCAAGTATTTGGAAGGATGTCTCTTATGCTTATCTTGTTCTCACTCCAGCAGCTTTAGCTGTCAGGATGCCTTTCATATGCAACTAGACCTAGCTTTGCTTGACTCTTTGGTGATTGTATTAATCAAGTATTTAGGCAAAGTTGTATCTGGCTATGCCATCACAGTGTTATAAATACATACTACTGTTAATTATAGCATTTAATAGTTTTATACTTTATAGTGTAGCTAATGTTGAATATATCCTCATTAGTCCATTTACAGTTTATTGGTGTCACAGGCCTCTGCACTGGCTAAAATCTTCTTATTTGTCTGGATTTATTTATTTTTCAGCTTTTTTTTTTCCCATTCCACTGTGAAAAATACATGGCACAAACCTTTCAGAACTAGAGAGCTCTTATGGAAAAAACCCTCTACTTTCTGACTGTCTGCAGAGATGACTCAGCCTCTTTTACACAGTGAGCTTGCCATAGCAGAACAGCTTTGCTTGTGCTGTCATTACTTCCAGTGTGGCACCCAGAGACAAAGATGCCATTCCCCATCTACTCAGTGATTGTTTCATTGTCTGCATGGAAGGAAGTATTAAGCTCCCACCAGGATCAGCACGTTTGATATTAATGCCTCTAATGCTGAAGTGGTTTACTTATTTCTTTAATCAAACAGCCAAGAGAAAACATAATTATGATAGTACGAGCCTGAATGGCAAATTAATCAAAACTCTTTAAAGTTCTGATTTTGCAGCTGGAATGTTGCCTGCTGTAGCTTAAAAATGTTCTCCCAAGTACTTAAGGTGCTCAAAATTTACAAACCAGGAAGGATGTGAATTTTTTTGGCAAATGTCCTCTGGATCTACTTCAGTTATTATTTTCTTAACTGTCACTCCAGAGTAACAGTGCTTTGCTAGTTCTCAAAGTATGTATTTTCCTACCAAAGAGGAAGAAATGCAGTCAGTAATTTCTCAGTCCAGATGTATTTCCTCCAGACCTGTTCTGAGTTATTAAATTGCAGTGAATAATGAAGGTTATCCTAAGTAAGGACTCAGTAAAAACTGCAAAGTAAATGAAAGTTTGGTTCAGTTTTATAAATGGTTACTCAGCAAGAACAAGGAATCTGATCCATTCTGTAAATACTACTCATTTGTTCAAGTGCAGCTTTCTCTCTGCCACCGGTCCCCTGACACACAGACTGCCTAAAGAACAACCTGTTGTGGAGCCATTGATCAAGTACGTGTATTTTATGATAACCCTAAAGCATTTAATTGGACTTTACCCAGTTTACCTCAACAGAAATTTTACCTTTACATCTAGAGTGAATGTCTCTGAAAAGGCTCTTTATAAAACCAGTCCTGAGTGACACTTTTAACAAAGTAAACCAAGGGAATGTCAACAAAGTCGTCAGTCTGGGATCAATCCACCATCCAGTTCTTCCCTGACTCACCTCCTGTGTTAAGGTGGGTAAGTGAGTGTGTCTGCCCCAGAAACTAGAATTAGCCTTTACTGAGATTGTTTCAAGCACTTTTAAATTCTAAGTAGTTAGAAATGGAAATCGACCCATTGGTGCCTGCAGACTGAGGCAGAAGGTGACTATTCTCTCATCCTCTCCTCTCCTCTCCCTCTGCTCCTCATTACTTTCAGTATTTAGACTAAAAGAGAGAATCAGTTGTCTACAAAACCTTCCAGGTGACTTGCTAAAATCAACCCATTCTTCATGTTGGTATTTATCTTTTTCCTGTTTTGTCTGTCTGTATGCAAGGGCAGCCAGAAGAAATTAATTGCAAATCCAAAGTAACTTAACATTAATCTGAATGAAATAAATGCTATTCCTGCTTTCACTGTACTGTAAGAAAATAATATAAATTGATAATTTAAAATCTGAGGTTTAGTCAGGCATTACAGAGCTACCTCAGAGTTTTTCTTCTGCTTTTAGCTCTCTCTGTACAGGAAAAATTATGGAAATAGCATGGAAATGATACATTAGTCATTTTATTTGCTTAGAACATATATCATTTAGCAGGGTTCAGCAACTTGCAAAGGTTAACACCAAAGTACTGAAAAATGAGAGGGATTAGTAGGATAATGCTTTAAAAGTGAAGATTTGGATCAAAAATATCTTTAACAGTCATGTGCAAAACAAGATTTGGACAATATAATTTCTATTTGTCTCTGGCAAAAAGTTTCTTGAAATGAGTATTTCAGATAAATGAGCTTCATACAAATGCATGGGGTCAGGTTGAACTCGACAGGTACTTTATTGCATTACAAATCTCATATCTCATGCTGGGTTGGCAAGAAAAGATGGGACATGGACAACACACATTGACTTTTTTCCAAAAAACAGAACCTTCCCCAGCTACCTCAGAATCAACAAGGAGAAACATCCAGAAAATTCCCAATAACCAGATGTTTCATACTTACACACCATAGAGCTTGAGTGTGAAGGTGGTCATGGGGTGGGGTAGGGAAATGGGAATATCCCCTGCACCCACAACTATTTGGAAACAGGGTGTTTCCTTAATTTTGGCAACAAAAAAACCCCAAAACCCAACCCATCGAAACAAAACAAAAAAAAAAGGAAGAAGAAGAAGATGTGACCTCTAATCAACTCTTGTCAATGGTGAGCTTCACAAAAATAAATGCTGTGGAAAATTACTTACCTGATTGGCATTATCTGTGGACATTAGGAGAAAGTTGGACACAGAAGGGTTAGTAGATAGTAGAGCTTACTTTTTCAAAATATTTTTCACTTTTTTGCAACCCAGGATATTCTGAAGTGCTCCTGGAATGAAACATTATTGATAAACAATTTTATGATCTGAGTGCCTAGTGACAGAATAAAAGGATGGTTGTATTATATCAGGGCCCAGAAATGGTAGTCATCTCTGTTTGGAATATATCAAGAACTGAAAGAAACCCAGGTTCACATCTGCAGCCATGTGAATTATGGGGACTTCCTTTCACAGTGCTCAGGGTAGCTATCCCTGTTTTCACAGGGATAAGAAAGAGCATTAAAAACTCTGAGACTTAGCTAAAGTTCAGAATTTCTTTTTAGATGGGTTGTGCCATATCCTACTGTAATAGGCAAAATACAGTATCAAGATGTGAGAAGAGTTCTGTAAAGAAAGTGCCTTGTCCTTTCCTTGTGTTGTGATCCCTTTTCAGAACACCCCGATTGGAAATGACAACACAGACCCAGTAAACTTTCTCTGCTAACCTGTTTAATGGTGTACTCACTCATTTCAGTGAGACTGCTGTGCCCCTCAGGCTTGCTGCAGTTCTACAACAAAGCAAACAAGTGACTTTAAACTTTCCTCTTTAACGTCCCCTTTTTTTCTACTCAACTATAACATAGAGTGTTTGGCAAAAATAATTTTGCCCAGAGTGAAAACTGATGGAACAGGACAACAAATCTTTTGTGCAGTGCTTGCAAATCTGGCACAGCACCCAGCTTTGCTTTCTGCACTACATTTGTCACTGAAAATTCACTACTGAGGTGAAACAAAACTAGATCTCCGTATCACCTTTTGCAATCTCATTGAAATAAACACAGTGCCTTCTTCCGCAAAAATGTGATTAATTCTTTCCGTCGAGCAGCACAATGTAATATTCATGTGATGAAAAGTATCTTAGTCTACTCATCAAAAGTATAACTACAATAGGAAAATAGACTTTTCATTATTTACATAACACCGAAGACATTAATTTGTGTCTTTCATTTATCTATTATACTCTACTAATGAATAAATGACTAAATTGAACGCCTCATTCTCTAATTACAATTTAAAAAAGGAAGTCATCACTCAGGAATACTACTAGAATTAACCTTCTTCTGCGGTTAATTTCAACATATGTGGTACAAATAATCTTACTCGAGGCAGATGAGGAGTTCAGAAGCATTCATTCTGTTTACCAGAAAAGATTTTGAGTTACAAATATGCAAATGTGCTTATTTATCTCAGGTTCTGCTGCAGATAAATTGGAAGCTGTAGCTCTTGCACAGTTTAAAATTACATTTCTATTTCTTCAATCAATAACAAAGGATAATAAATACATTGATCTCACACACAGAGATCACAAAATTTATTTAATATAAAAGAGAATTCTATTTTTAAATAAAAATTAATATATTTGGGATAAAATATTAATGAGATAACAGAAGAAAATGTAGTTTGTGGTTTTTTTTCCTAGAAATATCATGTTGCAGATCAAATTCCAAGCCCTGCACAGTTCACATTGTTCTTAGTCTAGCTCGTTGCATGGCAAATGTCCCAGACCTCACGGTTTGGACTTATATTGGAAGCAAAACTTCCAATGGCTCAAGTGATGATAAAACCAAGTGACCACTACTATTCTTCTTCTATAGCAAATCAGTTTATGAAAAGAAATCTTTTAGGCCCAAGTAATATCACAGGAAGGCCCATGGCAAGCAGTAATTTAAATAATTCACTGAATTAATTGCCAAATGTGCTTGGGACTAGGGAACAGGGCTGAGGGTCTGTCTCAAAGTAAAGAGTTTAATAAGTAAATACAGTAATGCAGGGTTTTAGATTTCATGAGCATGTACTTCTTGTCTCTGCCTGACCTGGTGAGTGGGACTCTGTGCTGTGGAAGAGCAGAGCTGTGGCAGGAGCAGAGGGATTCCCTGGTGCATGTTGCTGCTCATGCACTCCCTCCGCCAGCTAAAGAGAGGGGCAAGGCACACTGTTGAAAGGAAATGAAAGGGAAGTGAGGAGGGATGACAGTGAAGGCACTTCTGTTAACTCAGCACTGACATATACTGACTCCAAGTGCACAGAGCTGTTGTGCTGTATGTCAACAATGGATTTATAGGGTTTGAGTTTTTGTCATCAGGTCAGCTAAGGTTTTGACATTCCTACCCTAGTCAAAATACAGTTTCCCAAGTAACACATTCCTTGTTGTTTTTTCTTTTTTTCCAAGTGACCTGCTTTGTTTTGTTTGCTTGGTTTTCAGTTTTGACATATTTTTAATTTATTTCTTCTTAACTTCCAGTGCATGAGTAGATTGTTTATTGTTTAATGTAAAGCATTTGATTATACACTTAACAAATATGACCTAGTTGGCAATGTATCTCCCTTTACCCATTGCTGTATCTTTCAAATTCAAAGATGAACAATGAGTGGAGCTTTAATCCCCTAGAAATCAATCAGATTATCATCTGGTATAATGCATTTGAGACTAATGCAGTATCCCAAAGCAAGAGACCTTCTCAAAATTTCATTCCTTTCCTACTAGCAAGTGTCTTCAATTCTGTAATAGTTTCTCTATATCATAATGTCCACATGGCATATGTTGAATTTGCATTCAGGCCATGTTTCAGGTTGAAATATGGACTGGCATCAAGATGAACAAGTTTTGTCTCAGTGAAGTTTTTAAAGCTTTCATTCAAGACCAAAACCAAGCCTTTTTTATTTCTGGACTCTCATTCTGGAGTTTTAGATTGTAGATTTTGTAAGAATAATTTGAAATTAGCAAATTTCATAGCTCACCTGCAATAGTCTTATAGTCAGTTAGGAAAATAAAAGTATTTATGATCCACAACTCATCAATTAATGAAGACTGAAAGATCTCTAATCTTTCTATTTAGTGTTTCTCTATTACCTGCAGTCTAAGGTAAAAAATTCTGTACATAACATATAACATTAAAAGGAATAAGTGATATCAGTAACTTGAAAAAAAATTCCCGTGATAATCTCAATTTTAGCATTTTAATATTAGATTGTTTAAAGTAAATAACAAAACCAGTACGGTAACATATTTTTCACTAATGGTTTCATCTGATGTTAAAATCTTCTTTAATATCTCCAACCTGCAAAGATGGCATTTATATCAGCAAAAATGTTACAATATTTTTATAGGCCTATAGATTATATGTATATTAACATTTGAAGATTGTAAGTTAGATGACAAGAGAACAATTTCTTTGAACAAATGATTTCTCATTCTTAGTTTCCTAGAGTCTGCATTTGTCATCTGGAAAATGCTTAATATTATGTAATTTTTAGCATCCCTGCATATGCCACAAACTTTTTTAATCACACTTTAGACAGTGAACATGGTATAAATCTGCAACCTCCAAAGCTGTGCAAGAACAGAGAAGGAAGAATGTGCTGTGCTGAAGAGCGAAACAAAATGCACCAGATGGACAGAGTGATATATTTCAGACCCAGCTCTAATCTTCACAGCACCTTTAGATTGTGACATAATCTGTATTTTAGAATAAGGCATTCCTTTGTTTTGTGGAATGGGCATGTTAGGGATCAAAGAAGAATGAGATCTATGAAACCAAAATATTGTTTTTAGGCTAAACCAGTGAATTAATTTCTCTATGGAGATGCAGCAGCTGTGCCTCTTCTTACAGAAGCAGTCTGATGAAACCTTGTGTCTTAAGAACTGATATACCTGAGACTAAGAAATTGCTTTTCTCAGTTTATGTATTTTTATTATTATTGGGGTTTTTGGTAGTTGTTTTTGGTTGGTTTTGTTTTTTGTTTTTTTTAATTGTCCATTTGTTATTTAAAAATCTGTGCAGGGAACCTTGGGAAGGGAGCAATGGTAGCAGGCAGTGCCGATGCTTGTACTTCTAAACAGCTAGAAAATAATTTTGTAAGACCAGGGACTGCTACAGCATCCTCTGCTAGACTGCAAAGTCATCTGAAATGTATGCACAATCTCCTGAGCAAACGCCTGACAGAGAGGCCTTTCCAATTTTCTGTTGTAAGTGTTCAAAGCTAAGCTTTCAGGAAGGCTATTATAGTATGCTTAAAAGAAGTCCTTTGGTTGAACAGCATTCCTAAAATATACAATTTAGAGGACTTTATTACAGCTTGCTGAGACTTAAAACACCTCTAAAGGTAAAAGGCAGCTTTAAGGATATTCAGTTTTTCTAATAGGGATTACAAAGGGCCCCACATGATCAGTATGTCCTAAAAAGATATTGTTGCTGGTTCTGTGGTCAAAATTGAAGTTTGCGTTTTATCTTGGAATTCCATCGCAGAATATTTTCTCTAAAATGAAATTTCTCACTGTGTATATATAGAAAACTACTGTATTCAGATTAATTTGGATTTCTGAGTGGCTATCAGAGTATTTTTATTAGATACTTTAAGAAATATAGGCTGTTTTTGGAATGCTTTTTTGTGAATGATAATAATCAAATGCTAGAGACATGTCAACTTGTTACACAGAGCAGTGTAATTAGGCAAATTAAAAAAATCAATGAAAATAAGGAGGAGAACAGGAGAATTTTACTGGGGTAAATGAATTCCTTAAAAAATACTTCTTTTTCTGCTATGAAAGAATTCTGAAAATGGTTGGGAGTTTTCCACCATTTTTGTTAAATTCTTCTGAATAGTTATAACAACTCTGAATAAAGATCTAAGTTAGTACATAATCATATGCTAACATGCAGCAAAAGGTTAGTAACTGTTCTAAATAGCTTAGTTAATAAGGATGGCATAATAAACAGTTCAGAATGACATTTCGAAAAGAACATGTGATATATTTGGCTGACTTGAATCTGTATATTTCAGAGACAATTTTTTGAGTAAAAGAAAATTTTTCTCTCCTATGTATATAATCTTAATTAACTTCTCACATGATAGCCACAAATGTCTTGCTTTTTGCAAGGGGTTTTTTTGCGTGGTTTCCTTCCCCCTTTTATTTTTTTCTTCTTTTTTCTTTTTTTGCAAAAGGAGTAGGGCATATAGATTTGTTGTTTTTAAAATACAAAAGATGAAAAAGTATTTACAAATCTCATTCTTATGGAATACTTTACACAATAAGACAAATATTTTTCTTAAATATCCTCATTGAGTTATGCTTTTAGAATTTCTTATAACAGGAATACCTAAACAATGCTTATAAATTATCCACCACAAACAAAAAAATTTCATGTTACGAGAATCTGAAATAATTTCCTTATTATCTAGAGCAAATAAACATAGCAATGTTCTTTTATTTTGTTGTTTGATTTTCATTCAATTTTTTCATGAAATATTGAAATCAATTAGAAAACCAAACAGGTTTTTTTAATTATTGATGCCATTAAGAAGTAAAAAGTAGTTTAAAACCTGAAAAATAATAATAAAAATTATATTTCACTACTATTGGAACTTGTTCCTTGAAATTCAATTACAAGAAATTTAAACTGAAGGGAAGACGTAGGATATATTGAGCAGTGTCTGACAGGCCGTTGTCAAACTATTATCTTCACCCTTCTTTTGTACTTATTTTGGCACAGTTCAGATGGATTACTCACCTCTTCCTGAATTCCTCACATAAAGTCACAAATTAATTCTTGGCTAACCTTCCTGCTCAGCAAGCTTAGAATGTTTTCCATGCTTTTGACTTTACTGGCTTTTTCCAGTCCCTTTGGAATGCATCATGCACAGCCATCAGACAAGATGGTACTCATCTTCTTTACCCCATGGTTCACTTATGACTTTCATATTCGAAAGGTGAAATTAATTAAATATAGACTCTGATAAAGAAAGTGCCTCCAGGAAACCAGTCCTCAGTTTTTGGTTTTTTTTTTGCAACTGTCATTCGTCTGACTCCAGTTTCCTGTTCTATTTCTTCCCTCCTCTAAAAACTCATAGTGTGTCTGATGTCTCAGACTGGTATGTCTAATAACATAAGAGATATCTGTCTTTCCCAGTAATATCAGCTGAGCTAATAAAAGTTATAACTTTTCTCCACAAATTTTGTTGTATTCAAGAATAATGAGGAAAACACATAGCTGCAGAAGAAGAAACACTTGCATTTAATTTTTTTATTTTTAAACATATGTCTCTGTATTTATTACATTCTTCTGATTATTGTACTTAAAATTAACTATTCTATGCAGCAACAGTTGCAAATTCAAATGATCAGGTTTCTAAACAACCACAATTGGAGATCAGCATGTTATGAAAATCCATGCGATTAATGTTTTTACAGGTGCACTGAATTTAAAATCATCTTCATTAATGGCACAGTTTCATTCCAACTTCCTTTCATGTTTTGCAAGAATGATTAATATTTCTGCCCACTAGAAAGACTTTTTATAACCATTCATTGCAATAAATTTGAAATGCAAAGATTCAGTTATACAGGAAGACAGGATGAAGAATTTCACCAGAATGGTAAATACTCTCAAATAATGGATTTTGAATATTGCAGTTTCTCTATTGCGTGTAAATCAGTTTGGACTGTGGAACATGTTATGTTTTTCCCAGCATAACTGTTTTTTTGCTTATAATGACTCCTTCTTACAACAAACCACATTGATAAAATGTGTCCATGATGGAAATACACAGAGCCATCTATTGCAACATCACCTGCTGCAGGGAGAAACTCCGAGTGCCCAGAAAATGGCCTGTAGTGTCATGGTGACTTTATTGGCTTTCAGAGCTGTAAAACTTACTAGGAAATCTTAATTTGAAAGAAGATTTTGTGGCTGTTTTTCTGATAAAGCATTCACTCAGGAGAAGTAAGTTTGGGTAAAAGCAAGCAAGGTCTGTGAAAAATTCAGCATTTCTGGCACTTAATGGATCATAATTTCTTGCTACAAAGTTTAAAAAAGAAAAAAAATTAAATCACAGAAGATATTTTATTTTCCTTTTTCGTAGGTTTATATACTAAATCTTCTCACTCTTGTCCTATGCTTATCTACTTTATGATGTGAAGGAAAAATAGATTATACATGAATTTGCCCCAAACATTTCCACTTAAGTGTTAAGATGTTTTTGATTTTACAGCATTTTTACTGTTACTTATGTTAGAAGAGTTTTCTGAAGTCTACAGTCATCTGTCTGATAAAAAAAACCATCTCCTATGCCACCAAAACTGCAATCCTCTTAGCCTTAACTGCAGGTGTTGTGAGATAAGACAGCCACTTGCCAACCATTGTCAGACTAAGTATTTTTACAGAAACTTCAAAGCAGATATTTACTACTGGCAACGTCCTGGGTTTGTCTCATAACAAATATTCAGGGCCTTACATCAAGTACAGCTGAGTACTATAATAGGTAGTTCTGTCGCTGTGTTTTACTGATAACCCAGCTGCCATGGTTTCTGGATGAGTATCAAAACTCTTTGAAATCCTGCATTGTTTTGTCTTTGTTTTGGTTTGACAGCTGGGATAGTGTCTGAACCAGGTTGAAACAGCCCCCTTTCCAGGATTTCAAATATATTCTGCTCTCTTATCTGAAAGAAAGCTGCTTCTCTGCCTTATGAAGTGGTTCAGATGGGAACACTCAGGGAATGTGGCAGACTCAGGGGAGTCGTGACTCCTTGAAGAGGTGCTTCTTCACACATATTCATATGGACAGTAAGCCTGCAGAAGGATGAATATCGTCAAAATAGGTAGTGCCAAATCTGCTTGATGCCACTGCCAGAGCCTCCTGCCAGCACTAGCATTTTCAGTACATCTCTGTGCTCTGGCTTGTTTAGAACAAGGTTTGAAAACAGCTCATATAGTTCCTTTTACTTGACAGTTTTGAAACACCTCAGCGTAGAGGGTGTGACAGCTTCAAAGGGCTTCTTGAGTTTTTTATAGTAGCTGGCCCCTTGTAACAACTGTGGGTACCAAGTGCTCTGTTCAGCTAAATAAAAATAGCACAATGAACACTACTGAGACAATTTTTTTTTTAAAACCATTTCAGTCCTATCAGTCCTGTATGTTGTACAAGCCCCAAGAACATATTCAACTTGCAACTCTTTTGAGGGGCATTGTTTTGTTTGACACCATTAGACATTTGCTGAGAGTTTGATTTCAGGGAGACATCATGCGTCTCTCAAATTTCAACCCACTGTCAGCCAAACATCAGTGTCTCCAGAGTTGTCCAATTACCCGTGCCATTGAAAAGCTGCAGAAAGGCTACCCCCTGCCATGCTGACTCCACAGACTACTGTATGAGTAATTTTTTGAAACAGACAGTTTAATATCAATGATTGTGCCTACATCCTTTAAGTGTAGATCTCAGTGAATGCTACCCTTCACTTTATGCTATTTCATTTAGACAATCCTTTCAACTGATTGTGCTTCCTCATTTTACAATTTTATAAAACCCACCAAATTATTTCTGTATGTCATGACACAAAAAAACTTTAATTTACTGCAAATTGCAGGACCAAATAGCTCATTCTGCACCAGTGAATTTTCAAGTTTTATTACAGTAATTCTGTAAAATTTTTGAGCAACTCTAATGAAATCTCTTAATATCCAGGAAATGTGTCTTCATTTAATAAAATTATCTGCTTCTGAGTTTATTTTGTTCTATATTTGATCATTTCTTTCATATATTTGCTTCCTCTGTGTCCTTTGTGTGATTTTACAACCTCAGTTACAGGGATTAGCATTTTCCAACTTCAACTGGGACATTAGGAAGTATACTGAACAAAGGTACCTGAGCTACCTGGAGTATCTTTTTACCTGTTACCTGCATTACATGAGTAAAATGCTAGAGAAGAAAGTTTCTAGTCATATTAAAAACCCAGAAATCATGTAGGAGAGGAAAACTTGGTTTGCCCACAGAATAAAATGGACCAACAGCCTTCAAACTTCAGTCTTCTTTTCTGCCTGAGCCCTACAGCATTTTCTTCCAAAACTCCCTACAACCTAGTGAGCCCACAACTTCAAAAAAAACTGTAAGAGCATTGGTCTCTCATGCTGGAAAACAACAGTGTCCTGCAGAGCATTTTGTTACTCCTTACAGCTGCTACCAAAGACAAAGATGATGTTGTAATCCCAATCCTAGGAGCACAGAAGGATAACCTAGGGACTGGAGTAAATTGAATTTTTGGTCTGATTATGCTGGAAGGGGAGTTGCTGCCTGGAGAATTTCCCAGTAGGAACACCTGGGGAAACATGGTTGGATAACTTCTGACAGAAACATAGATTAGTGCTGTTTCAGGAGAAGGAAAGCTAGTGGAATGAAGGTCAAGGACAAAAACCACTGGCCAGAAAATGTTTGTCTAATGTACTCATAATGTAATGTTGTTACTCAAAACATCTCCAAGGCAAAGGTCAGCAAAAATTGTTTAGACTTTCAATTTTGTGCATTTATTGAAATACTCCCTATAGAACACATTTCACACAATTAGCACTATGTATTTCCCTTTTACACTTTAAAAAAAAAAAAAAAAAAAAAAAAAAAAAAGAAAGAAAGAAAGAAATGACCCAGGATACACTTATTCTTTCAAATATGTTCCCATTTGGAATTCCAAAAAAGGATTTTCTCTTGGTTCTGTAGGAGCATACTCTTGTTATATGCACCACTGGAGACCTAGCAGGTACGTCAGCAATGTTCAGGGTGGAGTGGGGAGAAATAGTGTATTTTCACTCAAGCCAAAATATTTCTTACTAACTCTTTTATTGTATTGTGAAAGGAATATTTTTCTGCTAATAATCACTACACCACATGTTTAATCTCTCTGGGCCTTGCCTTGCCAAGGATCTGCTCTCTTCCGTCAACCTTTCTCCATCTCTGACTTTACATGGGTCTAGACATATAGCTGGAACAGAAGCAAGGAGCCCTTGGGGAGCAAGAACATTACAGATCTGGAATGGGGTTAGAGACACACTGCTGTTCCCTGTGGCTCACTGAAAATCCTTGAAAAAGCAAAACACCTTTAAAAAACTTAGACTTTGCCATCCACTGGAGCACTGCTGGATTTTGCTGAACTGTAATTAATAGGAGAACATAATTTTATGACAGTTTAAGTCATGTGGTGGAGTCAAAAACAGTCATCATGGAAGAACGGGCTGATCTTTCAGTCAATGTCTAAATCACTGCTTCTCTGTAGCCCACTTAGAAATGTTAGACTTTAGTGGAATGGAGAAGCTTTCTCACTCTGCTGAATTAGAAGTGGAAATGGTTCTGGCCTCCTGAGAGGAGAGTAGCAGTGCAAAGCTTTACTGGTTTGCAACATTGCTGCTATGGCAGTGCATAACTGAGCTCTGAGAAGTGTTCTATTGCCAGATATCCTCCCTGCAAAACAATGTGCTTTGCAGGGAGATTCAGTGTGACTAAACTCATAGGGAGCCCAGTGTTGTGCAAGTCCACTCTTTGGTCATGAATATTCTCATAGCTCAAGGCTCCATTTCCACAATCACTTTTTACCCATCCCACACTTTATTACAAAAACAACAAAAAAATTCCCATAGTTCATCAATCTTTTTTCTTCCTTGCTGTCATTCTGCTGTCAAACCCACAGATCCATCAAGTGCTTATCTCAGCCTTTACAGAGATGCTCCACAGAGAACACAATAGAAGAGTTATGGAAATAGGTTAGATCTGAGATTTTTAATTATCTTCTCTTCTATGCTTTTAATCTTCTATGCTTTCAATCCTTGCTTTAAGTAAGTTCTTGCACTGTTCCCACTGTCTCCCTCTGGAAGCTTTCCCATATTTAACTTGACAATGTAGCTTGAACTATCCTTTCTCATGAGAGTTTGAGGATGTTTTTTAACTTCTTTTGTAGCCTAGGCACTATGATAAAATTTAGCCTTTTCTTTTTCTTTTCCCCAGAAGCTCCCAGTGATCCTGTTGGACTTTAGAATGAATGAAGAGGGAAGGGAGAGAAAGAAATTCAAAATAGGGCCAGGTTTATTTTATAGTCTATCTGAAAGGAGCAAGCCTGTGAAAAGGAGACATAGAAGCTCTGGAAATTACTCAGCAGCTCTCCATCACACATTTGAAGACTATAGAATATATTAGTAAATGAGAATCTTCTTAGTATGATAATTATGAAATGAATATTTGAAAAAGATAATAATTTCAGTTCCACAATATTATGTATATACATCTAAATTAATTTTGGTTTTCATTAGCCTCTGAAATGTTTGACTCTGCTTTAGGAAGGTATTTGTGCAGATATGTGCACAGTAGAGAAGGAAATTATTTTCTGTGTCACTCCAATCTCAATTATTTTTAATGTGTGCAATTTCGGGGTTTTTTGTGAAGTACATTTTTCATAATATTTGTAGGAATTTAAAGGAATTTTGTAGTTCAAGCCAAGTTCTTCCTTTATCCAAAGGAACTTTAAAATTTACCAGGTTGAAGACTTTTCATTGGAGAACAGAAATTTCATTGGAGAGCAGTGGGCATGTAAGCAGTGTTTAGTAGCATTCTCATTTTCCATCTAGTGAATAAGCATCAGGTTTCATCAAACAAAAAAACCCAGGTACTTGAGATAGTTCCCAAAAGACAGCAATTTTGGAGCATATTTTGGTTTTCTATAGCAAGAAATAAACAGTTGATCCCACACTTAAAAAGATTGCCACTAAACATGGTAGCAGTTTAGACAATTTTGAAGAAAAGAAATTAAACAACTTCAACTTTTGAGTTTTCCTGGAATGGGTATGGGACTCTCAAAATTCGAAGAGCAACACTAAGAACCAAAACACAGGATTTAGCTCAGAGAGTCCTCAGAATACAGGAAGTTTAATTATGGAATCATGGAATATCCTGAGGAAGGCACCCACAAGGATTATCAAAGTCCAACTCCTGGCTCTGTGCAGGTCACCCCAAGAGTCACACCATGTGCCTGAGAGTGTTGTCCAAATGCTTTTTGAACTCGATAAGGCTTTGTGCTGTGACATCTTCCCTGGGAGCTTGTTCCAGTGCCTAATCACCCTCTAATATCCAGCCTAATCCTCCCCTGACACAACCCCAGGCCATTTTCTTGCATTCTGTCACTGGTCACTAGAAAGAAAAGAAAAGTTTTTGCCCTTCTACTCCCCCTCATGAGGGAGCTGTAAACTGCCATGGCATCTTCCCTCCATCTCTTCCTCAGACTGGACAAGCCAAATGACCTCAACAATTCTTCACATGGCTTCCCCACAAATATTTAGTTTTTCAACCTTACTCTATGATTTAATGAGCAGGGAGTTGAAGAATATATGACCTGAAGTTCCTTCCAGCTTGCATTACCCTGTGTTTTCAGTCTTTACATTTGAGAAGAAGATATTGATTCAGAAAAATTTGGATGTTCCAGCTCCAGTGGGAAACTCCATATATATAAATAAATAAATACGTCTATGATTTCACCGAATCAATGACAAATCTTAGAAAAAAATCAACCATTAGGGATTTTTATGAACTTATACAGAACTCTGAGTTGAAATAAAAGTTGGAGAGGATTGGTGCTTGTAGTTATATAGTTCATAGCTGCATCTTTGTTAAACTTCTGTAAAAGTAACAGAAAATAGTAGAATTTTCACAAAACTCGAGGATGAACCAAACACAGGACCCTCAAAACCTTGTCTTCCCAAAATTATGGAAGAGGCACAAATTTATAGCAGTGAAAAAGAGACGAATATTCATTGTTACCTCTTTGAGGAAATTTGGAGAAATCAAGCGTGATTGCATAGGAAAAAGCCAGTCCTTCCTACGCAAGAAATGTTGGCATCTCTGAGATGGATAGAAGCTGTCATCTTATATGTTCTTTTCAGATAGAAAATCTGTGTCCTTGCTCGGTAGCTTCTGTGCATGTTTTTTTCTTGCCATGCAGGGGAACTACAAGTTTCTAAGTTTATCTTCTCTTTGCTTACCAGATGTTTGTTTTGCACCTCTAAATTGTCTCAGCTGTAGCACAGAAAGAATATAAAATATTATTTTAATTTGAGCAGGAAATGTGCTGAAATTAAAACTGTCCATAAAAGAAACTAGGCAAAACAAAGGGGATGTATTACACATTATTGTAAAACAAGAAATCACAGCATGTATTTTTCAGGTTGCTCTTTCCTGAGACAGTGTAAATAAAAATCTCCCTTAGTACTGGCAAAATTAAAGAAAAACTCTGCACTGGGCTGTCCCTGATCATCCAACAGCCCCCTACGCCTCTGAGAAGGAAAACACAAAAAGTACAATTAAAAAAGTCTTCTGATTTTACACCAGTGTTGGAGTCCAAATTTATATTTTCAGCTAGGCTTTTTCTTTAATTCAGTGTTGCACAACATAAAGAAGATGTTGACTTACCCTCAAACAGATCTTGATTAGGCTGTTCTCTATTGTAATTTACTAGCTGTGGCTGTTACTGGAGAGCTTCATGTTACTGATGGTGGTATTTGATCTAAAAGATTACTGATGTTTGGTGAATGATCTTTAAAAAACATCTTCGACTGCAGCAAGCAAGCTCTTCAAAGACCGCAATGCTTTCTCTTTTCTTTCTAATACATTATTCATTAATAATCTGAGTGTATTAATTGGCTTATTACTTTGAAATAATCAGAGACTTTATATGAATTATAGGCCACTGTGATCTTCATATCACTGACATTTATAATCAGTCAAAGGACTTAGATTTTCTTCTGACTTGTGACTAATTCTTGAGTATTTAGACAGTCTTCAGACATATCTGCTCTGAAAGAATGAAGGAGACATTGAAGAGAAAAAGGGCCAGTGAAGTCTTCTGTGTGAATATACCTTTTTATATTTTTTTTAAACTAAGAAAAAATTGAGTGCCATTTTCATAGATGAAAATTGTGCCTTAAGAGAAGTCTGTAGAAAAAGCATCATGAATTCAGCATAAACCAGCACTCTGGCATTTTTAAAATTTAAAAAAATGTAAAAATTTAATGCATTTTACAATATCAGGTAAAGAATATAATGTCATCAATACTGAGAAGAATGGTTGAAAAATTATATCTGAATATCTTTTAGCTACTTAATTCAGTGCCGTTATTACTCCATGACATAGTTGCTCAATAAAACATGAAATTTGACTTCATCATACTAATGGGAGGGAATATTTGAAAAGAATGTTCCATGTTGACAAAAAGCCAGAAGTTTTGTGCTAACAAAATTACAAAAAATTCCCCAAAAACCAAACGAAAACAAGTGCAGTCAAAGAAGATGGGTACAGCAAAAGGAAGGAAAGAACTATGGAATGATAATTAGTATTTTTTCGGAGGCAGAGATTACTCATGGCTTGCAAAAAGCAAGCTAGGAGATTTCTATATTGACTCACATTATTTCAGACTTGTGAGAGATTAATTTTTCAGTCACATGATCCAGTGCAAAGGATGTAAAGTATGTTTTTAAGCATTTCTGACCTCACGTAGTTGGAAAGCAAATAATTGTATTGAGTGCAGATTTCAAGGTTTTGGTAGCAGAGGAGGGCTGAAGGTGTGCTCTCTGTGGTCAGAGACAATGAGTAGTGAGAGAAAAAGTGTGATAAATGGCCCTTTGAAAGCTGAGGGGAGAGCAGGAGGAGGGGAGGTGGTGGTCTGGGTGCCTCAGCAGGGATGTCCCTGTGGCTCCTGTAGGGTCTCTGGTAGAGCAGGTGGTGTTCTGCAGCTCCTGGAGAGACCCCATGATGGACTGGGTATCCACACTGCAGTGCCTGGAGAAACCCACTGTGGGTGGATATTCCCTGAAAGAACGGCTCTTGGAGGTTCTGCTGGAGCAGGTTTATCCTTAAAGATTGCAGCTGAGGAAAGGTATCTTGAGTCTCACATCAAAGGTCTAGATAGCACATTGTGGTGTTGCCAGCATTTAAGAAAAGAAGAATAAAACTCAGTCATCCTTTTGGTGTGACGGCAGCAGTTTTAAACAGAAAATGAAAAATCATTCCTCACACACTTTCTCTATATTCATGATTTTATTATAGCCATCTGCTTTCAGCTTTTTGAAGAGAAGCACTGCAATTGGTTTCTTGCCTTCTGCAGAAAGCACTGTATAAATCTGACCCTCCTTGTTATCTTCTCTGTAGCCCTGGCCAAAGGGGAAAATAGGTAATTTAGAAGTGCAAGCAGTACACAAGTGGTGGTAGCAATGAATTTACGTAGTGGGATACCATGTTTTGTGTTCTTTTCTCTGCAATTATTTGAATATTCTGTGAAGACTGAGGAGATAACTACAACGATAACTATCTTTTAAACAGTGGCAGCTAATTCGGAACCATAATATTCTCTTAAGGTGTCATCTATGCTACCACGTTTTATTTTTCTCACGTGGATATGAAATCTATTTGCAATTTTTATTCTGCTTCATGAGATCCTGATGAAGTTCTCCAGAGGTTTGTAGCTTGGACAGTCACAAGGTTGATTTTTTTCACTGCTAACTTCATAAGTTTGTTACCCCCCATCTTTTTCAAGCACTTGTGAGTATCTTGACTGCACCATTTCCTTCTGTTGCCTCACTATTTTTATTCCTCCATGAGTCACCCTTTCCAGCTTAACCCATGCAATTTAGGGCCTAAAGACAAGAGTAAATATTTACTGCTTTATGGAGGGCACATGGGATTATTTCTGGCAAAGTGTGAATTACTTGCTTGGAGGCACTCTTATAAGACAGATATTTCACAGACAGAAAAAAGATTATATATCTTGTCCTGCATTTCTTTAAGATCATAGGAAGTTCTGCACATATCAGTATTCCAAACATGCAATGTGTAACATTTTTATGAAACAATTAAACATTGTCAGAATCTGTTCTTTAATCACGCTCAGAAAAATAAAGATAATAATTCACTGTTTAGATACACTGGGGATATAGATAGTCATCAAGAGAAATACAACAGTATTTTTTACTCATATCTTAGAGGGATCCTTAAATCAAGTACCACTAGAATAAAAGCTAATAGAATTAAAATACAGAACTTAAACATGTATGGTATTGAAGGAAATGCTTTACAGATAGAACTGGAAGACTAAACTTGCCAGATTAAGTACAAATGCAATATATGAAACATCTAAATGAAAAACATTCAATTACTCATCTACTGGACTGTGATCTATGCAGGAAAAGGATGATATTTAATGTCTCCCCTTCTTACAAGATTGTCTCTGTCAGTTTAAACCCTGCACTCTGAAATTCTCTAAATACCAGCCAGTCTCCAGGAATTCCCCTTCAAAGGAAACCTTAGGTCTTTCTTTAAATCCAAAGAAAACCCCAGGAGATTGCTACACTTCTTTTCCAGGTAGAACCAAAGAATTGCAAGAGGAATCTGTTTATACTGCTGAATCTCTTTATACAGCAGAGAACTCCACATTCATTTGAAAAAAAATTAATAATGTCATATTATAAGCTACTTAATAAATTTATTAATATATCATGCCGTTCCAAATAGTGTTGTGCTCTATCCCTAGATTCAACCAAGTAACATTGAATGAAGGACACAAAAAATATTTTTTTCTTTGTTTCCCTACTCTCCTTCGTCCCAGAGATGAATTTGACCACAAAATGAAATGTTTGTCCTACTATAAGGCAGAATTACTTTGAAGAAAGTGAGGCTTTCCAGAGATAAAGAAATCCTTCACATCCAGAGTGATTCTGGATCATGACATTTACCTGACTATGTTGCACATAATTTACATCAGTGTTTTATGCAAGAAGATTTCCATTGTCACTGCCAATGCTAAACCCAGATATTCTTTTTGTCTTCCCCGGTTTGCCCTTTGTCTGAAGTTCTGTAGGAAAATTACTGTATTAATAATTTATGTAGAATTACTCAATAACTAAAAAATTAAAAATACTAAGGGAACACCTAGGAAGAATTTGAATTATTTCAAATTTCAATGCTTGACAGAATAATTTGGACTCCACATGAATGGCACATGATTTGGTGACTCATGCTATAAGGGGATAATGCAGTTATGAAAATCTGGTTACTGGTGAGAATCCATGGGTTTGAACTGTTAATCAAAATAAGTACATTTGAGTAATTTTAAAGAACAAGTGTTTAAAAGAGAATTTTTAAAGACAAGCTACCAAATAACAGAAGAATACTATATGGAGCTATCTAGGTACATAAAACCCCCACCTGGTCAGTTATAGTGTCTTTAAACCGAGTAATTTAAGGAGCAAATGAAGCAAAAAACCCACCGTGATATTTTACAGTAGATAATTCATCTCAAGGTCCTTTCTGTGTGTCAGAGAAACAATGCCAACTGTAAGAGATCAGTGTTCTAAATCTAAATTATTTTTTCTCATTCCTAATTTAGAACCTAGCTGTCAGACTAAATTTTATTTTCCCAAAGAAATCCTATAATATCTTTCTAGCCTTAAAGATTTTTTTTTCTATCAAAAATATTCATTCACATCTAACAAAGGGACTAACAGGCATAACTGAATATGCATATGATTTAATGAAATATGTTCAGGAATATTTTTAGAGCTTTATTGACTCATAGTCTGAAGTCCAAACTGTTAAATTACTTGGAAAAAAACTCCCTCATATTAGTATCAGGTTAAAAAAAATACAGTGTATATCCTGCCCTTGGGGCAGAATACTAACATGAAAGTTAAAAACAAACTTCTGAATTGTTCATCTAAATGCATCCATTTTCAAATACTGATGTAGAAATTAAAAAAGAAATCACGTAATGAAGTACATGTTCTCTTTGAAATCTCCAGGAATGGTGCAACACCATTCCTCATGTAAATTACCTGAGTTAATCACCCCTAAAATTCAGTAAAGGAGGTTAAACCATTATTTTTGGTTGTCTGCATTCTGGACAGACAGTTACTCATAGGATCTCAAGTACTGAAGCACTGTCATGTGACATGATGATGAAATTAGTCAATCTGCCCTTTTCACCTACAAAAAAATATACCCATCATGCAAGTGATTCTTAGTTCACACTGTCACTGAGAAAAGATTTACTGATATGTTCATCTGTATCATCTGTGTACTAAGAGAGTAAGGGGAAATGTTCAGATTTATAAACTGTAGTGGATTTAAAAAAAATAATTAAAAATGAACAATTTTAATTTTTTGTTTGTTTTTGGTTTTGTTTGTCTTTTTACTTTAAAATAAACTGAAAACACTGCATGAAGATCTTCTATTATTTCTATCTCACCTGGAGTTAGAAGACATTGGAATTTTCTGAGAAAAATTTGATCATTTGGCAGGCTAATTGCTTCAGAAGGAATCTGCGTGTTTTCTGATTTTCTCCTCACTGCAATAATGCCTGGCAACACATCTAATCGTCTTGTTTCTTAAACCTACTATGGTCCAGGAAGAAATTTTCTTTTCCTCCCTATAAACAGTATTCCAAGTCCCAGATGTATCACAATCACCTCAGAAACCCAAGTACTTTCATTTAGTCTCTTTTGGATAAAAGTTCTTCTCAATTCGTCAAAATCTGTCTGGAAGAAAGAACAATGCTATTTCAATGGGAAAAAAAATAACTATATTATATGACATCTGTACATGGGGTCCTGAGGGTTCTAATTGAAAACTACTCGTGATAAAATATCACCTGCATCATTAGGCACACTCATAAAGAGTGAATTTGGGGAATGGAACCTATGACAGCATTAAATTGGAATAATCACTCTAGTTTTGATGATCTGCTTTCAGTTAATTTAAATTTCATCCTTAAGAAGTCTGCATTACTTGAGCCAAGGTCATTAATACATGTTAAATAAATTGCTACACAGAGTGTATAAGGATTTCTCAGTGTCTGTGATTTCCAGTGAAGCAACTCACAGTTCTGATTTCAACTGGGATAGGCACTTCAGGACAAACTTTGTCAACTAAATGGTCTCCTGCTCGTACTGGTGAGCAGGGCACAACTTTTCTAAAATTTCATTAGGTTTCTTTGCCTGTACAGGTTAACTATTTCCTATTAGCATTTTTTTCCACTAGAATGATAATAGTCATGCTTTTCCCAAGACATTCAGTGTCCTTCCAGACAAGCTCTCTAAACAAAACCAATATCATTTGACAAATTTGCTTATCCCAAGAATTAATGATATAAGTTTATTTAACACTTAATTTAGCAACTAAAATAATTGGAGTAGTAAAAGCTTGCAGTTAAGGAAATACTCAACATTCTTCCTTTCCTAGTACTCTTGAAAGCTCAAACTGAAAATAGCAATGATAGGGCTTAATAGACCAGAACTGTTGACACAGATCCATTAAAAAAACCCAAGGAAAAAAGAAACACTGAACATGTTGGTTTACGGCACCAATGTTTGCATGGATTGCTCATGCATAACATGTCCAGAGAAATATATTTCAGCTGTTGATGTCTCTAAGATTTGGGATCATTTAATCATAAATCCTGGCAAAAAAATTACAGCACCCAAAACTGATATGGGCAAAACCAAATAAAATATTTTTTGAAATGTAACAATTCGGTTCCCAAACATTTTCTTTCTGGCTCCAAAAAAAAAGAAATATAGATTTCATAGACTGTTTCAATCATTTCAATGCCACTGAAGCCTCAGTATCTGCTCCCACAACTGCTGAATTAACTTACAACAGAAATTATTTGTTCTAAATGTAGAGAATGCTAAACTTCCACTCTTAGTACCCATAGCAATAATTTGTAACTCCTGTTTACTACTTTGAAACCTAAATCAGTGCGCATTTAAGCATAGGTTAATAGCTTTTTCCACAGCAGCTAGCCCTGATGGGTTTATTTTCTGCTGATTTTACTAAGTCGGAAAATATTGTTGATTAAATCCTGAAGTACCACAAAATAAGAGTGAGTTTTATTCAAGGTAACTTCTTTGACTTTTAAAGTGTTTGCAGTTCTGTTAATGGCTTTATTTTCAACACACTGTCGCTGTGTGGGCTCAAGAAACTCAAGATTTCCAGCAAAAGCTCAAAAGTTTTGCAAGGATTTAAAAGTATCTTAGCAGAACTACCTTTGCAGTTCCCAGTTTAAGGTGACCCTGAACTTCTGAGCTGACTGGCATTATACAATGCTCTGGTAACAGCAATGGACATTAGCCACTTGCAGGCTCACTGGGAAGTACTGGCTTGTAAGCAGAGAGCAGAGAGTCCTGCTCTCAACAATGGAAATGTCTGTAGAAGGATACTATGGGATTCTCAGAAGCCTCAGCCAAAGTAAAGGGGTAAAGAACCTGAAGAAAAAGGAAGAGAGCTGCACATCCACGACAATCTAGCAAAGGAAATACCAAGCCACTGATTTTACATATAGGAGATAGAAGCTCATCCCATTATATTCCTACTCAGGCATGGGAGTGTGTATGGGGGAAGGGGTTGTGAGATAGAGGGAGGAGAGAAGGATGGGAGAAAGCTGTCCAATAAACCTTACAAGTTAGCTTCCTAACTCCCAGCTTTTGGATAAGTCTAAGAATGCAATGTGGAAAATGGTGAAAAACAAGGCACCAAGGGGAAATTCCAAATCTAAGTCTCCAGCAGTGGCACAGTCACGAGTGCAGCAGCTTTTATCATCTATGTCACAACCAAACAGAAGGCAAGGGAGAGTGGGAAGTGTGGGCACGATAAATTTAAGCAGTGAGTTTATTCTATAGATGTACCCAGATGCCTATACTGGAATGTCAAGTTATCGTAGAGCTTGCTCAACACAGTTTTTTAACAGTTTAACTTTCTGACTTTTTCTTCTTCAAAGCAGAATGCATCTTTCTTTCCAGGCTAATCCATTTGTTTCACACCAATTCATACCCTTTCTCAAAGGATCATAATCAAGGAACAAATCATAAATTAACTGAAGCAAAATAGCAGCTTACCGGCATAAAAATTGGAAAACAGGTAACATGTTCTGCTTTATCCTTGAAGGAACAGAAGTCATGGTGATTTACATATTTAATTTTAGACCAATTAGCATAAACACCTTTCAGTTCCACTGATTCTCACCTGTTGCATCCATATTCTCTCTCTGAAGAAGTGGTGGTAATGATGAAAAATGTGGCTGAAGCAGCAAAAATAGAGAAGGTAAATATTATTAATGGCTCAGTAAAATTGCACATATTGTGAAACTGCTGTGTAGCTTATGTTCTCTCTCCCTGGCCATTGTCTTGCAATCCTGAATTGGTTAAATTTTTTATAACTATATGCATCTTCTGTTAAATGATTCTTTGCTTTAATTTCTTGAATATCTTGTGTATTTTCCCTGATCTTACTATGAAGAACAGAGATTTAGCTATTGTAATTTAAATTTCTTTTTTTCTGAATTGCAGAGTCCAAATAAAAAACAAAGTGGAAGAAAATTTCACAGCGAAGTTTTGCTGTCTTTTTTTGTGTTGCAGGTACCTGATCTCAAAATTATGTTGTGTGATATATGTGAATTATGTTGTGCTATGTTTTTGCTGCCACATTCCGAATAGGTATATTGTATTAAAAAAATTAAATCTCCTCAAATTTCCTCTATTAATAATTTCTTTAATTGCTTAATGTGAACCAAGAATTTGAAGAGATTCAACTACATGCCCTAAATTTTTTGAGGCACAATGACTGTTAGGAGAACATATCACATAATAACCTAGATTATTATTTAAATATATGTATATATTTGATATTCAAGACAATATCTGTGTCTCCAGTCCTATGTGGATGTGAGATTACTTTAGAAATTGCTGTGATAATAATCTGATAGACTTTGAAGACACTTTCATTTCAATTTCACAGGTAACACTGATTAACCAGAAATAAATTTCTTTCAAGAGTTTGTCAATAAAAATGTATGATAGAGTCTTGAATCTTTCTAACCACATGACTATTTAAAAAATTTTAAAAGTAAAAATTTGTGCTTTATAGGACTCATATTTAAACATAAACACAGAAAATAGATGTGTTTGTATAAACAGAGATGTTATATCATATCCATAGCATAAATATAAGATATATGCTATACTTTGTGCATATATATATCACATAGACATATAATTTTAAACATATGTTACACAAAATACATGCAGTATATATAAAGAAAATACTATTTGTAAAAGTGTTTTTATTTTTAATTGAAAGAACAATTTCAAGTTCTTTATTGAATGAAAAATACATACATTTAACAACGTGTATATATGTTATGTGTTTTCCAATTTTGGTTTTTTTTTCCCTAGTTACTCATGCAATTGTTGTATGCTTATTTTTTTTTCTAAAGGACATCTATATCTGTTCATGTGCAATTATTTATGACTAGAACTTGAGCTTATAACTGGTACTTATTTTGGTAGTAAGAAAAATAGATATCATAATAAATTCAAACATTATTTGAAAGTTAATATTACAATTTATGTTCTCATTGCTGTGCTATCTGGTAGCTTGTTTTCCTGTTATTTTTTCTAACTGACCATCTCTGAAAGCTACTTTAAAAGAATTGTAATTAAAAAAATAATGTAAATCAAAGGGCGATTCAAAGCAATTTTCCATGCAGATAAATATAAGAGATGTATGAGTACATATAAAATGTTTGATGTGTATATATAAATTTTTAGAATTATTTACTCTCTTCATGTGCAGAATAAGTGAGTATTTGTCTAAAAGGAAACCCCAATAATTATTCAGAACACTTCAGAAAAAATTCTGAAAAAACTATTGCAGAAAAGTTCTTACCTAGTATTTGTGATGAGACTTTCTTGCCCATCAGTGAGTCTGACTGCTGGACTCTTCATTTCAGGAGAATGCCAAACTAGGCAGGTCACAGCCCATG
This sequence comes from Grantiella picta, assembly GCA_013397955.1. NCBI lineage: Eukaryota > Metazoa > Chordata > Aves > Passeriformes > Meliphagidae > Grantiella > Grantiella picta. The sequence goes on from VZRM01001111.1 coordinate 368,552, forward strand.
AATGCCCTTGGCTACTTGATTTGAGGTGTCCTCTGAGTGATGAGAGGAACCAGATGATGTCCAGATGTCCCAGGCAACCCAAGCTCACCTAGGACTCTATTCTCTGGCTCTCTGGAGCGGCACCAGAATTAGCTGCTGAGCTGGAGACTGAGAAAAGCCTAGCAAATACAGAAAATCTTCAATTAATAACATAAACTACTCAGAATGACAAGAGACAAGTCTTCAGAAATGAGCCAACTTTGTCAGTGCTACACTGGCAAAATAAAAGCAGCTGCTTTTCAGCAAATAGATGTACTCCCAATAAATGACTCTGCTATGTAGTGATAACACAGCATCAACTCTTTTGCTTTAAGTATGGCATTTGACATGTCAGGGTCTCATACAAACGGTTTTTTTCTCAACAGGAAGCCATCACACATTCAAACTATATATATACTAACAATAAATGTTTATTAGTGGACATGGAAGTGCTGGATTAATGGTTGAGCTTAATGATTTGAACTTTTTTTCCAGCTTAAATAATTTTGTGGTTCCCTGGGACATAAAAATGCAAGATCAAGTGTGCAATCCAAATCTCTTCATACACAGAGTGTGAGCTTTGGCTTTACAGTGCAAGGAGCTGAGGGAAAGGCAGATAAGGGAGTACATGCACTCTTCTGTTTCCAGATGTTGCTCAGGAAGAACAAACCCCTTTTATGTCTCATAACAAATACACCCATGAAAAGTTACCTGCATCATCCACTTAAAGACTAAAAAATCTGAATTTGTGTAACATCATGTGTCCTGGAAAGGAAGAAGGAGAAGAAACTTTTACAGGAGAGTGGAGTTTATTTACTGGGACCAAGTATATTGCCAGGAGCCTATGCAGGAACTGAGTGGAAGGGTAGGATTTTTCTAGTGTAGCTGTTCTTCGAGCAAGAAGGAATTTGGGACTGACATCTTCTGTGGAAGGTGTTTGTCCCATGATCCTTTTGCAGAACCTTCTGTATTTGCAGCACTTGTGCTGGTAATATGCCCACAATCAGAAAAAAATCTCCTCCTGCATGACTGCTGATAAAGATTACTGTCCTGGGGCTCTTCACTTTGACAAGGCTGTGCTGGATCTCACCTCAGTGCTAAAGTCCCTTGGATGAAGATCAGAAATGTGTCCAGGGTCCAGAAAATTGGTGGTTGTACCTTTGTTGTTGATAAATGTTGTTTTGATGGTTTGAATAATTTCATAAGGAAAGGCTGTTGCCGTGTCCCTGATCCTTTTATTTTAGCAAGTTGAATCTGAAATGTGTGAATATTCCACCAAACTCGGCATATGTTTGTGCAGTTCATCAGTCCCAAAGCTAATATTTTAGGTTGAGAAGGCAGTCAGGGCTGAATCCCAACTCCAACATTATATGTGAAAAGAAGGTATGTACAGCAGCTTTGGCACTTCCCATTAGGAAAAGAATTCACGACTTTTTCCAAGCTCCTGGCCTCTGCAAAGTACATACCCCGAGATAAGGGACAAAACTGAGGAAACAGCATGACACTGTAAAGAGTGCTTTTAAAGGGTAAACTGTAGGTGTGAAAACAAAGGCATGTGGTCTGTCAAAAACCTGGAGGGAGGAGAAAAACAGAGAAAGTAATAGTCTAATATGCTTTCCAAGGAAGGAGAAAAAAGTTGGAAGTAAAACAGATTTATTTGTTGATTGGGTTTTTTGATGTTATTGTTTGGGTTTTTTTGTTTGTTTAGGGTTTTTTTGGTGTGGTTTTTTTTTTCTGGGTGGGCTTTTTTTGTTTTCATTTTTGTTTTCATTTTTGTTTTATTTTTTGTTTTGATTTTGGTTTGTTTGTTTTTTGTTTATTTTTTCTTGGTTTTTTGGTTTGTTTTTTTTTACCAGACCGTTCAGCTACTACACTGATTGAGATGTTTGTGCTGAGCTGGGCAAGTTGCGTGCTGTGAGTTGTGGGTGGATGTGAGAGTGGAGCCTGGCTGGGCTCAGCACTGCCAGGGAATGCACTCCTGCAGGGAAAACTGAAGCAGCATCTTGCACAGGTTCTTAAAGGAGGCAACTCTATCTCAGGATATTGGTGTGTGGCAGGTCCTGAAGGCTTCTCCATCTTGTAGCCAGCTGGCTTAGTGCAGTCATGGGTCTGTGAGATTTCAGGGAGGTGACATGCCAACAATCAGTGTGTTGTCTCCAGCTGAGACTTGTACTGAGCTGCAGTTGGCCCCATCCTTTGTGTGAGTGGGAAAAGGATGCCACCAATGCCCAGTTACAGAAAGTGAAGCATGTATTTGTTTCTTCTGCATACTCACCTGCAGAGAATCACACAATCAGAGAGTGATCTATGAAAAGCCTCTTAGATCATGAAGCCCAACAATTAACCCAGCACTTCCAAGTCCAACACTAAACCATGACCCAAGTGCCACATCTGCATGTCTTTTAAATAACTTCAGGGATAATGACTCAAGCACTCTAGCCTGTTACAAGAGATGGACACTGTGGAGTAAAAAAGCTTTCCAACCCGTGGAAGAAATTACTTGGATTAATCCTAGTTCCCAGAAGCACAACTGAGATGGTAATAGCAATGCTCAGCTGCAGACCCAGCAAAAGCAGCAGCACCTTGTCATCCCGAAAAGAGCTAAACAGAGTTTGCAGTCAGAAAATGACATGACAAGAGCATTTCTCTTATTCTGTATGATCATGGTAACATATTTCATGATCTTAGTAACAGCTTACTCATTAAATTCTACCTATATAGGTTAAAAAAATGCAGGGGGAGGAAATGGACGGATTAATGTTTCACTTCAAGAATGGTGAACTTCAGTACTTTAATTTCATTATAAAGAGATGTCAGTCTGATGCTCTTATCCACCCTTTCATATTTTTCAGCTTATAAGGACAAATTTATGTGTGCTTTTAAATTAAGGCAGTTGTGTACTTCAGAGCTGAACTGAAATGTAAGTCAGAGCTGAAAAAGCGCATCTGTCATGGTACCTGCATCAGTTGGAGTGACAAATACACAGCAGATGAATGCCGCTTGAAATTTCATCTTTGCATTGTCTTTGACAGCGTGGCTGAGAGGTCAGTTGTGATTTCTTATGTATGGACTGTTGCTCATCTTGATCGTGTCAAGGCTTCATCACTGCATAGAAAGGAATATCCAGGTACAAAATGGGGTAGCAGATTTCCTTTTTCTATAAGGTAATGAAAAAAAAAGGTAAAAAATGAGAGGAATCAGTTTCTAGATTTATCATTGAGTCAGTTTCATAGTGATAGGAAGGGATTTTCTTGGGAATATCCAGATAAAACAATCTCTGGAAATGTGACTAGGAAAAAAATCATAGAGAAAATAGCATTTAATTTTTTTTTCTTATTGCACATTCTGGATGGCTTCTTAGCATGTTTTAAGTTAGTGATTCTGGCTTTAATTAAAAAAGAAAAAAATATGTTGAACAATTGATAGCATTTTTCTCTGATTGACCAGCTGGGGCTTCTAAAAGTTTCAGTAAATAGCATGATGCACTGATATTCTCACACAGCATGATTTCTATGAAGTGAGCACTGGAAAGTTGTACAAAATATTTACATTCAGTAATAGCTAAAATAGAATTTTCTTTATTGTTATAAAACCACACATAAAGTTTCAGTGTACTATTGCAGCAGGGGCTTATTTTCAATTGATTAGGTGCACCTCATTTTTCGACTGCAGTACAGTGCAATTTCTTGGAGATAGGTTGAAGAGCTGGAAAGTTAGGTGGAAAAAGATGTTTTTCTTTAGGTGCTAACAGACAATGCAGAAAATTTTCAGGATTAACAACTGTAATGAAATTATGTTGGAAAGGAATATTCTAATATTAAATGATTAGGATGTTTAAGATTTCAAAGACGTACTAAGATCTGGACTTCTTCATATACTAAAAATTGGAAAATATACCTCAGCCTCATTTCATAGAAATATTCCAAGACAGAGGATACTGTCAGAGGAATGTCAGCTCCGAAAGAACTTAATTCTTAACCTATTAAAGGGAGTTGAACTTTGCCATTGACCTTTGTATGTGTTATTTTTTTCCAAAGAATGAGTCACAGAGATTGCTTAGGAATCTCATTTAAAAATCTATTGAGAAAAAAAAGGTTATAATTTGCTAGTAGGCTGTTTAAATATAAACCTCTTTATTTATTAGGAAAACAAACTATTGCATCTCACTTGTATTTCAAATTAAGGCAGCCTTTTTTTTAAGTTTTACCTTTTTCAGATAATATTTTCTTTTAAAGACCTCCTCTCTTTCATGCTGCCTGTCATCAAGGTAATTGCCACACATTTCAGTTTTTGAGAATTTTGTAGATACAGAATTGTTCTTATGGCTCAGATCTAATTTCCACCTTACATTGCAGCTGTCCAGCATGCTGAGAGGAGGGAAGCGACGTTTTTGTGTAGCTTAAAGGAAAAATACTCTCATTTCAACAAGTCCAGCTTTCTAAAAGTTCACACATTAAGAATAATTTGTCATCTGAGACTCAAGATGATATTAAAAAAAAAGGTGTTTAATATCACTTGGCATTGCTGAACAGCCATTTTGTAGAGAAATAATCTGTGTGATATAGTTCACTTCAAGAAGCTACACAAAATTTTCTAGCATTATTTTCCTTATGTCTTTAGCAGAAGAAGAGAAGCTGTAGACCCCCTAATAATATTATTTCCTAGGAAAGTTTAAAGCATAATAAATTTCTATGAGGTTTCTATATGTTCCTCTGAACCAGTGATGTAGGCAACGTGCTGGACTGAACAGTTGCCTGCAAACATTTAGACTTATATTTCTGTATATGAACAGCAAACTTTCTTAGGAAAAATATCAGGATCAAACCCACAACATTGCACACCCCGCCCATTCATCTTTTATGTTGCATAAAGAAGTGAGTTGTCACCGAGATCTGTGGCAAACATATTTTGAGTGGGGATGATGCAATGAAGATTTTGAAAAAGTTGAAATTTGAGTGATTTAACTACAATAGAATTAATTATTATAGATTAATTTCAACTGTCTTCAGAGTAAGTTTAAATTGTGAAATACCCTGAATTCTGATCATATATGATCTTTTTAGATGTGGCTTTACATCATATCTGTAATTTTTCTCCCTTTTCAGTCCAGATGCATCAGCCTTACAAGCATTTTGATTCATCTAAAAATTATACCCCACTTAAGAGGTAAAATCCCCCCAGTAAACTATGATATATAGTGGAGTTTTATTTTGAAGCATTACAGCTTCTGAGGATATTAAAGAGAGATTAACTGAAACAATAGAGTGATTTCACAGGAACATGTACAGATTTATGGCTCTCTTTAATCTGCCTAGTGCACAAGTATAGTTTTTAAAATGTGCATTTAGATACACATTAAAGTTCTTTGATTTAAAAACTTTGACCTTAATTAATCAATTTCCTTTTATTCCAGAAGCATAAATTCAGGAGACATAGGAAGGAATTCTAGAGAGAAGGATTAAAAAGATAATATCTTTGAGAGGAAAAGGAAGGTTATTAGCAGGATGAAGAGACTGGGAAAGGAACTGGCTCGATATAATGGGAATCTGTGAAAGAGAAATGGAGTGTCAGAGATAGAAGTGTGATCTGTGGTAGGGTGATGTGAGTGAAAGAAGCAAAAGTATCAGCACTGAATGGCAAGATATGGATGGTAGAAATATCAACTTAAAAGTTAGGTAGGAAAAAGGACATGTAAGAACTTTCACCTGAAACACAGAGGGATAAGAGAGGAGTGATTATGGCATGCTTTAATTTATTCCTAAACTCTGCAAATCTACTCTGCCAGTGGAAAACTGATTTTATTCTCAGATTTTTGTGAACAAACATTCAAAAACATTCAGCAAAACGTTCCAAGCATGTCTGTTTATCAATAGCTGACAGAGCAAATTTTTTATTTAATTCATTGTTAAAGCTTTTTGTCCTCAAATAGTTCATGAACCTCTGTCCACATTTTTGAAAGCCTACACAATGCTAGAATATTTTACTGCACTACTCTGTTTTATCAGCCATGGTCAGCATTTTCAGAAATTAGTATCTCCAGAAAGTATTGTAATCTGATATTTTCCAAAAATACTGAATCCCTGGAAATGGCTTTCAATAAATAGCTCCCTGCAAAGCTGAAAAAAAAAAATTAAGCAACAAAACAAAACAAATCAAATCACAACAGAACAAAAGAACAAATCAGAAAGACAGTGACACAATTCCTAAGGAACTTTAACAATACAACTTTTTAGAATTGCTATTTGAAACTAACAATATTTTATATGCATATATATACATACATATATACATTGATGCATGTTATTGTGTTTTCAGTTAGTGTGCTTGATAATTGTTACAAAGGTGTAAGTATTATTTGCATACTTAAATCTCAGCAGTGGTATATGAGAGACAGGCACTAACTGTTTGATGGTCTGATTTTTCTTGTTAGTGGGAATAACACTTAAACTGGAAATTAATATCTTTTTTCAGCCACGTTTTGGGCACCTTCCATTTATCACAAGTGCTGCTATCACATCTGTGTGGCTGCTGCACATAAAGTTAATGAACTAGTTTCAAAGCATGGTGCTTTATAGACATAAATTGGAAGCATTAAAATATGATAGACAGAAATCATTCTGTTTTTAGAAATAAACTACTTGAGAGAAGCCTAAGGGTCCAGGCTGCAATGAGTCAGCCAATACTGTCAAGTGACATTTGCCACAGTACTAACGGTGGATCAGAAATTCATAGTAGCTCAGAGATAGCAACAAATTGGAGATATTATTTTGAATTAAAATAAAATTTAAAGGAATTAAGCAGTGCTGAAAGATCTAATGGCAGCTGGACTAGTTCAGAGCAGCTGATTCCTGTAGCGTGGCTTGTGCTCACTGTGTATTTTGTCCATTCAGAATTGGTACCATTCAAAAGGCAGTTTCTTGGAAGTACTTATATTGTATACTTTTGGTAGGGAAACTTTGAACAGGGTCTTACCTATCCTGTGCCTTTGCACTTCTTAGAAGCTGTTAATAGTATTGTATTTTGATAAGTTGTCTGTATTCCTTCTGTTGAAGTTTCAGAATTCGCCTCAACTATTTCACAGAAGCAGGATCTTGAGAGATGAAACATTCCTATGGTATTTGACTGAGCTCAGGCACTGAACTCTATGGAAGAGCAAAAAGTACATCTGACAGATTTCATCCTCATATCTGATATGTACATCAACAGTATGTTTGGCCTCTGGAATCTCTGTTTCCTTGGTATTTTTCAGCACACTGAACAGACAGAAAGACACAACAGAAGACTGACCTCCCCGTACTCCTGTTCTGGTGATGTGTATGTGAAAGATCTAGACTACTCAATATAAACAACATAGATTCAGAGCATTTGCTAATCCAAGTCTCTAAAAAATTCTGAAGATAATCACTGTGTGGATTATTATATTCACTTTAAATCTAAGTGAATTCACCTGTGTTTCTTTTCCAAAAGCGGTTTTGGTTAGTTGATGAACAAAGAGCACTGGAAATTATTAAAAATAAAAATCTTAACATTATTTGTTAAACATGAGGATCCTTCCTACTTATTTTCTTGCCACTTGACTGACAATTTGATTATGCAATGGAAAATTATTGGCAGTAGAGAAAACTGTGCAAGTATCTACCAAGCTCCACATGGTTTGTCCTTTAGCATGTAGAATTAAACTGTCAGCTACTCACTACAAAATATAAACCTGATTTCAGTGTAGAATAATGGTTTCTTCTCACTACTGGAAATGTATTAATTTTTTCACAAGCCTGCCCTTGGGTTGCTACTTGGTTATGCATCTTCCAGATTTCCATATGCAACGAATTTGAAATTAAAATTAATCATAACATTGTTTTTCAAAAATGTTTATCTGAGTATCCACTTGAGGAAGTTCTACATATTTTCTGAAATTTCATATTCTTTTCCTTATTTCAGCACGTGGGCAAAAGGGAACAAAAACCTTCACGAAAAAGTGCTGGTAAGCTAGAATATATTATAAGGTACAAGTGGAATGAGAGTTAAAAAAAGCATTGACCATTGAAAGCAAGCTAAAGGTATTTTTTAAGTTTCTTCAGAATCAAATCAGCACAAAATACACGAGTTGTAAATAAAACAGAACTATTAAAAATCAGAGCAGCTCAAAAAGAATCATTCAAAGCATAACAATGAAACTGAGAATTATTCTGGCATTTTAGTTTTTTGTATGATAGCAAGATGGCAAGAGCAAGCGTATTTGGCAAAAATCTTTGACCAAGATTTTTGGCCCTGTTTTTCTGATCTGAGGGCTTTTTCAGAACTTCTTTATTCTGATAGTCAGGCATTTTGCAATATTTGTGCTCAATTTAATTATAGCCAGTTCATTCCCATTTGTTTTTTTGCCAACACTGGTGTTTAGCTTTAACAGCTTCTCTCTTTTCTAAGAGCTTCCCTTATAATGTATTCCAAGACAGTAATCATACCCCTTTTCAATCTTTATTTTACTCATACAAACAAGCTGTGCTCTTCTACTAGAATCTTCTCCAAGTACCGACTCCCCATTTTCCTGATGTTCCTTGTTGCCCTTATGTGTAGCTCTTCTCATTTCAATTTTTTTCTTGAATATGGTTGACTAGAACAGTTTTCCAGATGAGTTTTGTGTGGGATCTTGTACAATGGCACAAAAACTTCCTTACTTTGCTTGGAAATGTTTGCCCTGAAGCATCTTAGAATTGGATTTGCCTTCTTCACAGATGCATCACATTATTTCAGGAATTTGATTCTACTGAAAGGAACAATTAAATTAAAATGACATTGAAATAAGCTCATTCTCCCCCTATTGCTATATCGACTCAGTAAACAAAGTACATTTCTTACAGACATCTTTCCCTCATTATATATCAGATTCCATCTTTTTGTCATAAAACCAGACTTTCCGGTTTAACAGTTTTATTTTCCCCACTAGATCTAACACGATGATCTTCCGTATGTGAAATTCGAATGTGGTTTAAACAAAAACGTTTAGAAAGCATAGAATGAATTTTTATGGAGCCAATTCAGTCTGTTCCAAAACATTATGTAGGATATGTTGCCTCTGTGGAAAGTACAGTTTTCAGAAATATACTACAAATTACTTTAGGTTGATAAGAATATATTGAAAAACCAAAAGAGGTTTCAGTTGATCAACATTATTGCAAAAAACCATAAGAATAGAAGGTATCTCCTTTGCAAGTACATAAATAAATACCCTAAATTATCAAAAATGTATATTAATAATAATAAAATAATTATTGAACTATATTAATATTTTCAAGTATGTACATATCCATCAAAAAGCAGTAAAATTTCTCTAATCTGGAACAGAAACAGGACTGAAATGACTCATCTTAATAAAATGGACAAAAAAGACACAAAATCAGACTACATGATGAAAGATGAACACAATTACATGCAAATTGCAGAAGAAATTCCTATAAAACAGTATTATTAAAATACGACAAGGGTTATGGTTTTATTAAAATGACAAACAAATGTATTGGATTATCTAACAATATTGGCGACAGAGGAAACTGAAAGACTACCAGGACTAGAGAGAAAATGAGAGAGGAATACAATTGCTGCATCAGTCTTCAACAAAAGAAAGTCTACTTTTAATGGTTAGTGTGTCCTCCTGAAATATTCAGGTTTCTGATAATTTTATTATGATATTGTGACTAAAACACTTCTTATAAAAATGATCAAGGTTATATATTTAAATATAGCTAGTTTGAAAGAGTCAGGACAGAGGGAAGAAATTCAACTCTAAGTAGGTAAAGGTACATCTTTATAAATTAATTTTTGGGTAAATAATTTCTCCTTCAACACACTACAGAAAACAGTATTGAATGAATGAAATGCATCACACTACTCAAATTTTATTGAAATATTAGAGAATATCACCTCACCAATTTGACTGAGGCCAATTTCTGTCATTGCATCAATGTATCCTCATATTATTAAAATTCAGAAATCTTGTTAACAGTTCAATATGAGGTGCAATGATACAGAACGGTGGACAGAAATGCAAAAACTTCTAATAGCACCTGAACAGATTAGTTTTTCATTCTGGGTTTATACAATAAATAAAAGACAAAAGAAGCCAGAAAGGTTTGCATTATGGTTAAAATTAATAAACCAAGAGAATTAGTTACAAGGCAAAAGAAAAGGAAAGGAAACATGCTTTTTATGGAAAATTTCTGTGGAAACACTGGAGAAAAAAAAACCAAACCGACCAAGAGAGGGGCAACAACCAGGGAGTGAAATACAATACATATTTAAACTGAAATCTGTCAGAAATTTACTCTGAGTCATAGGAGGAATGCAGAAAATGGAAAAAGAAGAGAAAATTGAAATCAACAGGTAATATCCAAATTTGTGTTTATGTGTATTTTTTCTGGAACACTGAAACTCACAGTAACTGATGCAAAATCTCTAGCACCATGAAGGCTGCATTAAAACCTGTGGCAGAGGGATGTTCATTCTTTCCATACACAGTAAGAAGAAGAAATCCATACTGATTGTGGTGCGAAGTTTGATTACATATTCAGTGGTTTAGATTTAGTACATTAAGTGCCATTTAATTCTACTTTTGAATTCTATTTTAAATTCTTCCAGCAACTCTCTCTACATTCTGCTCCTTGACAGCAAATACAAATCTGGTCCTTGGTCCAAAGCTGAATGCTCAGTGTTTCCAACAGTACAGAATCAAGTGCCCAGGTCTCTCATCTCTGATTGCTACTTCCAACCTTGCTTATGAACTTGTCCAAGTGGGCTGATTTCACTTTGCCTGCAGTTCCCTACAAGATGGAGACTAATAAAAATAAAAGAGAATGAAGTATCACATTTTAAAGTATTGTTGCATGTTACTTAAAATTAAAAAACAATTTTTAAATTATGTAATTCCTGAATTAAGTGTCTCGTCCAAATGCTAACTATTAATAACTAGGTTTGGAGACTGAAAAAATCCTTATCACAGCTTTTTCTGTCAGACTGTAGGATGATGGATCTCATTACTTGCAGATACTCAATCAAGGCTGATACATTAGAAAATATCATGTAGCATAATCCTACAATGGGGAAAATGGTCAAGATAAAGGTATGGCTGGATGAAAACCAGGTTGCAGGAAGTCAGTGACAAAGTGTTTTCTGTGCCGTTTTCATGAACCCTTTTCAGAAAATTTGCAACAATATCTATAAGCAAGTGCTAAAACTGCCAAAAAACCCAACAAAATAAAATAACCCAACAAAAGCAATTCATTCCTGCTAGAAATGCATAAAAAATGAGCCAACAACAGAGTTCTACAAGATCATTTAAATATCATTTTTTCATTAATATTGTTGAAAATATCCAGACAAACATTTTGGTATGGTTATTAACTCTGATCTTTTTGAAGAACATGTTAGTTGAGATTTTATTCTGTACACGTATATGGTGCAAGAAATATGTTTCAGTGCATTTCTTTAGAAAACCTTTTGATTCTTCATTCTCAAGTTCATTTGATCCCAATGTCAAAAAAATGTGACGATAAATATCAACAACAACAATGACAAGAAGAAGCTCAATTATTTGTTCTTAATTAACTGGATGTGCTATTTCACTTGAATCATAGAAAAATGGTGTTTGGACATTCTTCCTGAACCAGATATGATATCTTAGCATTCACACCTCCATATAAGCAACAGCATGCTCCTGTGTAACTGAGAGTAGGTTTGGGTTTTTGTGTGGTTGACAATACAATAAACAGAAATGAAGAAATCAAATAGAATGACTACTGAAAATAAATTGTGAAGATCTCTAACTACAAAACCTCCCTATCCTTCTAGTAAAGCAACTAAGCTTGCAATGCTTTCAATCCTAAGTGTGTCATTATTACAGTCTAATGCAATGATATAAGCTTTCTCGTATGAAAGGAAAAAAAAAGGAAAACAAGGTACCAGGAAAAGTAATGACGTAATGATAAATAGAATGCATCTAAATAATGACAAACTTCTTTACTGCATGCCTATTCAGCAAGTAAGAAAATCCATAAGAGTATTTTTACTGTCTGAATGTTATAAGATAGACAAAGTGTCATCTTTAAAAAAAGACAGTTTGCAGTGACCTAATGATATTCTAGGATCAAGGATATCAATATTGTAAATTAAAGTAAGGTTTATTAACACCAGTGGAATACCTAGCATCATCTTTTTTACTATCTTAGTTATTTCACCCATTTTCCACAGAAGTATGCTAAAATGAACTGACCTCTCTGAGTCACTGAACAACTTCTACTTGCTGGTCTGAAAAAAACTGAAACAATCTAAAACAGCCTGAAGCTATGTGGCTAGACATATCAACCATTTGTAACAGGTACCTGCATAACCAAGGAAAACATTTACACATCTACCTTACTTACCTTCAGAGTTTTCTACATTATTCTCTTTTCCAAGACAGAAGATCCGGTTTTGGTGCAGACAACTAAAATCACCTTTTTCATCGTAGACTGTTCAGCCTGCAGGCCCACTGTCGAATCTGTCAACACACACACTTTTGTCAATGTAAGTGCTCTCCCATTGGGAACTGCTCTGAGTCATACACAGAAAACAGACACTGCTCAACAATATAAGCTCATGAGCCACTTCAGCAAGCTACACTAGGGATTGGTCAGATCAAGGATTCCTTTATCTCAGAATCTCCTTTCCAGCCATGTCCATCACCCAGCTCCTCTGACTGTTTTCAGGAAGTAGAGATGCTGCTGAGAATGTCCCAGATTTCAAGTTATCTTTTGGGTTCCTCATTTCTCCACTCTTGAGAAGTTCATTCTGTGCCTCCCGTTGCCCCCTCTCATCAAATTTGTTGTCTTAAACCCTTCCTCCCACCCCTGGTTCAAGCCCCCTCCAATATATTTTTTTAACCTCATTCTCAGGGAGGGCTCTAAATATATATTAGACATTGATCTTCTTTATCTTCTTTCAACCTGCAAAAGAAAACAAATAAGCAGAGTAGGTATGTGCTAATGGTTCAGAAAGAATGAAAACTGGGCAGGAGTACAAGATGTTTCCTCTTAATACCTTCTAGCCATTCAAGTGTCATGAGCTCAGTGGCCTGATAGGATTTTTCTTCCTGGGAATGACTCTTTAGAATTAATGTAATCTTATTTTCACAACAACCTTTGGAAAGGTTGCTAAATGTTGCATGAAGACTCACCTCTTTGCTTGTTTTGACTTGACTCCTAATAGCTTTATTAATTGGATTTGAAAGGATGAGTAACAGCAGAAAGCATCTTTATGCCATTACTTTCAGCTCTTCGCTTTAAAAGGGAAAACTCTATCACCTCCTTCTCTTCCAGGAAGATTGGTTTTAGTTTGCACTAGTTTAATAATCATAACAACATCTTGCCTTGTCTCCTGAACTTGATTCTTCCTTTTCTATGAACAACATTTCAGTTCTGAATAATGATTCAGGGTGCTAGACTGGCATAAAATAAAAGACAATTTAGAGTTAATCAGCAATATCAAAAATCAATCAAGGAAAAGCTATATTTATTCTGTTCAGCATTAAATCTAGACCAATTATCAGTAGGAGTGATATGGGCCAGTGCACCGCTTTTTTGTCTTGCACATTTACTTGTACAATGTTAATCCATTATACACTTTCACATTAAAGTATTTGAAAGAGATTTTGTTATCTTGAACTACAAAAGAAAGCATACAATGCTTCTCTATTGAAATGTATTACTGGTACTATTAAATGTGAAAACTATTAAAGTATAATAGCAATGATACTTAAATTTATTACAAAACTTCCTTTTTAAAATTTTGATACCTCGATTTGGTTTTTGTGGAAGTTTTGGTACTACTACTTAAAATGTACTTCATAATATAGAATGCAGATAACTATCATTAAATAAGTAAGAACTTTTTTGTTTGAAAAAGGAACAAGAATAGACATTGCTTCTGGCAGGAAAAAAACCTTGGCTCATGAACATATTATGGGAATTACAGTGTGAGAAAATTCACAGTGCTTTAGCTGCATTAGGTGAGATTCCTTGAACTGCTTCACTCCTATCCACTCTGGACCACAATTCTGGGAGACTTCTCAACATGCATGGTTTATTGCTAATAATTGACTTACACAATGTACAAAACATCTCCTAACTACTTTATGGCACAGAGATCACTTATTTGCACTTGTAAAGCAATTTTTTCTGTCTATAAAAAGTCTTTAACTGGTATGGTGCCAATAACCACATCAGAATTGTTGTGAGTCTCCGGATGGGATGTGTGTCTTCTGGATGGTCAGATTCTCCCCCTAGGATGTTAATTTACACACTGAAACATGTCTGTGGTGTTGGGTATGGCACGAGCTACCTGAGGTGGAACTCCAGGGCACTCAGAGAGGTTGTAGCAACTGCTCAAGTACATAATTATGGAGGCAGCTAGGAGTTTAATCCCTTGGTCTGATTTTGGTCTGCTGTGCAAATTACTCCATCATCTCATTTATAGAGATGAATAACTGGGAAGTTACTAACTGAAGGGGTTAGTGATTTTAGTGCACTAAAGGTGAAGATAAGCATGACACTGACATAGCTATGCCATGGTAAGAACTATAGGACAGATTTTAGTTTCATCCTTAAAACTAATTTCCAACTGAAGTTTCTGTTGCCACAGAACTAAACCACAGTGTATGACTGAATCATTGTATGCATGTGTATTTACTGTATATAGCACTGGATCTCCTGATTTGTTTACAGTCATGATTTTCATAGACCACTATGAGCCTTCACGATGAACACTGCAGCAATGCAGATGTACCTGTTGAAGTAGCATTTCTTTTGAATCCTATAAATAATGTATAAATAAGAAGTTAGAGAAATAGAGTAGCTCAGAATATTTTCTCCACAGTTCAGAGATCCTCATAATCCAACTGATTTTAATCTTGCTTTTATACCATAAGAAGTAAGAGCATTAGGAGATTTATTTGTACCTTTAGTTTCCAACAAATTGCTTCTAAAAGAGCAATGAAAATCAGACAACTTTACATCACTGGCAGTTTCACCACCCTCTCCATAACCCGACAAAATATTCTTATCTGCAGATTGAGCCAAGCAGTCCACCAGCAAACTCAGCTAAAATTGGTGTTTAAGAAATAAAGTTTATTCATACTTAGTCCACGGTCTTAAAAACTGTTATTTTGAATCAGCCATTGAACTTTGTTATACTAGATGGCCTATTATTTCACATAAAATGCAGTCAAGAGTGGAAATGAAGATGTGTTTGGCATGTATGAAACACTTTCTTTAGTCACACCAACATACCTTCATGCGCGCACAAGTTATACACAAGTCTACTTTGACTGATACTCCCTTTCATGTTGTCTTCTGCCAACAGCCAACAAAAACTCTTCCAATTTTAGAGCAGACACTTAAATGTGGAGTTCAAGGAGATTAGGAACAGCGCAGAACAAAAACATAGATGAAAGAGATTCTGAGCAAGGACATATATTTAACTCTCACTGCCTATGCACTTGTATCTAAGGGCTTTTTTGTAATTTTAAACTTAATAAGGCAGAAGGTCATGTCGGAACACAGGTGAATATTTCATACTCTAGTGTTTTTTAATAAATGCATGACAACTACAATAAAATTCTCAGGTTGGTTTCTTTCACCTGAGCAGTCTGTTTGGTATCAATAGTATGGTTTCATCATCAGTTTCCATGTTACTTTAAAAGTAGGTATGAAAGGTTATCCATAAAGTAATTTATTTCAGAAATAGTATGGTCAATATATATTTTTTTCACTGGCATAATATACCTGATGGTCATTCCTGTCTCCCTCTCCCACATGGTATTTTAATTCTGCAGTCTTTTCACAGAGCTTAGGTTCCAATCAATGAACTGAAGTAATTTCCTGGTGCATTCTCTCTCCTTTAAAAAAAAAAAAAAAAAAAAGGGGAAAAAAAAAGAAATAGAGAAATCTTACAGAGAGTTGCATTTTGGCCATATAAAATTATTTTGATTATGGTTAGATACTAGCACAGTCATAATTAAGTGAGTCACATTTGCAACTCATACGAGTGAAGGATTGGAAGAAAAGATCAAATCATCCTCATAGGCAAGCTTTGGTTTAAGTGCTTCTTCCTCCTATAAGGTTTATGCTTTTTCTACCCCATGAATAGGGACCAGGTCAGAAAATCATAGTTTGGGCTGGAAGGCACCTTATAGATCACCTAGTTTCACTCCCAATGTCACGGACACAGACACATCAAAAGCCCCACCCAGACTGGCCTTGAACACTTCCAGGAATAGCACATCCAAAGGTTCTCTGGGCAATCTCTTCCCGTGCCTCTCCACTCTAATAAAATAAAAAAAACTTCCCTATATTTAATCTAAACCTACTATATTTCAGTTTAAAGCCATTCCTACTTGTCCCATCACTAATGGCCTTAAAAACAGTTTCTCTCCAGCTTTCTTTAGGCCACCTTTAGGTATTGGAAGGTCTTATTAGGTCTCTCGAGAGCTTTCTCTTCTCCAGGCTGAATAACCCAAACACTTAGCCTTTATCGACAGCAGAAGTGCTCCAGCACTCTGATCCTTGAGTAACTTCATTTTACAGCCATTTCAAGACTGCTACAGCACAGGTATGGTGTACAGAATTTGAAAATCTGGAAGGGGGACTATCAGGGAGGTGATTTTCTACAACATGCTGCGTTATTCCTGCTCCAGGATAGGATTTGGATATTTGAGGGAAAGTAGTTCAGGCAGGGATTTTGACTTGCAGTTGCCTACACTGGCTTTCAGCTGTCAGTTCAGCTCCCATTAATTTATTTTTTGCAGTTTTTCACAGCTGGAAATCATCTTTACTATCCTGAATAGCTTAACAGAATGAGCAACTTCTGCCATTTCAGTATTCTCTTCCCTTTTCCAGAATGCATGTAAGTATGATGAGCTCCAAAGAGCACAGCACAGAAATCAACAGACCTTATGCAGCGAACTGTCTTTCACAGCAAAGGTGGTTGTTCATATATTCCTGTCCTATGTTTCCTAATTTTTTCAATTAGCCTTTACCCTTAAAAATACTTCTTTTGATTAGCTTTCTGGAAAACCTCTGGTGAGGTACATAAATGAAAGCACTCTACAAATTCAAAGGAATGGTAGTCAGACCTCCTTTACCTAAATGCCTGTTAATATTTTTAAAGAACTCCAGTAGTTTTGTGACATCTCATATTTATCCATAAGTTCTTTAATTCCAGTTTTTATTCATCTGAATTTACACTGGAGTATTTTTTCAAAAATTGGCATTGTTTTAGCCACTTTTCTGTCCTTTAACAAGGAGTCAGATTTTTACACACCGCGTTTTGTAGTTTGGCTATTTCACACTTGAATTCCTTTAGAACTGTGGGGCAGAAGCCACCTGCACCTGGTGATTTTTTTATTGCTCACATTGTCTCCTTGATCTGTTCACCTTTTCTGCTAATACCTCAATTTTAGAAAAAACCTCTGACACACATCCTGTAAAGAAGGGTCCCTGCTTCTACTCTGCAAACTCCTCCATAGTTAACACAGATGGGAAAAAAAAATAAAATCAATGTTATAACCATTGTCTTCCTAAGGTAGTCTTTCTATATTTTAGTTATTCTGTTATCTCTTAAGGTTCTCTGGAAAGCTTCCTCATTCTGTTGTGTACAAAAAAGGAAATCATCTTTTGAAATGGATTCTTAATTTAGTGATTTCTCTTTATCATTTCTCTAGGCCTTACTGATATGTGTTATGTTTTTAATTGGCAGCTCCAATATGGTTTCCATGCTGCCTTTGTTATTTTTTTGTTTTGGTTTTTTTTTGACTGCCCCTGCTAGCTTTCTTTTCTTGTGGATCCCCTTTGGAAAAATGTGTACATCTATGCTGTGTTTCTCTTCTTGTTAACAGAATGAAGAAGTTGTCATGTGTATCTAAAACTTCAGCCTTATCATCGTGCTTCAGCCTCACCTTCCTCCAACTCAGCAAGGTAAATTTAATCCTCAACCGATACTGTGCTTCTTGTTTTCATTGCCTCTTTGACTTTCTCAGCATGTTATTGGCACTGTCACCAGGCTAGAAAGAAACGTCACACATTCCTTTTTTATAGCTTTTTGGGTGTGTCTGAGGTAGCAAAGGGTAGAACTGAAATATCAAGAAACAGAATAGTCTGCTCAACTCAGCTGCAAATTTTGCATATGCTTCATGTTGGTTCTTAAATGCAGTTACATTTTCACATGTGGACTTATTACTTTACAAAACCTAGGCAAAATTCTTGTTATCTTCTCTCCTTACACGGTACATGTAAGCTTTCCCTTCCTGTCTTCTTATCCAGCTATCAGCAGTCCTGCATCAGCACCCACCCCTTTTCCTGCACCACATCCTTCTACATATGGTTCCTCTTTCTCAGTCTCATTTTCTTCCCAGCTTTATTGCAGATGTTGTGCAACTATAAATTCAACATAAAGGAGTACTTAGATAACATAGCTTTACTTTGCTGTTGTTCAAACCAGTGTGCATGGATGTAAATGTTTAAATATCCGCAAACCACTTGTGCTGAAATAAATGAGAACACTTCATAGTTCTGAGGGAAAGAATTAATATTTATCACTGTGATATTGTATTGCGATATTATAGTGATAGGTTGTACTGCAGTTTTCTTCCATTTTTAATGCTCCTCTTCAAAGATTTTCATATAATCTCTGTGAATCATGCAATATCTATGAATATATGACCCTCAATAACTTCAAGATGTAATATGTAAAATGTAACAATTTATTGCACATATATCCCTCTCCCATTTTTCCAAAACAAATACATAGTCCAAAATAAAGCAATCTGAATCTTCTCTGCTCTTTTATTTATGTATGCTTCATACTCATCAGACTTCTCAACCAGTTTCCAAATGTGTCTTTTCAAGTTTAGTATTGTACACAAAATATAGCTTCAGTCTGTAATGCCTAGATAAATATTAACCATCAACAAGAATGATATCCTATGCTCCAGACCCAAACCAACTCCTAGCATAAATGAGAGCTGCAGTCCATCTGGCCTAGGAAGACCATCACCTACAAACCTCAGCTAGAGTTATTTAACTTTAGAAATGAAACGAAACTCCTGGATTGTCAAATCCACCCTCAACTTTTGCAAGGAACAATTGTGTATAAGTTTAGTTCACATAAAGCCTCAACCACCAAGATGCAGGAAAAATCAAAGATGCTGCCACTTGGATCT
The DNA here is from genome assembly GCA_013397955.1 of Grantiella picta. Lineage (NCBI taxonomy): Eukaryota > Metazoa > Chordata > Aves > Passeriformes > Meliphagidae > Grantiella > Grantiella picta. The sequence goes on from VZRM01001111.1 coordinate 387,813, forward strand.
CGCTGGAGAAGATGGTAGAAGGATAGAAGATTGGACAGTGTGCTGCTGAAAGGGAATATGGAACTATAATCTCTGTCAGCAGAAGAAGCCAATGAAGGGGTTTTTTGGTGGTTGGAATATATTTTAATGGAGAAACACCAAATTTGAGCAGAACTTCTCGATGACCTTGAAAAGAAACCAAAACCAGCTTGTAAAATCAGCATGCTTCAGCAATGAATGTTATTATCTGAGGTGCACAGCCTGCAGTACCAGGCATTTGTGAAAACCCTTGTGAATCAATAAACAGCCATCCTAAGCGTAATTTTGTCTTAAAGTGAGTAGCTAGGTATTTTTTGGTTTGGGTTGGTTTTTTTAAATTGCCTCACTTTTTCTTAATTTAGATTTCAAAATTTAATTATTATTTTGAGGGTGGTAAATTAATACCTTCACTTATATTTTACCTTATTTGACTTAAAGAGGTTTTTCTGGTTAATATCAAGCCATTTGTCACAAATGGATATGTTAAGTAAACATGGAGTATTTGAACAGCCTTAGAAGTGCTCTAATCCCAGCATGATTTTCCATGAATATGAAGAAAACCCATGGTCTAGCATGATTTGATATCACAGAAATCAGATGCATCTTCTGGTGATCTTCAACCTTCCATGTAGGAAGGTAATATGCAGAGCTGATGGGACACCAACAGTTTTAGCAAGAGACATTAAGAAAATGCTTGAGAGACATTCTTCTAAGGTCCTAGGCTATCTAACTGTCCAATTTATACCACATTTCTAGCACTTCAAATCAAGACATAAAAATGCAAAAATCAAGTAAGGCATCAAGAGAGAGAAATAACCCACATCTAATCTCAAAAGACAAGTAAATGCCTGTGGTTGTAATATTTATTTATTTTGAAAATAATTTTATTAATTGTGTGCTTTTTTCCACAAATCCTCAATCAGCTTTGCCAGTTTTAATCTTTTAAGTTCTGGGAGCTCAGGTTTTCTCACAATAACTTTGAAATCTTTAAAGACAGTGAAACATCTTTTTGTAAGAGGAAAGTGTTAGTCTTTCTTCTGACAAATAGCCAATGATTAGCATGATCTGGATATGTCTCCACAATGACCACATAAACTGTCTTTTCTAATATGACAAGCCCCACATTCTTGTATTTTCCATCCTTTCAGTTTAGGGGTTAAGTTCATACTGAGATTCCATTAATTCATACAATTCTTTTTCCTGCAAGCAATATTTTTATTAAAAATGGTTCCTCCAACTCAATTTCTTTTCCTCATGAACGCCTTTTAATAGTTAGCTTTCGGAATTTACTTGCCCTTTATTATTGCTTCCAAGGATCCCTAAGTCCCTTTTCAGTATATTAGCCTGATGACTGCTATTAAATTTCAAATACATTTCTCCAAGACCTGACCTTAAGATAATGCATTTGCAACTTCTAGTTTTTGATTGCAAAATATAGGAGGTAAGCAGGATTAAAAATGGCTGTAGCAGAATTGGCCTATATCCCTACCCTTCTACAAAATCTTTTCAGTTTTGGTGGGCACTACTCAAGACTGAAAAACATTGAGAAAATCAGCTGACAGTCCAGTAGTTTAGCAGACAACATTTCCTTGTCTGACTTAGTGATCACTTCTCATGTAAAGTGACTGAGCATTTAAACAGATTTAAAAGAGTGATGCAGCCAGCACCAAATATTTAAGCCAAAATTTAATTTACTTGCTGTGATTTTGTATCTTAATAGGCAACAGGTATTTGCTTTAAACATTACTCCCTTAGGATAAAACATTCCCAAAAGGATTTATCACCTAGAAAAACAGTGCAGTTTCTACTTATGTCTAAGTTACTTTCTGTTAATGTGACCAAGCTTTGAAAAGAGAATTTGCATTTCCGTGGAAACTATGACTAAATCTTTAATAACTGCTGGGAAGGAGAAAGGCAACTTCTTAGGTTAACTTTCAGTCCCAACTTACTGCCTCTTGAGGTGGAGGTCTCTGATTAAAGCTGTTTGGCTAGCAGAATGAACTTCAAATTAGGGCTGCTCTTATAAGCTGAAGAAAGGGGACTGTGATGAGTCCAGAAGCTCTCCTGATCTATGAATTCATTTCCACTCTGAGGAGATGCTTCCCCTGCTCTCCCTGCAGTGCACAGACTTGGGGGGAGGGGAGTCCCTCTGGTCCCTCCAGAAGTGAGTGGAGAATATTACAAGAGGAAAAAAGTCAGGAGAGGCAGAACGTATTAAGCCAGGATTGTGGAGCAGAAGTGGAATGAAACACAGGAGGTGGGTATGAGGCAACATAACCAATCCTTCCCCAGAGAATAGATGGTCGTGGGAGTGAGCTGTTGTAGAACTGATGTTTCAACTCCTTAGGCAAGATGGAAATAATAATGATTATGAAAGACATTATGTCTGCGTGAGAATGGAGAGTACTGAAAGAAAAATGAGGAAGACTGAACCCAGAACATAATCTGTCAAAGAATTTGCAATATTCCAATCCAGTGACCAAGAGATTGATTAATTTTTCATCTCTTAAGAAGGGGCTTCTTCTGTCATACATACTGCATTATTGAAGCTTACAAATATGTGATTAATGAAAATAATTTATGAAGTTTCAATGGAAAGAGTAAGGATTTGTGAATGAAGCAAACCAATACTAAAATAAACATTACTCTAAAAGAGTCACGTAAAAGACTGTAAAGAGGCAACATAACCCATTTACAACACTAGATCTTCAGAAAGAAGTGATAACATGAACACAGCAAATGCAAAATACAAGTCCAACATATATTTTAGGTATGAAATAATTGTTCACTTTTCCTCTCCTCTATAAACCTGTGATCAGTTAACCTTGGCTGTCTGCCAGATGTCCACCAAGCTGTTCCCTCACCTCCTTCCTCAGCAGAACACAGAGAAAATAAATGAAGACGATCATATTTTAAGATAAGGACAGAGAAATCATTTAACAATTTCTGTCATGGCCAAAACATGTTGGACTTGGGGAAGATTAATTTATTTCTAATTAAAAACAGAGTCCTTTCCATGTGGTGCAATCGTCCAAGACTGGCTTGCTGCAGCACTGGTCCCCCACAGACCACAGATCCTGCCAGAAAAGCTGTGTGTGAGTTCTTCTCCACTGACTGCTGTTCCTGCCAGAAGTTTGCTCCTGCATGGGATCTCCATGGGCTCCAGCTTCCTTCAAGGCATATCTGCCTGCTCCAGCATGGTCTCTACACTGAGTGCAGTGGGGTATTTTCTTCAATATGTTCTCTTTGTGGACTTCTGGGAAACACCTTATCCTCCATAGTTTCTTCAGCAGTTGTAGGAAAATCTCTGCTCAAGTGCCTGGAGCACTTCCTCTTCCTCTTCCTCTCCTTCTTCCTTCTCTCACCTTGGTGTTGGCAAGGCTGTTTCATTTTCCTCATTCCACTTTGTCACAGCTGCTTTGTAGCATTTTTTACCCTTAAATATGTTAGTACAGAGGCTACACTGGAGTTGCTGGTGAGCTCAGATTTTGGCCAGTGGTGGGTCTGGTTTGGAACCAGCTGGAATTGGCTGTTTCTGAAAAGGGGTCAGCTCCCAGTCTCTTCTGACAGAAGTCTGCACATCCCTAGCCAACCCTGAAGCCTTTCAATATAAATACAATACAAAATCTGAACCACATTTCTAGTTTATTGATTTTAGTCTGAGCAACATGCAACTACTTCAGACACAAGCCACTCACTCTTTATTTGCTTCCTTCTCAGAAACCCAGAGAACTTGTATTTATTCAGTTTCCTCAGACTGTAGAATCATATGGAAGCCTGTGCATGCAAAAACAGAAGGTACAAGAGGCTAAATGGAGGTTGCTCAAAGCCCTATCCAATCTGACCTTGAACTCTTCCAGAGGTGATGCATACAACCTGTTCCACTGTTTCATCACTCTCGTTGTAAAAAAAAAAAAAAAAACTTTCAGAAGTCTAATCCAAATCTACCCTCTTTTAGTTTAAAATCACTGCCCTTATCCTGTCACCACCTGCTGTGGCAAAGTCTCTCTACACCTTTCTTATAGGCCGGCTTTTTATATTGAAAGGACACAATAAGGTCTCCTGTTGGCCTTCTCCAAATTGAAGAACCCCAACCCTCTTAGCCTGTCTTCAAAAGAGAGCTGCTCCAGCACTCTTGATCATTTTTGTGGCCATAATGAGGGAAACAAATAAACAAAGTATGTTTAGCTTGTGTATTAAAAAAGGTAATCATAGTAAGCCTTAAACACATCAAAAGTTTGGATTGTGTATAGGGGGGTTTAGGAGTTCTTTTTGCATTTGTGTGTGTTGTTGTTTCTTGGATTTTTTTTCCACTGAACCTCAAATTTTCAAATTTCTTTCTAAAAGACTTGGAAAACAACTAATGTAATTTTATGACTGCAAGGTTACAAAATTTTAGAATGTAAATGCCTAGACACCTTTACAGCCCAGATTTTTATCTGCTTACTTTTGCTTAATATTAAAATTATCTATTATTCCTCTTTCTATCCTAAATTATTGTAACTAGGCTTCTAAACTCACTCTTTAAATTTGTTAAAAAGTATTTTTAATTTTATAGTCCATTTGAAAAAGAAGCTAGTGAAGATTGTCACATATCAAAAGCAGGTAGTTCTTCCACTGGACCATTTCTTGATCATATTTGCTTTATCTCTTGCACTGCTTTGTTTCTATTTGTTAGTGGGACAGCCTAAGCCAAATAAGGCCGGAGCAGTTTTGTTTTGCTTTGCTTTTTGTTTCAAAGTGATATTCACAAAGGAGAAATTTTAGCGTTGTAACACGAGTGTGGATCTGAAGGAGATAACAGAGAAGTTCAACACTTTTGTTTTACTCCATTTTTCAGTCAGAGTATGGATTTCAAGAACCCAGTTGTCCTAGCTGTCCCTCATATGTAAATCATTCGTTCTTAACAAGTCATGAGGACCTAACAATAGAAATCATTTGTGTGCTCATAGCTTTCATGAATTAACTTAATTTCTCAATGAAATATTTTCTTTCATTCACTTTTAACTAAAAATATAATATTTATTTATTTTGATTTTTTAAAAATTATTTTCCTTAAATAAAGGTTTTATATCACCAAATTTAAATTATCTGTCTAAAACAATTTCAGAAAAAAAAATTCAGTCAATGTGAATTTTCAGTAAATATGAATTTTGTTTGCTTTTTGCCTTTTTTTTAAATGAAAATATCCCAGTCACATTATTTAGATTATTTAGATTCACATTTCTGCCGTACCCTTATAAAGCTGATAGACTCTTTTCTTAGACACAGGAAAGCATCTAATTTCTAACAAACATCTGAAATACTGTTTGCATTAGGACCTAAAGTTGCTTAAACCTGATGTTGGAGAAACCATATAAAGTATTAAAAATAAGCATATGCATTCTACAGAAAAAACCATACAGTTCCTTTCTGAACGAGACAGTAATTAAGAGAAAAAAAACCCTGCGCTTCTTGACACTTTTACAGCAGAGAGGAAATTACTGAACAGATTTCAAAAGAAGAGAGAGCTAGAACTTCTTACTACCCGGATATTGGTGTAACACACAGGATAGGTCTATTTTTTGATAGAGTCACTGGAATTACTTTGACAAATGTGAGAAACAGAAAAGTTGAAAGGGCCCCTGAAGTCCAAGTACAGATAGAAGATCCTGCTATTGCAATCAAATTTATTTATGGTGCACCATAATTGCCATTTTGCATGAGATACATCTGCTGTGTGTCTTCAGGATATACTCCATCTATTACTCTGCAGTACCTTGATGAAGTCCTAGGGAAAAATGGTAAAATATCTGAAAGTGGAAAAATATAACTATTTTTATTTATTTTACCTTTGTCATTTTAGCCAAGATAAGAGGTTATTTCATTACTTCTTTGTAAGGAGAATGTTTATTCACAGCCATCAGTTATTTGAGTTAGGTTTCTCCTTTGACAGGCTTCTTAAGCAGAAAAAAAGCTAGGAAGAAGAAAATGCAAAATACAAACCAAAAAATGAGTGCAAAGTTTTGGATACAAGGATGGACTTGATAAATTAAATAAAAAAAAAAAACGCAGTGAAATACAAAAATACGCTGTAATAGTACCCTTTGTTCTTCAGGAGAAAATTTCAATACTTTAGAGAAAAAGTTAATATTACCTGAGGCACCCAGTCATGGTGTACAAATGTGTCATGGTTTGGACACTGGCCAAATGCCAGGAATCCATCACAGCTGCTCACTCGATCTTTCCTACCACAGCTGGGCAGATGAGAGAAAAAAAATTAACAAAGTGATCATGAGTTAAGGACAGGGAGGAAACATTTCAAGGGCAAAGACTTAAAGTTACAAAGTGAATTTATTCCTAACAGAGTCAGAGGAGGATAATGAGAGGTAAAATAAGCCCTTAAACACACCCTTTCTTCCCCCAAACCCTCCCTCCTTCCCACTAACAATACAGGGGGAACAGGGCATGTGAGGTTTGGTCAGCTTGTTGCTGGGATTTTCTTCCACTGCTCAGGGAGAGAAGTCCTTTCTCCTGCTTCACCATGGGGTCTTTCCCACAGGAGACAGGTCTCTGTGAACTTCTCCAGCGTGTTTTCACTCTCACGAGCAGCAGTCCTCCTAAAACTGCTGCAGTGTGAGTCTCCCCATGGGCAGACAGTCATCCCAAACTGCTGCAGCATGAGTCCCTTGTCCCGTGGGTGCAGTCCTCCAAGGACAGGTTGTTCCAGCCTGGAAGCAGGAGCCCCTTCTCTTGACCAGGTCTGCCACTGGACCACAGCCTCCTCCAGGCATCCACCCGCTCCAGCGTGGGCTGCAAGTGGATCTCTGCATCCCCCGTGGACCTCATGGGCTGCAGGAGCACAGCTGCTTCACCATGGTCTCACCACGGCTGGCAGAGGATTCTCAGCTCCAGTGCCTGGAGCACCTCCTCCCCCACCTTCTCCACTGACCTTGGTGTCTCCATGTTGTTTCCCTCACATGTTCTCACCTCCTCCTCCTCTCTGGCTAGAAAAATCTTCATGCACATTTGTTTCAATTTTCTTCTTAAGTATGTTATCACAGAGGCGTAACCAACATCTCTAATTGACCCAGCCTTGGCCAGCAGCACGTCCATCATCTTCAGAGCCATCAGGGGTTGGCTCTTCTGGACGCAGTGGAAACTTCCAGCAGCTTTTCACAGAAGCCACCTCTGTGGCCCCCTGCTCCCAAAAACCAGGCCAAAAAAAACCAACACAAGGCATCTGAGGAAGTCCCAAGTGTGCCTTTATGTTCCATGACGAGAGCCATTTGCATTAAACCTTTTCCTCATTTGAAAGAGATAAAGCACCATTATAAGAGGAATAGATGATACATTTCAAGTCTTTCTCTCCTGTGGATTCAGCTAGCTCTGACATGGAAAGAAAAAACTTTTAAACCTCCAGCACAATATCTTCGCCTCCCAAAAGCAAGTGGCTGATATGTTACTAATGCTTAGAAAATTCAATGATGCTATGATATAGGTCAGCAGACTTTCAGCAAGTCTGAAGTGAAATTTAATAGGGACTAGGAGCTCTGCAATATTTATATAATAAAATGCTCTATGGCAAGAGAGAGAGGTAGTTTCCCTTAACCAGAGTACAAAGAACTAAACTGTCTTGTCACAACAATAGCTGAGACAGCAGCAATTTTAACAACAACTATGTATTGGTTCATTTATCCTATTTGACAAAATGTCTGTTTAAATGCAAAATATTTATAATTGCTTGCTTATTAATTGTGCTAATTGGGTACAGAAGTTTGATCCTCACTAAGAACTCCAGCTAATCACCACCACATCACACATGGAAAATTTCCTAGATGCTCTGTTCCCAGAGCAGGATCAATTTCTCAAAAGGATATTAAACAGAATGAAGAAAAAAAGCACAGGCTTAACGCCTTCTCTGCTCTCTTGTGCACACTTGCATCAGTACAGGTGCATGATCACCAGGTATTACCTGTGGTAAATTGTCAGACTTGCTACAGACAGAGTGTTAAGTCTGAGGCTTAAATCAGAGAAGAATTAATGAGGCTGGTTGAGAAAAAACATGTTCTGGGCCCCTCACTTATCCTGCACCTGGCTCAAGCAGGACCTAATGACTGAATAATGTTTGCAATGAAGCAGAGGCCTCATGGCCGGATGTTGTTTCAGCAAGGGACAGAAACCATAAGTCTCAGTCCCCCTTTACCATGCAGACCAAGCTTCGCCTAAATCTGGTCTAATAAGGAGATAAGGATTAGCTCAAAGACCCTCTGGGGTCAGACAGTCTTTATTGCCACCAAAACAGGTGGAGGTGGAACAAAGTCTTTATTTTATCTTTGGAATCAACTACAAATTCTGACCAAAAATAGCCAAGACCCTTATAAGCCATATTTCTTTATTAACTTTCTTACCTGTAAGAATGGAAATGAAAAGAGAACATGCCTTACATGTATGACCACATTTACCAAAGCCCCACCTATAAGACACACAACTGTTCCACTGCTTTGGGAAGGGCCAAAAGTTTTGGCATAAAAGATAGGGAGTTTCAGAGGAGGGAAAAAAAAAGACAAAAAAAGAAAAAGAAAAGAGAGGGGAAAGTGGGAAACAGGGAAACACCTCTGTTTCCTTGGGATCAGTTGACTATGTATATATAGTACTAATGCATCTCTGTTACTACACCTTCTGTTGTTGCACATATTACCACTTACTAGTTAATGAATTTATCACTGGCAATTCCAAACCTGTTGCCCTGTTTTATCAATAAGGTGTATTATTAGTGAATTTGGATTGTGAAAGTTCTTACTGAACTCAGCTAGACTTACAGTGTTGGATTTGTAAACTGCGCTATTTGTGAATCTGTGCTTGTGAAAATTATTATTGAATGTCTGGTGACCGGACTTACAGTGTTGAATTGATTCTAATCAGAAACCAATCCAGACACACCCAGGCCCTTTAATCTCTGAAAAGAGATCTGGAAAGCAAGAGGGTATATTTTCTTCCAAATTTTTATACCCTTTTTGCAATATTACCCCCTCCTCACATCAGTGACATGAGTAAAGAGACATTACTCAGTTCTTGGAAGCTACACTTGACTTACTCTCAGCCTATGCTCAGACAATTAGTACTTTGAACAGATTCTCTTGGTTCCTAAGTGTAAGGGACTGTTGCAGAAATAACTGGCAAATTATATATAGTCAGATCAAAAGCAGTTTATTCCTGTGGCTGAGGGAGAGAGCATGGGACCCAGGCTTTGCCAGTGCCAGCTCTGCCTGCATGGAACAGTGACAGAACTTGCATACCTTTGGGATACAAAATACATTCTTCTTCAAAACTGGTTCAGATTCACAGGACATGGTAAATAACAACAGACACCAAAGTCTTTCAGATACTGAGGGACCATACAGTGCATTCTTTTACAAATAATTCACTCCTTCGAAAAGTTGTTCTGACAGACCACTGGCTGCAAATATTTGTTGGCTAGTAAGGCCTAAGTAAGGCTAACTAAACTAAAAACTGATTGATTAACACTAACTGCTTTGCATCACAGGATATGTGCTGGAAATTACAAGGAGAATTGTGCCAAAAATGTGTATTCAGTGAAAGTTATCAGGCTAATTTACCTCCGTGTCTGGTTTTTGGTATAGTCTCATTTCTTTGATTAAATGCCTGACAGGGAAATCATCAGTGATGGTTCTGTGATTTCATTCTATTGTATAATTAATTGTCATATTAGGGCATCAACATTCTTAGATACATGACTAATTACAATTTTATGTCAAAATCCCAAATGAATACATGACTAGCACTCTTCCACAAATACTGTTGTTCTTTCTATATGCAAGCATATGATTCACATTGATATACTGTCGAGATTCAGGAAAAACAGAAATTTAGAAGAAAGAGGACAGTTCACCATAGAATAGGTAATGCTGTTCTTCAGTCTTCCTTCCTAATTTCTACCCTTAGAAAAGCAACAGGCAGAGACTATGGAAATGAAAGCCTTTACCTGCAGTCCAGGAGCAGATAAGATTTGTCCATGCCCAGGAGCATAAGGAATTAGTGGAAATAAGAAACCCAGTCCACCTTCCCCATCAAAGAAGATCAAAACTTGTGTTGGCAAAATTAATGCACTTTGGATGTTATAAAATTATTTGTAAACTTCTAATTTTTTTTTAGCAGATTTTCTCCTTACTGTCAAGGAGCAAAAGACAGGAGAAGAAAATGAAAACCAGTGGTTAACTTAAGAATTATATATCTATCTATCTATATATATATGAGATAGATATATATGATAGATATAGATATAGATATATATGTATAAATCCCCCTCGTTTACATAATATAAAATGTACAGTGATCTCAAAGTAAACTGTTTTCGCAGAGATATAAGATATAAAGGAATATTCCTGCTTACTGAAGAGTATCTTTGATTCCAGCAAAGGAGCAAAAATTCCTTCCTTTTGCAACTGCTTTGTAAAACAGGAATGCAAAGTTGTCCAAATTAATTTACAGATGTCATCACATGTTTATGTCCTCTACTTTTTTTTTTTCAAAGGGGAAAGAACATAGAGAGGAATTGTTTGGCTGAGTTGCTTTTTTAAAAAGGCATGTTTCTTTTCCTAAGGCTTTCGTTTTGAGAGAAACTAATGCTGAGAATTTTCTTCAGTTAGTATTTCAAGACACTATGCTGGAAATGTTTATACAGTATTAAATATTATTTCATTACAGCTTTCAAATATATTTAAACTCTCTTTTTGGGAACAAAGGAAATCCCTGAAATATTTGAAGTCTCCTAGGTAGCCTGTAATCTAAATATGGAAGAAAAAGACATGATGGAGCACAGTTCAGGGCTGTTCAAGTACTGTCCAAAGAATGTGAGCACATAACACTTTTTTTAAAAAAATTGTTAAAAAATAACAAACAAACTGGCTTTCGTACCTGCAACAAGTGCTGTAACATCCCTGGACAGCTTTCAATTCGAGGTCAAGTTTCAATTCAGATGTGAAAAGCATTTCTGAAGTAAATCTCGTTGTCCCTATTCTCTCTGCTTTGGTTTCAAGGGAGCAAAGTCTCACCTTTTGCAATATTTGTGTTGCAACAAAAATAAGAACATGTGCTCCAGGAGCACACCTACTCTTTTGCTTTATGCACCCATCTTTTGCACCACATGATTTGTTAAGCTAAACATAATTTGAGAGTCCCATGATTCTGAAAACCATACAAAGTCATGAACAAATCCTTTCCATGACACTGTTTCCCAGTCACAGGACTGTGGCTCATCTTCACTATGTAGCAGAACTCTTTCCCTCACTTGTTTATCACCATTGTGGGTTTTGTTCAACAGTTTTCATGAGGATTTTTTTGTGATTTAAAGACTGAAAGGAAAATTCAGTTATGCACTTAATGGATGATAAAGAATGGGTAGAATATTTGTAATATTTTTCCCCCTAACTTCCTGAAAGATATTACATGCAGTAACCTACTAATAAAGTTGGAATACGGAGATTTAGGTAAATACTTGCCAAGCACGTTTGGTTTTATTTTACTGTGTTTGGCAAGCATTTGAGAACGATTTGACATAAGAATTTGCTAGCCCAATTCAAAAGGGCAGAAAGATGCTGGCTGAGCTGATTCACATTAATAAATTGTGCCTGAGAAGCTCACAGCTACATCTTAGTATGAGACATTGATGACCCCAAAACTAAGCAGAATGAGATTTTCTCTCCACCTTTCCTCCAGTTGCAAACTGTAACTAAATAAACTCAAAATGAAATGTTTGCTACATGCCATATGAGAACGGCTGAGCTGTGGCTGTGTCTCCAACAGCTGAATCAGAGTTATTCCACAGGCAGACATGTCATGAGGAAATTCTCCCTTTTCAGAACTTGGATGTGAGTTGTAAACCACATCTCAACCTTAGTTCTTAAAAACAAAAGGAATAAAAAAGAGGAGGACTTCGGTGACTTTTTGTTAAAGGAAAGCCCCCTGCACAGCAATCTCCCCCTTTAGAAACTACTCACAACTTACCCCGTTCTGGGCCTGTTTGCCTCTAGGTCTAGGAAGAACATTTAAGTGCTATTGCACACCAGAAATTAGCCCTTCCTTATGCTCTTCTCCACACAAGTAAGGTAATGCCACTCAGAGACATAAACGCCAGCTGATGAAGTGTGGCTGCACGTACACAGAAGGGTGTATGGGAAGCCCTTTGGGAAATGTATTTTCTGCAGTGATAGGCACTTATACAGGCACGAAATTGGTTAAGCATGTTAATAACACAACTTGAAATATACTGCAAAACAAAAGATGCCTCTGCGAACTGACTGGAAAAAACAGTGGAGCAGCGCAGACCTGTAATCATCGCGGATCACGCCACACACCGCTGATCGCTGCCATGGCAACAGATGGTGTTTCGTGATGTCACTGAAATCAAGGGGGGATAAGCAGCAAGGGCGGGCAGACACCAAACAATTTCTTCAAGGAAGAAATTTTGTGTATATGCACTGAGCTACCTGCGATGTGACACAAACCAAAGGGTAAAGGAAGCAGGAAAAAAGAGCACAAGATGCACACAGAGAAAAGCATGCTTCATTGTAACCTTACAATTTTGCCATGGAAGTGCATTTGTGTTGAGCATCTTTAATCTTCTCTTTCTCTGTAATGTGATATGGGACAATCTGTAAAACAAGCTCTCCAGGGAAGTTAAGAAAAGAGCAAACCCTTTTATATTTGTTTCACATTAGGGATGAGAAAAAAGAAGAGGTATGAGTAACACCCTTACAGGGGGAGACATATCTTTGGTGAATAAAGAACAAGAAAAGAAATGTTGTGGGGAATTGGAACCAAAACACTGCTAATGAGCCTGTGAGAGTCAGCTGGCATGACAGCTTGCTGCAATCCAAGGAATGATGCTCTTACAGAATTTAGCATCATTGAAGTCTAAGTATTTGCATTGATTTCCAATCGTTTTGGACCTTCCTAAAACAGTGAGTACTTTGACCTTCAAGATAGGCAAAAACCCCTCAGTTTATTAACTGATCCAAACCTCAGATTTCCCAAGTTACTAGTATTTTTCTGCTGTGCTGTAAGTCCAAATTATATGGGTAAGCCTATATAATAATTTAAGTAGATTCTTATTTCCAAGTTTGTTTCCCAAACCAGATATTTTGTTGCAGATTACTTTTTGATTGCTGTTTTCATTTACTGATAGAATCTTATGCTGCTGTTTGCTGTTACATTTTTGCTTGGTCTTGCACAAATTATATAAAAGAACTGAGAAATTACCAATAAAAAGAAGAGCAAAAAGGAAAAGAATAAGTCGGTGAAACAAAAAAAGGATGATAAGTGAGAAAACACTACCTTCAGAATCAAGTATTCTCTGGAGGATGAAGTAGTATTAGTTAATAAAGGTGAATATTGCCTCACAGAAATTTACTTGAATTTAGCCATATATTATTTTCCATGTCATGTTTGCTTCTACATTTTCCATAATGCAAAATATAGGAGTGCAATTAAACCATGGCAAAAATTAATCAAATAAAAAGAAATATAAAAGAAAACAGGTGAAAAAGAGATTTCCAAAATTGCTCGGATACTTATATGGATAACAAAAAATATTCATTATTTGCAGGTATACAAAAATTTCAAAATGTGTCAGTTGTGGCACTTGGTGAATAAACTTTTTCAACAATTACTCAGGTTCATAAGCTTTCTTTTTAACACCTACTTGCTATATATGATCTAAATTTACTTTTTTACCATTGGTATAAAAAAAATACTAATCATGCAGAAAAATCAGAGATTATTTACAAGGTGTGAAAGTGCAGAAATAATGGTCAGCCTTTTAAATTAGGCTTCTATAAGAAATCAGGATTAGTATTACTGAAGGAGTGGATTTGTATCAGGCTGACAATACAAGAATGTAATGGCATGCTAATATGATGACATTCTTCTTTACATAGAAAATCGAAGTTTCATAATTCTGAAAGAACTTAAACTGTGGCATTAGAGATGGAGAAACTTGGTCTCCTCTTACAAAATAAAAGAGAAGTTCCAGTTATGCTTAAAATAGCTATGATATAAATTTTCTTATGAATATGAATCAAGTTTGGAAATGTTTGTGTATTACAAATAGTCACTAATCATATAATAGAGATGTCATCTCTTTTAATAGTAGTTTAATTTAAGACTGATATTGTGCTTTCACTTCAGAGAACTCTCAAAATTAACAAATTAAATATAGTTTAGTTCATATATCAGACATTTTTTACATCTGACAAAGCCTTTTTAATTCAATTGGCATGTGCAAACTCTTCTCCATGTGTCCCCTCTTTAACTTCAGAGACAAGTTCGTTACAGATGAAAGAAACAATAAAGATGGGAGTACAAAAATATGTTACAAATTTTATTCCAAAACCATCTCAAATACCATCATCACAACAGATGCTCATGGAGCCTTATTTTCTTTATTTTAAGGGAGAAAAAAAAACAAATGTCGAGTCTGCTCAAGAGTAAAATAACTTATTTCCTTGTTCTGATTATTCCATTACAGTATGCCAGCAGGAAGAATTTTGTTGCTACTTTAGAGCAGTTTCAGTCTCCATGCATATGTCAGTAAGTTATAGGCAACATTTCTAAGAAACCGTAAAAAGGAAACCTAAAATGATTTGTTATATACAAATAGATAAATACCAAGTAGACATTAGCAGAACCCATAGCAATGGACTTTAATTAGCATTCATCAGTAACAAGCTTCTGATCGAGAAGAACTTCGTAATGCCAGAGGAGAGAGGAGCTTACTGTGCACTGCTGTATTGGTAGAGCCTAGAAGAGCATAGAAGCTCTGTCAAAGTGCTATTCACACACTAATCTTGCCACAAAAAGCCCTGCTGAATAAAGTGTCACAGCTCACATGGTTAGCACTTAGTCAGAAGGAATTCATCTCATCTCTAGGAAAACCTCACAAAGGCAGCTCTGAACATTCAGTCCATACCTCCACAGTGCTCACAGCGATGCCTGCACAGGGCTGAACTTCACTGAAATGAATGTAAACAAAGTTGCTGATCAGGTTGCAGAAGTGCACTGTCATTGTGCTGTAGTCTTTATGTACTTTGGCTTCTAAAGAAAAAGAAAAATAAATTGAAAAGTTGTTAAGGTTATACATTTGGAATAAGTCCAGTCAAGTATCATGAAATTTTATTTTACTTGCTTTCTTTTTCCAAAATGTTGTGTTTCCACAGAGAATAAAGCTGCAATTATTAAAGAAAGCAGCTAAAAATCCTTATCTTTAAAAAGAACCCCACAAGCAAATTACCTGTGAAGAGAATCAGTTCTGAACACCTGCCTGCCCATGGGAAGTGATGAATGAAATCCTTGTTTTGGTTTGCTTGTGTGCACAGCTTCTGCTTTCAATATTAAATTGTCTTTATCTCATCCCACAAGTTTTCTCACTTTTACTCTTCCAGTTCTCCCCCCCATCCTGCTGGTGGGGGAGTGAGCTCTGCCAGGCTGAGTTATCAGCCTTATTTTTTGATCTTTTTAAAAATCAATTGGTTTTAAAAACACCCTAATATACTAGTCAGAGCCCTTAAAAATTATGAGTGTCCTTTTCATAAAACTGAAAAAGTACTAAATTTTAACCAATGCTACTTAAACACCATATATTTTCCTTTGAGAATTCTGACACAACAGTGTTTCAGGAAGAGCAACAGTCTCCATAAAATCAGTTGATTCTATTTGGCTATCATGCAAATATTGTTAACTAAAATCCAGAGTACATAACAGGATTCCAACTACTCTTAAGTTTACTGGCTTCATTCCTTCACATAAGTGATGTTTAATTATCAATTAGAATGCAAAATGCAACTAGGTATCTCTGTTGTAAAATGCCTTGATCCCCACTATTGGTTTCCCACAGTTCAGCTTTGAAAATGGTTTTCCAAATGTGTCATATGTCCTGAGGGTTTATAAAATAGTCTTTTGTGGTCTAAACTGAGATGAAGCAGCCAATCTGATGACTATTTTTCAACACGAAAATATGTGAGTGTTGGGATATTTGGGTCAAACAAGCAATGAGAAAGCTCCTAAAAATTTTGGGAGAGCTTATCTGGAAAAAAAAAAGACTTATTTATTTGTTTATTTGCTTTAGTTTATTTCACATTATTCATACTAATAATATATGATCCAAGTTAATCTTTAATTTTAAGTCAAAACAGTGATTCTCCTAAGTCCGAAGAACTGAAACGAATTTAAACATCATTAAACACATGGTATACTGAATTCTAGCAGGATTTTGAAAACAGATCTTTAATCACAAGATTAGACTGGTAAGTAACCAGAGGAGACTCCCAGAAGACTTATCTTCAAATGTTCTCTTCAAGTTTTATAAGAAGATTTCAAAAAAGGCAGGGATGTAATGATAGTTTTATTTATAGAAATAAATTCAGCAGGAACAGAAAAGAAGCAGAAAATATATATTTTCAGACTTCTCAGAATGGATAGAATAGTTTGATCACTAATCTGGCATAGCAAAATTTAACAATAAGGTGAATTATCCTAAAGAATAGAGATTACCCACTGCACTGCAATTTAATATACTTACAAAGATTAGATTATGTACTAATTGTATTACAACTGTGTCTTTTTAATGATTTAAAACTAATGCCTGCAACCATTTGACATCAGTTAGATGTTTGTGGGATGATATTGTAAATCTTGTGCTGCAGTTTTTGCCAGTGCTCAAGAATATGTGCCAATGTTTTATCTACAGCACAAGGCATAGAGAGAAAATATTTCACCTGACTAAATCTATAGGAATAGCATTCTTATGCAAGAAGCATTTTTATAAATAGAAAATATTGGGAGCTGGCACTTAATTGCGTTTTTAACTGACATGCTTTAATAATGCTGTGCATAAAATACTTTGTAGGGTACAAGCCAGATCTAAAGTCTCAAAATACTCAGAAGGAGAAAGTTCCACCTGAAAATTTCATTCAGATCTTTACTTCTCTAAGGCAGTTATTTGGAGATGTGATTATATTGTTGTTTGGTTGTTTTAATGTGAAAAGGATACATTTCATTGGTTACAGGGCTGAGATCACAAATGTATTCAGCCATGATCACTACCCACGCAAGAAATTAAGAAGTGATCAAGCCTGATCTTGCTCAAGAAATGCTTGGTTAAAAGACCTCTTTTTGTAATCAATATACTGAAAATTTAATATCTATAAATTTGAAAATGTACTTCAAAGAAAAAAAGTTTCCCATAAGGAGCTCCCAGGGGGGGAAAAAACCCCAAACGAGTATTTTGGTCATAGAGAGATCTTACAGGTGGTTTTTAGAAGTGGGCTGATTGCTTTTGAAAAATATCGATAGGTATAACTTCTGGTGCCTCTTACAGGTTTCCTTAGGGGTGTGGATGCATTTAATTATTAGATAAACTTAGACCTCTTTAAAGACTTTAAATAGCCATATCTGAGTCTAATGTAGAATTTTTTATTATTTCAAATCACAAAAAACTCCAAATAGAAGCAAACAAAAAATACTCTTCCTGCCCCACAGAAGTAAACTTATTTTTTCTGTTACGTTTATGCTAAAACTAAAGGCTTAATACTCTTCAAAAGGGTTTCAAAATCTTGTACCCATTAAGAATAGGAGAGATATTTGTACTTACAAATTTCTCTGTGTAGTAGCACACAGCAAGAACGCAGTGTGCTGCAGACTGACAACATCTAAGCAGAGTAAGTTGAGCCTTCAGTAATGGCACAGCAATTTACTTCCTTTTGCTACTGCCTCGTTTTTGCCAACCCATGCTGTGTTTTCACATTTTGTACTCACTCATTTTAGGAGAGGTTGTCTCCTACGGTGGGTCTGCACAACAGCCAAGAAAATGAGATTCTGACAAGTACCTGTGGATACAATCCCCATGCAAGTTATAAATAATAATGCCCACTAATCTGAAAGCACAGATTTGTTTGATTGATGTGCTAAAAACAGTCCTAAATGGTAATTTCCTTATTGGAAGTGTCAGGTAAGAGAAGTACAATAGTCACATCAAAGCTTTTGTCATGGCATAACAAAGTTTTGCGGGTTCTGTACATATAAAATTATGCCACAGAAAGAGATTTTCTTATGAGGACAGAGCTGCAGAGGACACTCTGAGGGATGGTTGTAGTTTCATAAGCCAGCTTCAGAGAAGGTACCTCTGTTTTTAAGTACCCCAGACGGCTTGGATTCCTGGGTATGAAGATGAGACCTTTCTCCTTCCTCCCTTTCCACAGAAAGAAACGGAGAAAGCAGGAGGACCACACTTTCAGCAAGAATGCTACTTGGCTGGGCGAATCACCATGACACTGGATGTTCACTCACATGTCAAGGTTAAGCACAATGTGCAGGATCAGGTGCACCTAACAAATGGAAAGAGCTAGGTTTCTGTGTTTCTGTGTTTCTGCAAACAGATAGGAACTATGCCATTGTGGCTGAAGGTTTGCACTTTAAAGAGACAAAAAGCCACCAGGGAACTAGGAATTAGTTTCCTATATAAAATGTATTGTGTTTTAACCTACTCTGTGTCTCATACCAGCTCATGACTAATTTAACCCACAGTCTGTTGGAAGTGTGTTTTAATTGTAATGAAATGTGCTTGGTAAATGAGGCCATTAGTTTATCTAATGAAGTGTCCACATTCACATCTGCAGGTGCAAGCTGCCTTCATTTTTATTGCAGGGTAAGAATATAAGAAAACTTAACAGTATGTAGGAGACTGATGTCTTCCACTTGAAAAAGAATGGTTTTTCAGGCTTATGAAATCTTTAAAAAACTGATTTAGAATAAGAAAGGAATAACTATCCTCAAATTTGCCTGATCAAAATCAGTACCAAGTGTTCAGCTGTTAACTCCAAAATCCTGTTTGATGAGTTATTACACAGAAAACTGAATCAATTTTTACCATTGTGTATTAATGGCTTCCCTACTGATTTTTAACTTAATATTTCCTCATCTGCCTGCCTAAACATAAATTAATTGAAATGCACATTGATTTCTTTGTAAAAACAAGTAGATGTACAAGCTGTTAATCCACCTTCTGTGACTTTTCCTGCCTTATTTAAGAGCCATATGTTCTATAGAACCCAATACAAAGCAGTCATAAAAATACCTTCCTGTCTCCAATAGTGTCAGTTGTTATATGTTTGGTGACAATAACCTACTTCTGGAGTGTTTCACTGGAAGTCCTAATTAAGCATAACTACGCAAAGATAGCAACATGCTTCACAAATTTATAGTTAGTACATACACACAGAGATTAGATATTTAAATATAACAAAACTATCCAAGATGACATTGCTTTACAAACTATTGTATGTAATCATAAGCTTTTTGTCTTCTCTATCTCTGTCTGGAAACCATCACATCAGGTAAGTGAAGTTAAGGAACACAGGAAATGTGGTTCTAGGACTAGACTTTACAATTCCCACTCATCTATCATGTAGTTTTTGCCACAGACAAAAAGACAAGCAAATCCTTCCAGAGATCAGTGTTTAGGCTTTGGTGATAATGTATCGCTATGAGCTACTTTCCCTTGGTGGAGTCCTGGTTCCAGCCAGGACTGGGTTAATTTTTGCAGTAGCCAGAAGGGGCATAGCCAGGAGCCAGAGGTTATTGTGTACCACCTCACCTCATTTTCTGGGTACAGTGGAAGGAGACTGTTCCAGGTTGTGTAGTGTGGTGGTGAGGTTGGGTGTGGTTGGGGTTTTACACCTGGTGAGCTCTTGAATAAATTGCTCACCTCCCATGTGCACTCTGTATTGATATTGCTGCTGTTACTGTTCATTATCATATTTCATTGCTGTTCCCAGTAACATGTTCTTATCTCAACCAGTAATCTTTACCTCTTGTACCTCCAATATTCTTCTCCATCCTGCTGCAGAGAAGAGATTTGGAGGGATGGGGGACTCAACAAATGACTCATGGTTTGGAGTATTTCAGTGGGAACATTAAATTGGGAAATACCATTCCTAAACAATGGCCGTGTGTTCGTGTCTAAATCTATCTGCTTAATGCTGATAGAATTTGAATGTTTCTACTCATTTTGAATGTTTCTACTCCATGGGTGAAATAGTCTTATGCTCTGGTTACAGAACATAGTCATATCTTTCCAAAGCACTATCTTTCCAGAGCTTTCCAAGGATTATAGTAACAAAATAATATTTAAAATTCTGACTGCTTTTTTTTCCTTTTTATCTTGAACATGTGAGTTTGGGAAAATAATCATTCACAAATACATAATGAAAGCTAGAATGTGAATTGTCTGAGTACTAAAAATTTACTTGTCCAAAAGCTCTCCTGTTATTTCTTTATAGATTGAGAAAGACACTTTATTGGCTTTACTTTTATTTTATTGAAATTGGAATTTTAATCCAATGATTATATGAAAACTAATATCAGGACATGCAATTTATGTAGAAAACTAAAAATATGACTAATATTAACTGACATTGACAAGAAAATAAGCCTTAAATAATGCTATGTCTTATTTTGAAAGCCAAAGGTTTCTTTAAGAATCTAATTTTTGGTCAGTGGGATCTGTCAACTACAAAAGTATCTTATTATGTAGAGAACGCAAGTTCCTAAATTACAGTAAAAGTCAAGTGGTGTTTAACTAGAGGCAGCAGCAAAGGGGTAGCTAAAAGGGTGGGAAATGTGCAGATCCCCCTGGGAGACTGCAAGTACAATTGCAAATAAATATGTTCACACAAAAGACAAAATATACTTCCCCAGGTGCAAGGTAGGGGAGACCAGAACTGAGTGTTCATCAAGCTCTGCATCTGGAGGGCAACAGGGAAGGCTGAGAGAAGCAGGTAGCAGAGAAAAAATCCAAACTATAGGGGTAATTGAAAGAAAAGAAACTTTATCTGGAGACTTAAGACTTTAAAGAGTTTGCTGCAACCTCTCCCCCCAAAAAATTAATTGTAGATGTTCTTGGCTAAGAGCAAATTTGAAAGAAAATAATCAGCCTTATTCGTGTTCCAATTCATTCTGGTTAGTCTATTTTCAAAACTTCAGGGGGTTTAGCTCATGTTGAAATACAAATTGATTTTACAGGTTTTGGTCTAAATATAAAAGTCTACTCAGGCCCATCTAAAGCTCAGGTCAACTCTGGGTCTTGTCACACACAGACAGCAGTGAAAGTTATTGTGTAACAGAGACAAGTTCAATCAGTGTGTTTGGGTGGCTGCAAATAAATAACATCAAACAAGTGACCTCTTCCCTTCTCCTCTTCCAAAACAAATGTCAAAACACAAAATCAGTATTCTTGCTAAAATCTGCTTCGGCATCCAGTAAACATGACAAATGATATCCTATGACCTGTAAATGCAAATTGCCAGACATTCTGGAGATGTAACAAAACTTTCTCAATCTTTTTAATTACTGGCATGACAATAGGTACTATTAATTTTCAATTTAATTGACAACTTTTAACACTCAATATGATCCAAATTAATTTAATTTGGTCCTGCACCCTAATTCAGTTCCAATAAGTATTTTAGTAGAATACCTTGACTGAAAGCAACGAAACAACTACTACATTGCTGGGTCGGTTTCCCCATGTTTCATTTCTTTCACTGTTACACTTTACAATCTAGATTAAGTGAATTTCACCAAGCAGGAAAGTCTTCAGTCTGGAGACCATAACCTTCATGGACATTCTAAGGCATCACAGAATCACAGAATATGCTGAGTTGGAAGGGACCCCCAAGAATCATCAAGTTCAACTCCTGGACCTGCACAGAACACTCCAAGAATCACACCATATGCCCAACAGTATTGTCTAAATGCTTCTGGGGGAAGAACTTTTTTCTCATACCCAACTTGAACCATCCGTGACACAACTTCAGGCCATTCACTCAGGTCCTGTCGCTGATCACCACAGAGAAGAGATCAGTGTCTGCCCCTCTGCTTCCCCTCACAAGGAAGCTGTAACTGCAATGAGGTCTCCCCTCAGTCTCCTCTTCTCCAGGCTGAACGGACCAAGTGACCTCACCTGCTCCTAATATGGCTTCCCCTCAATGCCTTCACCATCTTTGCTGCTCTCCATTGGATGTTCTCTTGTAGTATAATGTCTTATACTGTGGCACCCAAAGCTGCCCCCAGCACTGGAGGTGAGGCTGCCCCAGTGCAGAGCAGAGCAGGACAATCCCCTCCCTTGCCTGGCTGGTGATGCTGTGCCTGATGCACTTCAGGACACACTTGGCCCTCCTGGCTGCCAGGGCACTGCTGGCTCAGATTCAGCTTGTCATTGACCAGGAACACCAAGTCACTTTCCGTATCACTGCTTTCCATCTTCTCATTCTCCAGTCTCTCCATACGCCCAGGGTCAGCCCATCCCAGGTGCAGGATCTGACAACTTCTCTTGGTGAATTTCATATGGTTGGTGATTGCTAAGTCCTCTGATTTGCCAAGGTCTCTCTGCAGGGCCTCCCTGTCTTTGAGTCAACAGCTCCTCCCAGTTTTGTATGACCTGTGAACTTGTTCAGTATCCCTTCCAGTCCTGCATCCGACTCATTAATGAAGATGTTGAAGAGCAGAGAGCTGAGAATGTAGCCCTGTGGAATCCCTCTAGACACAGGTCAGCAGCCTGATGTCACCCCATTCACTATTACTCTTTGCACTGACCTGTGAGCCAATTTCTCACCCATCACATGATGTGTTTGTCCAACTGAATGCTGGACATTTTGTCCAGAATGATCCTGTGAGAGACAGAATCAAAAGCCTTACTGAAATCCCAAAAGATTACTTCAGCTGACTTCCCTTGATCAGCTTGGTGCATTACCTAGTCATAAAATGAAATCAAGTTTGATAAGCACTACTTTCCTCTCATGAAGCCATTCTGGCTGTTACCAATTAAGCACTACTTTCCTCTCATGAAGCCATTCTGGCTGTTACCAATGACTGCGTTGCCTTCAAAGTGATTTTCAATACCTCCCAGAATAATCTTCTCAATGACTTTCCCTTTCATGGATATGAGACTATGGGCCATTCTCACAGTGAAAGGACCTGCTGGCCAGGCCACTGCCCTTACTAGCAAGTGCCCACTGTTGTTAGTCAGCTGCATTGTAGGAAGCTTTGTAAATATAGGGAAATGTTTAAAAGACCATGACTCAGCTCTTTTTGTGGTAACAATTGAAGAGTAAGATTTTTACTATAATGAATTAAGCTTCCTTTATAGTACAGGCAGGCAGATCCTCCCTGCATGGAGCAAGATACTTGGTATTTGCCCATTACACAAAAATACACAGCCTTCAGACTTCTGTCTGGATATATGGTGAGCAACAGTCTATTGAAAATTTCTTGGTATGTGGGTAGACAATGCTGTATTTGAACTGATACAGAATGCACGTCTTGAGAATTAGCTATGTTATTATTACTTTGCCGGTAACCAACCCTCCCATTAACTTGCAAGCTAAATTCTGAAAGATATCCTGCCCTTCTTTTCAAAGACTTCAGTGGGAGTTAAAATTCAGTGGGAGCTATAATTCCCCCATTGGAAAGGAGGAAATCTGCAAGCTAAGGTAAATAAGTCTTCTCCAAGTCATATATACATATTTTTGAATTTCTTATTCATGTCATCCAAACTCAGGATTAGGGAAGAAACAAGAACAAACAGCTAAAATGGTGCAGGAAATAAATTTACCATCACTGGGCTACGCTCTTTTTATGTGTAAATCAGGTTGGTGCCAAACAGTCAAAGAAGCTATGCCAATTTGCAGTAAATGAATGTCTCACTTTATTCTAGGTTAGGAGCAAGGTCATTAATATCTTTTCAGTTTTATATTAGAAATCAGACATTTTTTTAAAGCTTATTCTCAGTGAAAACTCTGGTGACATCTCTTTTTACATGCTGTACTATTAATGCACAATTCCAACAGGTTATCTGTGCATTGGGATGAGTGATGATCAAAGGCAGATGTCAGTAAGGGACAACTCACCATTTCCAGGCGTAAAAAGAGTATAAAACCAAAATGTTCTTTTCTTTCCTGAAAATGTACAGTGCTTGTATGATCACAAGTCTTGCATAGCCATTAAATAGCAAAAGAAAATCAAACTTTTACAGCTGCTTTTCTAAGAGGAAGAGCAGAAAATCTCGTAAGTTTCCCTGTGATCCTGAATATCATAGATGGGAGAGGTAAGAATTTCTGTGTTTTTAGCTAACACAGTGTCCTTCCTTGAAGTCTTGGATTTAAATATATCTAGTAATCTGAGCCAGACTGCTCACCTTTCTCCACAGAATAAGCCTACACTGAAAAATCCCAGACTCAGAAAGACTGTATTTAATACCTCTTACATGAGTATTTAAAAGATCTTCCACAGCAATTAAGAACCTAGCTACCCTGAAACATCTCTGGTTGAAAAGCTTGAGAAAAATGACCTGAAGTAAGACCCTGAAGTAATCAAATCATGGCAAAACATAGACTGAGATATTCACATATTCATGGACATGAATAAATTGCTCCAGCACAATCCAATCCAGATTACATAAATATGTCCCATATAAAGCCCATAGCTCCATTGACAAAGAACAGGTGAGTAGCAAACTGAAGCACAAAACATCTGGACTTTGAGCATCTTATTCAGTTCTAAATGAAGGTTTTGTTTTCTCATAATATTAAAAAATAAATATGAAAATATTATTCTGTGTGCTTCTATTACATTAGTAACTCTGTCTTATAGCTGTCAATAAAAAGATTACTAAACCTGAAATGCAAGGCAGCATATTTAATGTGGTTAACACTGGAATATGTAAGATATTGTATGACTGAAACAGAAAAGGTATCATTTTATCTCAAATAGTACTAAAATATTAACTGGTGAATTGTATGCCTTCTTATCAATGAATTAAATGCACTGATTTTTATAAAAATAACAAAATTTAGTAATTCATAATGCATATGGGAAATATTAAATTTTACAAATTGTTTATGTTTGGGGCAAATGTAGTATTATTTAGGATGTGAGTAAATAATTTAAGTTCTTACTCCTCTGTTAACTCATGTTTTCAGTTATTTACAACAAAATAAATCCTGAAATACTGTACCAAGAGATTTGCAACTTGCCTAGTAGACACAATAAAAGAACATGATTTGTCCTTCAAGCAATAAAATATATCTGGTAGCAGGGGGCATCTCAGACTGAACTCTATCCACCTTCTTTTGTGATCAACTTTCTTTTCTGAATCAATAAATAGTTTTTATACTATTATTTAAGTTAATTCTTTGCCACAATAATTTAGAGGTAATTTGAGAATAGAAGACTAGAATTAATAAAATCTGATTTAAGGTAAATTATCTGAATGTCTTTGCCTGCTGATTGAACTGACTGAGTTCTTGTTTAGGTTGGGGTTAGAAATGATAACTACCCTCCCCTGAATTTTCTAGAGAACATAAAATTGAGCTGTGCAGAGTCAAAACTCTCTAACTCAAGGGAGATGATGTGTGTACTCAGTGATTAAGCTGCACAGGGAAATGACGCAACCCTTAAATGTTAACTGATGTCTAGGGAATTAATTTTATTTCTAGCCTGAAAAATGCCCAATAGTTAATGCTGTTAGGGCTGCTTCAAGACCAAGGTGGGACAATATGTACAGCATTACATGGGATTTTAGTTGATGTTAGCTCGTGATCTTAAAATAAGAATGATGTTCCTGGTTATGGCAATTAAAATTCTATGTATACTGTAATTAAGCACACAAATTAGAGTGGGTACTTTTCCTGTTAGATTAGTTGAAACATTTAAACATTAAACACTGCAAGGGGCAATGATTGAATTCCACCTCTTTCGTGGCCCCAAGTGTTAAATCTTAAATTCTGGCATCAAGGAGAAACCAACCAACCAACAAATCAACCAGGTTTAGGTACAATTGCAAATTGCAATGTTATAGTAGCAAATAACAGATGGACTGCATTTCCAGGCCTGCAGCAGGAGAAGGATGGAGAAGGAGAGAAAAAGATACAGGCTGAAGTGGTAAACTTAACTTGAGATAACTGGAACTGATTCAGGCGATAATTCAAATAAAAGCAACTTCATATACTTCTGTGTCTTGATTAGGTCACACAATGAAAAGCTGCAGATTTACTAAAAGGAAATTTCACTTACTCTGTCAAGAAAATCATCTGAAATTACCTGATACCAGTGTGAAAGTCTGAGTTGCGTTACAATGAAGATTTCAGTGTAACAGTTGGTTATAGAGAAATAAAAATATAAACAAAATTGCCTTAACTTCTACCCATATTGGAGCTGAACACATTTCAGACTTAGGTCGAGTGACAGAAAATTGGGCAGATAGTCTACAATCCTTTCTTGTGCCCAGAGTACTGTAGGTTTCTTAAGGCAGACCTCAGAGGCACTTAAGCTCTTTAGACCAGAAGTGATGCCATCTTTGTTACTGTTGCATAACTTCACTGGGAGTGTTCAAGTAAAATACCACGGGGCTGGACGTAAGAGGCAGCGCAGCTCAGCAGGTGGAGTGCTTGGCAGCAGTGAAGTGACAGCTGCTTGGTGTCATCAAGGCAGGTTATGGGTGTGCCCAGTTATACAAACACATAGCACCTCTAAAGGAACTTTTCTGATGATGCTTCATGTTTCTGCAGTGCAGTCTAGTGTCAAAACAGATCCCTGTTTACTTACACAGTGCAGGGTTGCATGTGGAAAGGAGCTCGGGTGCTTAAATAAAATAGTAAAATCAATTCAGTCCAAGCTGATGAAGCTGTACAGCTTCCAATCCCAGAGCTAACCTTTTGGAGTTTGCCTCAGGATCTTTGATCTAGATCATGCTGTACATTAGAAGCCTGCTCTTGATTTCCTAGGGAATTTAGAGGCAGGGAAGTAGAGGGTTTGGGCAGTTATCTTTTCAACTTGCTGCTCATCTCTATTTATGGACCTAGTCTAATGAAAGGATTTTTGCCTGACATGATATGTATTGACCCAAAATGCTCACAAATTTGGAAATCAATCAATATTTTCCGTATTCTTTCCACTGTTCTGATTTTTTCAGTTGACAGATTGCTACCCTTGTTTTGATTGTACTTTCATTATCATTAAAAATAAGGATGCTTTCTCTTCTGAAACACACACTTTTAGCAGCCAACAACAAACACAACAAGGCCCAAGAATACTATTCCCTCTCAGACTGCCTTTCCCACCTCCACCTATCTGGACCGTTTTCCACTGTTGCCAAATATTACAGGGAAAGGCATGTTCAGTCATTATTGCACTAAACCTGAATGATTGCCAGGTGAATTTTGGAATGATGCCTTAGTGTGAATCCCTATTTATGGGATTTTGACAAAATTAGGGCAATTGTAGCTTTCCCAGAAAATAAATTTGCTACTTTAAAAGTAGTAAAGGGCTAGTTTGATGTCATAAGAGCTCACATTTCCATGTGAGATAAAATGTATATGATAAATACATAGAAACTAATATGCTTAAAATCTCTAAAAAAACCACTGTACAAAACTCTGAAGTTTACATCCAGTATATGTGATAGGAAACTGCTGTGCATAAATTCACATTTTGATTCACAAGAGGTACTAAGTTAAAAAATATACTTATATGCTTGAAAACAGTAAGAAATGGCAAACACACAGTTAACTAATATATTTGGTTTTAAGTATAAAAAAAAATTATGTGCATCTGAGTAGTTCTTAACCTTTTGGGCTCCCTATCACTCTTGATCTTGGTAGGATTATTTGAAAGATCTTTCTATAAAGGTCATTTTTCCAAGGTAAAGATACATGCTTATTTTTACAGGATATTGCTGCAAAATAATAAACTCCTAAAAGAAAAGATTATTTTTTCCCTGTTCTCTAGAATATGGACACTTACTAAGCTGAACATAAATCCATATTGATTGAATGCCTCCATATTTTCTTAAACATATAAAATGTAAAAAGATTAGGATTAAGCAGAGAATGGTTCATAGGTTATGTAACATAATACAAATACTTCTTTCAGTATGTATCAAATGTGTCAAATGCTGTGTTTCATTAATTAGACGACCAGACTTAGCCAGAGAAGGTTACAACAATTAACAAGTGTAGCAACAATAATTTCCAATGGCAGCTTCCTGTGCAAAGGCCCAGCACTTCTAAATCATTTAAAACTAGTAGAACTGACCTACCAACTGATATAATAATACAGCTCAGGAGTGTTTTGCTTTCTAAACTTCATAAGAGTATTTTATTTTGTGAAGTTCTCATTTATTACTTTGCCTAGCAAAGTTTTATTGTTTAATTTTTTAAAAAAGATTTTCATACTTGTAAAACTTAAGTCATCCAGGCCTCTCATAATGCTTCAGACATTTTGCTGATCAAAGGAACACAACAGTGAAAAATCCCTTTCAAATGATGAATGGGTTTTGGTTTTGATTTTCTTTTTTTTTTAAATTTTAAATTCTTTGACATTTTTCCTTTTTCGTAACTGGTAGCTTGGGAATATGTCTGGGGTGACATCAGTTAGACTATAGCAGTCTTTGTGACAGAAAGGTTAACACACATGTAGCACTTCTAGGAGTACGGAAACCAAACAATCTCTAACACTACAATGAGAGAAATTAATCAGAAACATGTTAACAATTCTTAACCTTAGTATGGACCTTGGTATGTACTAGGACATTCTCATACTCTTCAACAATTTGTTTGAGTGGCAGACTAGCAAATATTTCAAGTATATGCACTATATAAGTCTTCTGATTAAGCCAAAGGAAGTCAATATAAGCAGTTGCCTACTTAAATTGATGGATTTTATATATTGTTGAGGTTATTGGAGTAATTGTTTTGTAATCAGTGCTACACCTCTTCAACAGATGTCATTCTCAAAACTGTCACAACTGCAAAAGCCATGCTTGCCAAAATATAAAAACGTTGCAGAGAGAGTAGAAAAATATTTCTAAAAATTCACAGCATTGAATGTCTATTTTTTATGAAATACAGCTCTGCAGGAATATTGTGGAGAGATCCAAATAATTATTAAAGGGTTAGATCAAAGGACAAAGTACTGCAGTCAGATTACATCACCCTTTATGGAAAGATCTTTGTCACAGCCAGTTCCATATGAAGTAAAGAAAAGCTTTCTATTGAAGCTCCAGGGAGATTTCCATTAAAGGAAGGGTTTCTCATCAGGCAGTAATTCAGTCCTAATATTAAAAGCATCAATAAAAGTTCCTCTGATGTAACTTGAAAACTAATATAATAAATTAACTGCAAAACATTTTACCTTTTGAATATTTGAAAGAGTGTTAAAATTTTCTAGTATCACAGAAAAATGAGAGAACACAAAGTCCTGAAATGCAAAATTCAGGATTTTATATTTTGTATGTGTGTGGAAGCTTACTGCTTCTTTATGAAATCTTAAAAATTCTTATGAAAATTTCTTATGAAATCTTAAAATTTTAAGTAGAATTTCTTCTAATACAAGTACACTTTTTAAAAAAGTTTCTTTACATTTAATACTTTGGCTTTAACGGTTTTCTTCTCTATAGCTAAAACATTAAATAAGCAGACCTTGAAAATCACAGAAACAAGGAAAACAAAACAAGTTAATGGGATATGCTATGAAGCTCTTGAAGCACGAAGTTTCATAAAAAACCAAACCACTGAGACTTTGACTTCAATCAAATGAAATGTATCATTAGAAATACTGTCTACCCTTCAAATATCTCACATAACTGCTTCAGATATGTAGATCAGAATATAGCCAGGAAAGATGTTCCGTGTTCCTGAAAATCATGATAAGAAATTCAGCATTTGTGCACGACGTGGGAAACCTGCTCTTCACAGAGAACATATTTAAATGGTCTTCACTGAATGAACAAAACTGAACAGTGATCTGTGCCCACCCCTGTCTTTGCATTAAGGCAGGAATGGCAGAATGCAGGGGAACAAGAAGCTTTGTCAATATCATGACACAGAATAGTGCAATTTTTAAAAAATGTACATGAACTTAAAACCAAAATTATATTGTGGCACTAACAAGATCATTGCAGAGCATACATTTCAAAAAGTACAGCCAGTTAAGAGAAAATTCATGAGAGAGAAATAACTAACTCAACAGCAAACCTGTACTTTCATGAGCATGCTTAAACTATTCTGCTTTAAATTCTAAGGGAGGCAGATTAATTTAGATAGACACAAACTACTGTGTTCAATACAACTGATCCACAGCACAGTAAGATATTTCAGAGGGCATAGCTTCAATAGCATGAACATTATTGAAACTGACAAAACTTTATCTGTTTTCTCAAAACTGAGTTTCCCCAGCTATGACAAGGATGTATACAGTAGCAGCACCTATTATATCCTAACCTTCAGACTGCATTTTTTTTTCCTGTTCAAAACAAGACTTGTGTCTGTGAATTCTTTTGGTCTTTTGATGAGTACAGTACAGTAGACTACTGCAGTTTCACTTTCCTACTGACGAATGTGTCTGTGCAAACTACAAATCATCTGTGCTCCTCCAGGTTAGGACTGCAATCTTCATACTCAGTTTAGCTACCAATCATCAGGACAGCAAAATCATTTCAGGAGTTTTGCCTGGATTTAATTCATAATTAGCCAGATTTAACTTAAACTGTAGACGTCAGAAAACATAGGTAGGCTTTCCTTTTTGGTTAACTGATCATTTTGAAAGATAAGCATGAGGTAATTAATGGCTCATCTTCTCCATCCCCTGGTTAGACAGATAGCTGATTATGAATCAGCAGTGTGCCCAGGTGTCCATGAAGACCAATGGTATCCTGGCTTTCCTCAGCAATAATGTGGCCAGCAGGACCAGGGCAGGGATTGTCCCCCTGTACTCAGCATTGGTGAGGCCACACCTTGAATCGTGTATTCAGTTTTGTGCCCCTCATTGCAAGAACACTGAGGTGCTGAAGTGAGTCCAGAGAAGAGAAACGAAACTGGGAAAGCATCTGGAGCATAAGTCTGAAGAGGAGCAGCTGAGGGAGCTGGGGTTGTTTAGCCTGGAGAAAAGGAGGCTGAGGAGGGAACTCATCACTCTCCATAACCGCCTGAAAGGAGTCTACAGCCAGGTGGGAGTCAGCCTCTTCTTCTAGGTAACAAGTGACACAAGAGGAAATGGCTTCCAGTGGTGCCAGGGGAGGTTTAGTTTAGATATCAGGAAAACTTCACCTGAAGGTGATCAAGCATTGGAGAAAACCACCCAAGGAAGTGGTGTAGTTACTATCCCTGGAGGTATTTAAAAGAAGTGTTGATGTGATGCCTGGGGACATGGTTTAGTGGCAGATTTGGCAGTGCTGAGTTAATGGTTGGATTTGATGATCTTAAAGCTCTTTCCCAACCTAAATAATTCTAAGTCTAGCACATTGTTAAAGGCAAGACGCTGGCCTGATTTTGGCCAGACTCCACCTGGAAATACACAAATCAAGGGCAGTCTTTGGCCTTTCCCAGTTAATGAGCACTTACAAAAAGCCTGAGAGCTGGTTGAGAATACTTTTCGCTCAAGAGCCCAATGATGGCAGAGCTTTCCAGAAGTGTTTGTGCCGTTAAGTACTTTCATTCTTTTCTCCTCAATGTTTTGTTAGTACTGCAGACTTGACCCTACACCCCTGTTCACTCAAAACTCCCACTAGGTTTAATCAAAGTGAGTAGTGACGAGAATATGGGGCTGTACAGTAGTGAAATCTGTCTACCGTTCTGCCATTTTTAAACATCCCTGAAGAATATCTAGCTCACTTGAATTTGGCATGTGAAAAAGCAATATCTGATCAATTTCAGGGACTTCACTATGGTCTATTTTTTATTTCTCATGGTGGAAAAGGTCATCTTATATGTCCCATACTATTTTAATACTCAGTCTTAGGAATTCCTCAGCTTTCCCAAGAGGTGTCTGGAATGTACATTT
Organism: Grantiella picta; assembly: GCA_013397955.1. Classification (NCBI taxonomy): domain Eukaryota; kingdom Metazoa; phylum Chordata; class Aves; order Passeriformes; family Meliphagidae; genus Grantiella; species Grantiella picta. The sequence continues at coordinate 419,718 of VZRM01001111.1, forward strand.
TATACCTTGCAAGGCAACCGGATGCAAACCCAAAGAGTTAGTGGAAAGGTAACATTTCTCATGATTATTATTACTAAATATTCAAAGGATGGTTGCTTACCTATAATTTCTAATCCAGAGCACCACAGACACTGAGGATAAGTTTACCAAGGTTTCTAAATGCTTTCTAAGTGATCTTGAAACAGTTTTTATCAGACAAATACCACAAAAGAATAGGAAAAAAAAAATTAGTGAGTAATGAAAAGAGCACAAAATGTCTTTCAATGAACTTAGCTGACTTTATAAGAAAAAAACACATATATTCTGTGGAAATTTGGCTGTAGCACAAGTGGGGAAAATTTTGACTTAAATGACATTCTTTAAAGAGGATTTATTAAAAGAAATGTATAGGTGCAGACTAAGGGTTGGATGTAATCTTGGCAGGAGAAAATTAAAAAAACCAAAAAACCAAAACAAACCCACAACCTGTGACATCTAAGAAAAACAAATTAGCCTGAAACAGCATCACAAACATGTCAGATACAAGGCTGGAGAAAACGGAACAAATGTCCTCAGAAACTGCTGCCAAAAATGCTATTTTCATTCCCTTTAATGAAACAGGATTATACAACCATTCTCCTTATCCAAAATCAAACTTTTCCAGATAGTGTAAATGACTATGGTCTTTATTTCCAGATACATGTAAATTATCTGCTACCTGTGTTGCCATTTTAGTCAGAGGGTTAAGGGCACCTATATGGAAATACACTAGATTTTATTTCATAAGCTCAGTCAGAGGACAAAGTCAACCGAGGTAAACAAGAGTTCTTTCATTCATCGTAGGTTGAGTTTATTTTAACTAAAATGGGTCTTTAGAGGAGAATCAAAGTCACAGCTCCCATAATTAGGCACAGAAAGAGACATAAACTTTCAGTGGAGTAAACCTAACTGATTAATCACCATTCATTTTGATTCTGTAAGGCTGGAATAAGAGTTAATAGCTTTTCCATCAAAAGTGAGGATAGCTATCAATTGTGCACTACAGTTCTTTGGAAATGTGAAAATAGGCAATGTAAAAATGGTGAAAGAAATTAGTGATCTTAGTCTATTGTCCATGGAATTACACCTTTCCCCTGAAAAACTCCAAACCCACAAACCAGCATCAACCCTTTTCACTACACAGTGAAATACACATTTGGCATCTTCTGAGAAAATGTGGAGCTAAAGGGAAAAGGAGAATTTGAAGAATTTGGGGGTGTAAAGAAAATAAAGCATTCCACAAATATTATCCTTTTATTTTTCTGCATGGTTAATGACAGAGCTGTCTTACACAGCAAGAATTGTTATTCCTTTCTGTAGTCAAGTTTCACATTGCTCAGAACACAATCAAGACTGAGATCCTAAAGATTGAAAAAATGTTAAGAAATTTTCTGGGAGGCATAAACTGAAATATATGAAGAAAAGGAAAACATATAAGGTAGACCCTACACAAGACTATAGAAATAATCATATGCATATTGTCTCACAATAATGGAAAGGAAATAAACAACATCCTGAAGTAAAGCTTTTTGAAATGGATTTAAAGTCTTAAGTTAAGTGAAAACTCTACAGTGAAACTGTGCACCCTGGGAATGAGACTTCCATTAAAATGAATTAAAATTCCAACTTGATTCCTTATTCCCAAAACGATTTTGTGGAGAACACTTTCATGATTTCTGTCCTGCCATCTTCTTTTTCTGATCTCAAGAAATTCCCTTTCACATGCAATAAAAATTATGCTGTTCAAATGGAAATCATATAGACTGGTATTGTCAAATGTGTCAAACTTAACAGCTTTTCTTCTCACAGCCTAATCTACCCAACATTTCTTGCACACTGCTGGGATGTCGATTCTTGCTTCCACTTCAACACTGTAGAAACCTTGTTTTTGCTGATACTCTATTCCTGGGTCTGTGGCAAGCTCTTTCTAAACTCATAAATTAATGGGCAACCAATTTGGAAACTCCAGTGAAAACCTGTCTGAAAACTCTGTTTTGCTCTAGCAATTCTCCACAGAGGTACACAGCTGGTGTCTTGTGACTGCTCATTCTTGGGGCATTCATGAATGTCTTGGTTTCTTTTTTTTCCTGTTTTTATAACATGTAGTTTATAACATGGTTTAAGTTAAAGGAAAAAGCATCTTTTTATGTCTAGCATTGCTGCAAACAACTTATGATGAGGGCTGCTACAAAAGAAACAAATGTTAAATACTATCCTTGAATCCAAACAGCAATATGTATAGAGAGTTGATTTTTTTCGTGTCTGTAAGGCAGATATTTTTGTTTCCAAGGACAGTGCATGTTAGAAGGTTCTAAAACAATAATATTTTTTTCAAAAATGCTCAGGGTTTCACTTGAATATAGTTTATTTTGCTATCCTTGCTCCATGGCAATTCAGAGGAAAATCTTGTTCTGAATTGAATTATATGCAAAATTATCTGAGATGAAAGGTACTACATAAATTAAAAAGCATTATGAAGGTCTAATGCCACAGTACTTTTTAAAAGCCAAATTCTCTTATTTCTTGTCACTCAGCACATGTCATTCAAATTAACCCAATTTTTAGGTTTTCATTTTGCTTCTGGTCTGTTGGAAAATCTGTATTACAGTTCCTAGGAACTGCTTTAGAGTAAGGAAATGAAATACAAGACCTCATTTACACATTTACACTTACGTGAAGAAAAATACCAAAGTATAAGACAGTTTTTAATTAACATTTTTAATTCATAGATTTAGCTATATAGCGTACATATGTGTGTGTGCATAAAAATAGTTATGGTATTATTGATTATGATTTTACTGATATAACTAATTTAAATTTTTGTAAATGGAACAGTAACAGAGCGAAACCAAATGCTTGATAAGGAAATCAGTGTCTCAGAGTCTCATACTCTCTGACCAGGTTCTTTTTAACGTTCACTCAGTGGAAGATGCAATGTTTAATATCACATTTACTTGTGTGGAGATAGTTGATGTCAAATGGTAATTCTGAATTAGCAGAATGATTCAAAACATGCTCAAAAAATAACACAAGTGGAAGTTACACTTATTAAAAAAATCCACAATCGCAGTACACAATTAAATCACAACACCAATGAGGTCCCAATTATCAGGTTCTTCAACACACTCACCATCATGACTCTGGGCGTCCACAGCTGCTGGGAAGGAGAACATTGGTTGAAACCAGATCATGCTCATTGCTCTCTTTGAAATACCATTGTTAATTGTTTAGGTTTCACCCTCTGACTTGTGCTGGGCCATATATTCACTGCTGTCATCCTGGTCTGGCTAATACAGGGAGACATTCATGGTCTTTTAAAGGAACTTGGGGGAGAAACATTTATACCACAGTTGATCCACTGAAATCTTGACAGCTGTTTATCTAAAACAAAGGCCTTCCACTGGTCCCCACTGTGTCAAGATACAGAGAGCTTCTGTGCCCCAGCTGTGGGCAGTCACACCCTGCATTACCCCCTGAGCTTCTTGGGCCTTCTGGCCAATCTCCTCTGAGACTTCTTCTGTTGTAGGGATTTATGTGTCAGTGACCCATGGACATAAAGAATATTGTTTACTAGAAACATTTTTGATTCTGAAAATCAAACATCTCAAGTCTCTCAACATGCATTCTGGCTTCTAAATTATATATTTTTGGCTTACAGAATAGGAAGAAGTTGATAAATGGTTCAGAGTAAAAACTAGAAAGACTTTGAGGAAAGAAAATCCACATTACATGAACTGCCTTGTCATGCATTCACAGAATTATATGTAAATGAAGAGCTGGTCTAGAACTTTACCTTTATTTTATCTGTTAGTTCCAGAGAATAATTTTTCCACTACGGTTTACATAACGATTTTGTCACTAAGGGCCAAATCCTAAGGTTTTCACATACTTTTTGAAAATGGTTGGTTAAGAAATTTTTATAAAAGCTGTGAGATATATCTTGCATCCAGTGAATGGTAACATCCATTAGAAACATTATCAGTACCACTGACAGTATATTCAACATCCACAAATGGTAGATTTTATCCTTTTGCAGAAGGTCAGTATTAGAACCACGGTGTTTCTGCATGCTTGTTCAATTCCAAAGCTCTGAGGATAATGTCTAGAATATCAAAGCTCCACTCAGTCTATCATTCCTTTTATGAAAAAGTGTTTTTCCTTTCTCTTGTACACCACCCATAGATTTTTTCAAACCATTTTGGGGTTTTTTGTTCTTTAGCTTAGCTTATGCATTCATCTGACAAATCCTAAAAGTCAGAAATCAATGGTTATGTCTCAGTTTTGAAACTGAAGCTTTCCTGTCCAGGACATAGACAATTTATTGAATTGTTTACATAATCCAAAAATGACCTAAATATACATGTGCAGGAGCATAGATGCATAAAACACATGTAAATACTGATAGAAGTACATTAGGAGTGAAAATCCTAAAGACAAGTTCAGTCTGGGGAGTGTAATTTACCAACAATTGGGTAGTGTCAAAACTGACCTATGCTTGAATATATTTCTAGCTATAACTGCTATTATTCTTCACCCTTGTGCTGGATAAATATCCATCCAATGTATGAATTATGTCCAGATATAATTAGAACATATTTTAAATACTTAAAAGACACTAACTTTATTTCGTTTATTCCCACAGTTCAGCAGTTGCTTTGGCTGCATACATCTCTCCTTATCCCCCACGCCCAAATTCATGTCACTGTGTCAGACCTAAGACAAAGAAAGTAAGAAACATATCTAAATACATGGATGTCAGGGGAGTGATTTACCTAGCAACAGTAACTATGTGAAAGTTTTTCAGAAATGTCTGTGCATGTAATGGTACCTTAATGGTTTGCATTTTAGAGGTTTGAAGAAATGGCTGGGAGGATTCTAGCTAAGCAAAGCATCAAAGACATGCAATGCACATACATTCTGGGAAATATAATGCCATCAGTTCAAAGAGGAATTTGTGCTCATGCTTTCCATTAACATTGTAAGGATTTTGCCCATAAATCCATAGTTAGAAAAACATTATTTTACCATGGCTACAGCGGATATAACAAATATGTGAACAGAGGAAATATGTTAGGATAAATGTTTCTCTGTTTTAATAGCCATCATTTTTTAAAAGCAAACCACCACATAAAAATTATCTGAAGGGTTACAACAATAACCCTGAGAATAAGGAGAGGTAAAAAGCTGAGATAGCACTGTGATATATAACTATCTACTGCTGTGTCAGTGATGCACACTGCTGACCGATGATCCGGGCGATCAAACCCTGATGTACAGAGTGAACAGCTTTGTCTCAAACAACGACATTTAAGAGATCCTGCTAAAAGAAAACTGTGTTCCCATCAATTCAGCATAGCAACAGGTAAAAATAGGTTAAAATATTTTAAATCCAGAATCATCCAATTGAGGACTTAATCAAAGTCACTGTATATAAGGATCCATGCTATTTAAATTCGATGTACAATCTAAAGCAGAATATCCAGGTGAGATCATAACTCAGAAAACCCCATATTTTCTATTTTTTCTTTTGTATTCCAACCTATCTCCTCTCTTTCCACAGACATTTGCCTTTCATTCCTGTAAATTCTGTGCCTTTTAAAAAGATACTGTAATCTGAGTCACCAAAATGTTGATGTAGATACCCCATAGCGAGCCCCCAATGAAGACTAGAAAAATCATTTATTTTTATAGAAAAGTAATTAACTTTTTAAATAGGAAAAGTCCAAGTTAGATCAAACTGAACAGAAATAAAGAGGAGCTTACAGATAATCCTGACCATTATACCTTTCCTGCCAGGTGTGGTCTAGTCAACTTTGCAAACTAACAAACTCAGAATATTCCAGATTGGCCCTCCAGTCATCTACAAAGGTACTTGATACCCCTCTGAGGAGAATCCTCATTCTCTTTTTTCCCTCCTGAAGGCCCTAAATCTTTTACTTCTGATGAATAAACTCTGTTTCCAGGAGTATCTCTGTACCTGTTCTCTGAGTCAGTATTACAGAAACTCACTGCTGAGAACAAACAGTACAAAACACCACAATTGATGCTAACCATACTTTACTTCTTCTTCTAAGTTACATTTTTTTTCTGATTTAAAAATTTAAAAAAAAATTTATTGCATTTTTCCTCTTCTATAGCCTTCTTCAGCCTGGCTTCTTAGAACCATTTCCATGTCTCTGCCTTTCCCACAAAGTATATCTTCATCTTTGGGTCTTTGCATGCAGTTTCACTCCTCTTCTTCCCCAACAATGAGTCTAACAGCTCATCTTTCCCCTTCCCAGCTCTTCAAGACTGAAAAGGTATTTTTAATTCCATTCCTCTACCTCAACCAGTTTCTTCTATTAGACTGTCTGATCTGGGGTGATCCCTTAGTTCTCCTTCCTCTCATCTTCCCACATCAACAGTCACGTCCCCTTTCTTTTCAGACTCTTCCACTGATCCTCAAAATGACAGAACATTGTAACATTAAAATGATGGTATCAGGATGGACATATATGACTCAATTAATGATAATTTTACAAGTGACAGGAGAATGTGGCTTTCTCAGTTTTCACATGTAATAACTACAGATTGAGAGAATCTCAGGCAAAAAGATCAACACCATAGGAAATACTACCAAGCAAATCAATCCTAAACAACAAAACAAAAGCATTTTATCTAAATTTGACTGAATGAATTCAGTTAGCAAGATTCTGTGGACAGCTCCAGTAGCCTTGCTATTCCACTCAAATTTTCCTGAAGAAATATTTGCAACTATGTATTTTAAAGCACTCCAGATTTTCACATTGCAGTGAATTGGTTACTTTAAAATTCTACTTTACAAACTGTAGCTGAGGCCCTGTGATTTCTGCTATTTGGACGTTGGCTTCTTTTCTTGTCCCCTCCCACATATTTTGCTTATTTAGTTCCAGTATGTTTGTGGCTGATTCTAGCCACATACTTTCTACCACCATTTAGTTGGTAAGAAGGAGTAAGCGAGCCTAAATGAAGTCCTTGTTACACCCCAAGAGCTCTGTGACTGAACAGTCTGAATGCAGTCTAGCCTTGGCATTCCCACTCTGTACAATCTTTTTCTTTTTCCTGCTATTGTTATCTGCCCTGAGATATTTACTACATGGCTCTCTCTCTGTGGCCTGTGGGCCACATGAACCCAGCCTGGATACTTCACCTCATGTGACCAGCTGCAGAGGTTAAGTACTAGTTTGACATGGGTGTTGGGCTCATAGCTGAAAAACACCTCTTCTCTTTCTCGCACCAAACTAATTAAATCCTGGATTTTCTCTGTATCTAAATCAAGAAAGTCACACATACTCTTCTTGTTGTACTTCTACCTGACAAATGCCTTGACTGGGGGTTAACAAGGCACCACTGAGTTCTAGAAAAAAAAGGTAGAAACAAAGAAATCCACAGAAAAAATAAAAATATACCACCTTAACATCAGCTAGTACTATTTTCCCTGCTAGCAATGTGTTCACCTGTTAGTAAATGCTGATATTTTGGGAAAGTACACAGATGTAATGCCTACTTTCCCTATAATGAATAAGGCAGGAGGAAAGGCAACCACTGTAGCTTCGACCTTGGTTCTTACATTGTTTAGAGAAGATTCTTGCCAGAACAGAGAATTACTTGCTCTGATTGAGAAATATGCTAATTTCAAGCTGCTACCAGGGCAGAAAATAATAGCCACTGATGACATGCATCTCCACTGGACCATGTGCTCATGGGCTGCATGAAGTCAGTTTGCATGAAGTCCCAGATCTTAAAAGTCATGGTATGTGTGTTTTGCAAAGGTTAATGGAAAACCCATTTATCAAATACTATTTCTAGACTACAGTTTTGGGACTTGAATAAGAGTATTCTTATTCTCCATGGACCTTGTCTTAATAGCACGGATGTTAGTTTGAAAAAAAACAAACAGCAAAATTAAAAACCAACTACTAAACTGCAGATCTTCAAAGATTTTTTTTTTTCCATTTTCCATGTATGCTATCTGTGTATTTCATTTTATTTAATTTTTGTCAGGCATTGCAAAGAACTGTAGAGTGTTATATTCCTTTTTATGTACCCATCACTCAATTTATAATAAAAATTTCAGTGCACATCAAAAAATCCAACCTTTTATAGAATTTTGTTGTGACAGCTTTAAACGGTATGAAATTTTACAGTATTTGTAGAACTCTTAAAGTCATGTATTTCATTTCCAGTGAAACAACTTCTTTCCAAAGTACAAAGAGAGAGCTATACATCCCATTAATAATGTACATGGTGTGTTAACTAAAGTATCTGGGCAAACAACAGAGTATACACTCTTATAAAAAGGACATTTCATCTTTTAAAATGGCAAAACAGGTATGACACAAATCTGTGTCATGAATGAAAAATGAAAAGAGTTAGATGGCTCTTTTAATGCTTGGTTACCAATTTGACACATATGTGTATGTGATCCATAGTACGGTTAAATCTTTATTGGTAGTTTTTAATGATTATACTTTCCAAGAAAAATAGTTTTGGTTCAGTGATTAAATAAGGTCTAAATGTATTTTATATTTCATTTATTATGCAAGCAAATATTTTACAAGTATATTTATTTGTGATCCCTGATTGAGATCTACTTCATGTCTTCAGGTTAGAAACCACAAAACCCAACAGAGGGGTAGAAGATGCATCCACTGCTGCAAAAGAATTCCCATCTGCTTGCTAAGATTTAATTGTTGCAGCAGAAGTCAGCTATGACTTCAGCACTAGTAATACTTGCAGTTTGAGAAGTTACTCCCTCCTGTGAGAGGATTTGTGGTGTGGGTGTTTTGCTTATAGTGGATTACTTTTTTAATGTAATATGAGTAAAAACATAGTTCTTTCATACAAGTATTGGTCCTTTTTATTAGCACGACACATCTAGCTTGATAAGCCTTAATATATTACCTATGAGAATGAAGCTTACTGCTATACATATGGAATGAACTGAAGGAAAAAATTTGACCTCATTCATACATGGGTTGATAAACTTAACAACAAGAATTTCTCTGTTCTCATGGTGTCTCCATTCCTCTGCATGGTTAACAATTTGCTTATTTACATTAAAGCTTTCATATAAGAACATTCTTTTAACATTCAAATAATTTGAATTATACTTACAGTATTATTCTGGAAATTCATCTAATAAAAACAATGTCTGTGAATATAACTTCATGACACTAACAATTACTTAATTGGAACAATTTTTTTTCTCAACATGAAGTGCCATTTAAACAATTTTACTGAATTAAATTTTGAATAACTGGGGAATGGGAAGAGTGTGCTCTCTACCTTGATTTTCAAATTTCTGAATGAAAAATAATAATGTTGAAACCTGCATGATATGTATTGCACAGCATGTGAAACTGACAGAAACATTTTTCTATCTTCTCTAATGGATTAGGAAGTAGTTGACTTTTTGCCAGAACATTTCCTCATTACTTGTTCAGCTCATCATCCACCCAGCATGTCTGTATGAATTGTCAATAAAGAAATCATGAGCTAAGCTGAATATAAGGCATAGAATTTCGGGTTCTGCAAAGCCTAGAAAACACTGAGATCTTAAAAAGTCCAATTCTTTTCTCTGAAATTAAAAGAAAAAGCACTTTATCATTGATAATACAGGACTGACATCTCATGTGTTTCAGTCATGAGATGACAGTTTCAGTGCAAAAGGTTTATAAGTTTGACTGACAGTGTAGAGGAGAGAAGCCCTTGAAGGTGGCACAGCCAGCTATTGGAGGATTGGTGTTGTAGCATGACTTGGATAAATGGAGTTGAAGAATAAAAAATATTGGCAAAAAAGAGAAATCCCTTTGTTCATCAGCTCATCATTTCCAGTCTGACCTGCTGCAACTAGAACAAAAACAGAACTTTGAAATTTAGCTTCCTGTAAGAAGCTCAGTCATTGCAGCTGCTCTGGCTGCTAAGAAAAGTGCTTATCTCTTTAAACACTCCCATTTTATATATTTGTTGCAATACTTGGAAAAGTGGTTCACCTAAGATACACAGAGTCAAAAATAATTTCCAGTTTACAAAATAAAAATCTAACTGAGTATTTTGTCTGCAAAGCAAGAAAGAAACATTTCTGTATTTTGGGTAAGAGACAGGGCTGGTTAGTGCATGCAACTATTAAAAAATCCACACAGAACTGATCCTTATAAAATGTCGTGTTCTCCCAGAAAATCTGAGATTTAAAGCCAAAACAACCAAGGAAATCCTGGATCTTCAGAAGGTACTCAGTATCTAGAATGATTATGGTTGGTGGGGTCAGAAGAAAAAAGTCATGGTAGCTAAATGCAAAATACCTTAAACCAGTTGTATGTGTGATATTAGAGCATAAATAACTAAGCTGAAATCTAGTGTATGTTAACATTCTGGCAATTTTCACCTGCAATTATTCCTGTCAAAACCTATAAAATAATTTGCTAATAAAAACCAAGCAGACAAAAAAAGGAATTTCACTCAGACTTTCTGTTTTAATTATCACTACACTGTTATTTTTTTATTTTAATACACTGTATTTTTTTTTTTGTTAAATAAAAGCACCTTTAGTTTCTTGTGCTTTGACCATTCATTAAGTGAGATACAAATTCAAAGTACATAGAATACACATGGAGCCCTTTAATTATACCATTAAAATCCTGGGCCTTTGCAGTGCCATAATGGGTTTATTAAATAGATTTTTTGACATATTCTGCTGGAAGCTTGTGGCTGGCAGCTGCTGCTGCATCCTCAGGGCAGTGATGGAATGAGAAACAATACAAAGATTCTACCATAAGAGATGCACATGCACATTTATCCTTCATGCAGTTCAACTGGTAAGCATTGTGATTAAAAAAAAGTCTCAATATCTGTAATGTTGTAGTTGAACTCCACTCTGTTGTAACTCCACTCTGTTGTAAACTTTCTAGAAAATATAAAATATTAATAAATTATTGTAATTGAGATCAAGTTATGCCATAGGTAGCATGTTCATATAAAGCTAGCAAGCATAAATGTTGGCTGTATTTCCTGTTGTAGTCACTAGTTTGAGAGATATGCAGAATTTCAACTTCATTATCATGATCTGGTTTGATCTGATGAGATTCCTATCACTGGAGAAAAGATTAAGTTACTTAGTATACTTTAATGCTAACTTGCTGGTATTGCTGATAGAAGGATCTTCATAACACTCCTTCTTTGGGCTACAGTACACTTGGACACCTGAAATTAAGCAGAAATATAAATTGGTGATCAATCTGTAATGAAAAATTTTGATGTCTTGTTCTTCTTTTATCCTGGTGAATTTCACAGGGAGATGTCTGAGCTCTAGTTCATAGACAAAGCACTTTGCTATTATGAGGAAAACTATCATCTGCTCATGTGGACTACATGATGAATGTGTGAATTTTATTTTTAACTACCTTACTCTCTTCTGGTAGCAGTTCGGGTTCCATCTGTATGCTATATTATTCCTGAATTTCATTACTTCCTAAAGTCCATCTCTTCCCAAATCAATCACCACAGAATTGTATCTCTATTGGGTATTTCTGGAAAATACGTTTCCAGCAGTACAGTCCCCAAAGAGAACAATATAGCAGAAAACTTTGGATGGATGTTACAAGATGTGGTCTTCTTAATATCATGGACATATCTTGTATTACACTGACACTGCAATTCTTGTTTGAATCACAAAGTTGTAGAATTTCAAATGAATGGAGTCCGTGCGAAGAAGTTTCTGAAAATTCATAGAAAGCATTAGCAAAGTTGTTCCTCTTTGTCCTTTCTGTTCTGATCCATCTGGGCAATTCCTTATGTTTCCATCTCCATGCATAGAAAACAACATCTTGATAGATAATTTGGCTAATATTTCAAAGTGTTATCTTTAGGTCTTGTAGTCTTTCTCTCCATTGTGTTGACCTAACAAATTACATAATATAGATTCATTACAATCACAAAATTATTTGGTGCATTGTGGATAAGCAAGATATCTTAAAAAAATAGCAGATTAGCTTACTGAAGTTAAGTGGATGTACATTTTGCACACTGTTGAGGTTTTCTCGCTCTGGGAAGGCAGGAGGACCCCTAAAACCTCACCAAAAGAGGTCCCCCACTGGGGGCTTTCCACGCTGTGGTGGCAGAGTGGATCTGGGACGCGGAGAGCTCGAGCCCAGGCTAACTCTCCGAAGGCAGGATAACAGGAGCCTTGGCAATTAAGGAGATGCAGTCTGTCAGTTCTCAGAATCCAGGGTTTATTGGAAGGCATGACGGGGAGGAGAAGGCAGATGGGACCGGGATGGAACACGGGGGGATGGAAGCAGCTGAATCCAGAGCGCAGAGAGTGTCGAATGGAAGTGAACATCTGGTTAAAAGGGATGGAAAGATGGGAGGGGTTTACGCAGGAAGGCCAATAGGAGCACGAGGGATACAGAACTGGCAGATAAACTGGGGAATAGGGGTGCAAGGGGGGCAGATACAGAACTTTAAAAACCAATAATAACATTGCGGGTAAAAGAACTTTCTAGCTATTAACTATAAAAGGGATAAAGAGGAGGAGAACTCCAGGAACCAATACCTCTGATTCCTGACCCATATTCATGGGGCTAGCCTCAAAGCATGTCGGGGGGACAATTTTCTGTCACCCTAACCAGAAAGGTTCTTCAAACCCAGGGGGGTTTGTTGGTTATTTCAGACTCCCAGCTCACATGAGTGGATCTCACCGCTACACACTGTAGCTGTGAAACTAGTAACACTTTCTAAAAACAAGAGCAGGGTTGAGTCCCAAGTGTTCACTAAGTTCGTATCTCCCTGAATTTAAGGGTTGGTTTAAACTTCTCTCCTTCAGAGCATTCAAAACAAAACACACCAAGATACCAGTATTAGGGTTTTATCATCCATTCAATAAGTTGTTTCCTCCTTTTTTTCAGATGTTATTAAAACCTGGTAGGTATTACTTTAGAGAAAGTACCCTAGTGTAATATCACTAGATTCCCCACAACAGACTTTCATTTGTGACCCCACATGGTGAATGTGTGCTTATTTTCAAAGGCAAGGATGGCATGGCATGTGCTACAACTTTTTTGCACATAGAGCTGGAGGGCAGCAGGAACCAGATAGTCCAGGAGAGAGGCAAAGCTGATTGCTGAGAGACAGGAGGGGCAGCACCTGCAAAGATAAAGGACATAGGCCCGTGGTACTCAAGGCAAAAGAGCAGCTCCAGTAATTTGGTTCAGCTGACAGCTCAGATCACCAGGCTAACTCACAGCCAGAAGGCAGGTCCAAGACCAAGCTGGCAAGTCAAGTCCACTGGTCAGGAGCACCAAGATACACAGGTGACCACAGGCACAGACAAAGCTGTAATATAACTCTGACAAAGACAAGGCTAAACATCCTGGCCTAAAAACATTTCTTGTGCAAAGAGGAGCAGGATGCTAAAAAGGCTTCTCACAGCCTTTTCCGTCCAAGATGTTTTCCCAGCATTCCAACCCTCATTTTCATAGCTTCACCAGATCAGAGCTGTCCTTGAGCACAGTCAAACCCCAGAGGGGACACAGGAGAAAACTCAGGACTCTGACACATAATTAGCAATGTTAATTTTTGTAACTGCATGCTATACCTGGTCTGAACAGTTACTACCAGCTTTCATAATTTGAATAAATTAATAATGTGTAGAATTAGTTTTATCTCCAGCATGCAGATGAAGTTGGTCTCTGAAAAAGAAGCCCTAGACTCAACAGTAATTTGACCTCAATGAATGAGGCCAGGATTTCATCCACAGAATACGAATGAGTCTCCAAAGATCACAAAAGGGTCTTAAACTCCCTCATTTATGTATGGAAGGAGTTCTCATGACAGTTAATAAGCTTGCACTGCCTTTATTTTTTGCTTGTATTAAAAACTCTGTTTACATTTGTAGCAAAAACAAGGATAAAAAAGACAACCTATTTACCTAAGGCTTCCAATTTAATTTAAAAACTGTGCTTGATTCTAAAGTACATCCTTTATAACACAATATATATTTCACGTTCTTGCATTTGATTGGATACAAAATGTAGCATGTACAGGCTGATCATATGTACTGGTTTTGGTGGGGGTAGAGTTAAATTTCATCACAGTTGTTGGTATGGGCTGTGCTTTGGATTTGTGCTGCAAGCAGCATTGATAACTCAGAGATTTTTTTGTCATTGCTGAGTGGCATGTACACAGAGCCAAGACCTTTTCTCTTCCTCACCTCACCATACCACACCAGCAGTGGTACTGGGGGTGCAGGAGAAGTTGGGAGGGGACAAAGCTGGGACAGCTGACCTCATCTGACCAAATGGGAATTCCATGTGGTGTCATGCTCAACATATAAAGCTGGTGGGAGAAGAAGGAAGGAGAGCATGACATTCGTGGTGATGGCATTTGTCTTCCCAAGTCACTGTTACGAGTGATGGAGCCCTGCTTTCCTGGGGATGGCTGAACACCTGCCTGCCCATGGGAAGTTGTGAATGAATTCCTTGTTCTGCTTTGTTGTGTGCACAACTTTTACTTTCCCTATTAAACTGTCTTTATCTCAATCCATGAGTTTGTTTTTACTTTTCTGATTCTCTCCCCCATCCCACAAGGGGACAGTGAGCAGACAACTCTGTGGGGCTTAGTTGCTGGCTGAGGTTAAATCATAACAGCGTAAACCCAAAGATTTCACAATTTCTGCAGTATGGATTAAAATAGTAAATCTTACATGTTCATATGTTTTTCCACAATCCAATTTCTTTATGGAAATAAGAAAGCCATGCTATATGTTAATATAATTTTATAACATTCAATTAATTACAAAACTTTTATTTTGGTAATTTCATATTTGTTCAATTTTATAAGTTCTCCCAATGTTACTTTCTTTTATCTCTTTCTGTTTTGAAGTATGGATTTGTTTTAGTTACAGACATATGAAAGCAGGTTTGAAAGCTCCAGAAGGACTGCTTTGATTCCAAGTAAAAAGAGGTAAGATGTAGAATTTTAGATTTTGCAAAAAACACATTTTGGACTTCATTTGCCCTTTGCCTTTCTGTCTTGCAGTATATTCTGATATAAGTACAGCCATGTGCATATAAATCCATATACCTGTCAAATACTGGGTTTTTTAAAAAGAACTGAGAATTGTCTTCAATTCTGTCAGTAAAGAAAATCAAAGCATGATCAAGAATCTTCATGTAATCCAGCTAAACCCCAGTGTCATGGGACTACATAATTTTGTCTCTAGTCTTAGTTCAGGTAAGACCAAGAGTATTTTTTTCCAAAAGCTTAAGAGTTTTTGACAACGTTTCTCTACCTTTATTCTCAACAGTTTTACTCTTTATTTAATTTAGTGTTTAGTCATTTATTCCGAGACTTGCTCTAGAATTTGCCTCTTGTGTATTTTCAGTTCTTTCATAGAATAATAGAATGGTTTGGATTGGCAGGACAGCTTCCACTGAACCAGATTTCTTAAAGCTCCTCCAACCTTACTTAAAATACTTCCAGTGTCCACAACTACTCTGGGCAACCTGTTCCAGTGACTCACCACCCTCACATTTCTTCTTTCACTCTAATTAAAAAGTACTCTTTTTTCAGATTAAAATCTGATATAAATCTGCCTTCTTTCTGTTAATTTTTGTTTGTTTGTTTGTTTTTTTTTGAAACCATTGTCCTATCAGCCTTGGTCAAAAGTTTTCTCTTCTCCAGGTCAAAACCCTCCAACTCTCTCAGTCTTCCCAAGCAGGCAAAAGGTTCCAGCCCTCTGATCATTTTTGCAGCCCTCCTCTGGATCTGTTCTAAGAAGTCTGTGTCTGTCTTGCTCCAGAGCTGGGTGCACCACTCCAGGCGGGGTCTCACGGCAGTGAAGCAGAGGCGCAGAACCACCTCCCTTGACCTGCTGGACACATTTCTGTTTCTGCGGCCCAGGATACCATTGACTTTCTGGGCCCTGAGTGCACATTGTTGGCTCATGTCCAGTTTTTCATCCACCAGCACCCCCAAGCCATTCTCCAAATGGCTGCTCTGAATCCTTTAATCCCTCAGACTATACCAGTGTTGGGGATTATCCTGCCCAAGGTTCAGGGCCTTGCCCTTGGACTTGTTGAACTTCATGAGGTTCTCATGGGTTCTACTGTCAGGCATATCAGGTTCAGCACTCAGCTTGGCATAATGTGCAAACTTGCTGAGGTTGTACTCAATCCTACCATCTGCATAACTGATGATTGGTCCCTCTTCCCACCCTTGTGGGCCACCACTCAGAAGGGGCTTTTGTTCTGAATGGTGAACACTCAAAGTAAACTGCTAACAAGATATTCCATATGACTCACACATTTTATAGTTGGTCTTGACTTCATATGCTGGCTGTTATGGGAACTGATTCAACAGCTGGTATGCTCGAGGTTTGTTGGCTGAGTCTCCATAGTTACTGAATTAACCAGAGACCATTAACCATTCAGTGATTTACTTAAACTACTCCCTACCTTTATGGGGCTCCATAATCACATCAGGCCAGGAACTGACCCTGATTTTAAGGAGATTTTTAGTTTTATTTTCTCTTGTTTTTTGGTTGGTTAGGGTTTTGTTTTGGGTTTTTTGTTGTTTTGTTTGGGTTTTTTTGTGCTTGCTTTTTTTTTATAGGTGGTATATATTTTTTTGTTGTCTGGGACATAAAACACTTCCATGTTTTCTTTGGCTCTGTTTTTCTGTTTCTTTTTTTTCCTATAAATTAATAAGAGAGAATGTTATTCAGAGAGTTCTTTAAGATGATGGAAATGAAAGCATAGAGATAAGCAAATCTGTAAAGGACTTTACAGAAATCACTGAAAAACAACTGAAACAACTGAATTTCCTAGCACACAGATCAAACACGGTAAGAAATGATAAAAAGTGAATAAAATTAATATTAAACTAGCTATTCATCTGGCCATATAGTGCAATATTACAGATTAAAATTGAAGGTTGAAAATTAAATTTTCTGTACTATGTTCTTGCTGACTTTTTTGGTCATATGACAGAAATTCAGCAGCTCTCCATGGTGCTCACCTCCAACCTCCTCACCAAAATAAAACTGAAAGAATCAGATCCTATTATCATTAATGGAGTGGAGAAGGTCATAAAGAGAAAATGATAAAAGGAGGCCAACTGTCTACACTTCAAATTAGAATCACCTCTCAACCAGGTCAGGACACAGCAGCAGTGTAATCAAATTCTCTACAGTTCATGTTTGCAGTATTGACAAATCCTAATTGTAATGAAATACTATTTATTCCCTGGTGTTGAAAGTTTCTCTTGTAATGACTATAGTGATTTGAGCCAGCTGAGCATATAATTCACTTTTTTGGCTAAGACTAAAAAGTTGAAAGTGAAAGCAAGAGAAGACAGGTGGAAAAGAGGGTAAGTATAGGTCGGATGCAAACAGAGATGTTGAAAAGTTCTTTAAAAATTTTCTCTCCATAACATCTGTCATTTTAGCATCAGGATTTTACCCAAAGGTTCTTTTAAAACTGCAATGCAAACTCAAAATGACACATGGAGGGTGACATTACTACCTTTTGAAAACATTCATTAATATTAATATTATTAGACTCTTGCTTTTTTATGTAGTCACTACAACATTACTTGGATCACTGCAAAAATCTATATCTTGTCCATTGACTCTTGAACATTTACAGGTACTCTGGTTATTTGAACTGGGGAGATTATCTTTAATTTTTCCAGAAATGTTGGAAAAATTATTCGGTAGCATCCTCCAGATGTTACCAGAATCATAAAAGGTAGTAAAATTAAACAATTTTATAAGATTGCAGTGTAAGTTTTTACATGTTCAGAGCTTCGTTAACATCCTTAAAAAAAAAGTATTCCCTATATAATTTCAGTCACGTTAATGGGATAGGTGTGGGATGAACTACCAGGAAATGGTAAGTTGTAGTCTAATCCTCCACTGATTTATTAAGGGCTTAAGAGAATTAATTTTTCACATCATGCCACCATCATATCTAGAGCAACAATGTACTATTTGGCCCATTACCTCCAAATTTTCTTCTTAAAATGAAACTTAATATAATTTTGGAAGATCAATGTTAAGTGCAATCATCAAACACCTTACAGCCTGATTGGATCTTTGTGGTGCTGGTAATTATTCGTAGTGCATAGTGCCAAGTATTTCAGCCAAACAGAGCTGAAATAAAAAGGAAACCTAAGGCTTTAAAACATACATAATTACTTTTCTACCTTTAAAACAAAAATATTTCTAGGGTGTTTGAAATATATTATTACTTTGAGACCATTTAAATATTTTTAGATTATGTAATTCAGCATATGACATTTATAGCACAGGAAAAGTTAGAATACAGTCAATTTAGTAGATCAGATACTACAAATTTCCATCCGTAAGTAGTGTGCTAGGTCAGCAATGACAATAAACCGCCAAAACTTTATGATTCCATGAAAATATCTCTCTTTGTTTCCTAGGCCGGTGAAATATCTGAGCTAATATAGAAAATAAAACCATTTACAATATTTTTTCTTATATTGAGCTTTGTTATAAGTAAAACTAAATGTGAACAGTTAAAATGTTAAAATTTTTTTAATCCAGAAAATTTCCATGGTAAAGGTGAATTCTGTATCTTGATGAGGAAGCCAATTATTTATGAAAATAACCTTCTTGGTTCAAAAAGTTGCTGTTCAATATTTTTAAAGATTTGTTCCATATTCAAACATGCTGAATTTATATTAGTTCAGATGAAGAAGCTGAAAAAGATGTTTTATTGTTTGTGCTTTTCTTTCCCTCTTTTATTTTTTAAATTATTTTTCTTTCTAACTCACATTTGGAGGAAAGAAGGCTGAGTAAGAAATGTAGAAAACAATAAAAAACTCAAAACTGAGAATGAACTCTTCTTTTGTGCTCACTCACAGGGAAACAACAAACCCAAAAGCAAACAGAAAGGGCAAGAGGAGACAACCTTAATCACTGAACTGTGAATTACCTGACACTACTGATTATTTCTTCTGAAGTTCCACCTCAGCAAATTATTTTGAAACAACAAATAAAAAGAAAAAAAAAAAGTTTTAGTCTATGGCAGTGAAAAAGGATCACAGAAGAATTTTTTGTTTCTAAAAACACTTTTTACCTCAATAAGTGTAATATAATATTCGTGTCCCATTCTTTGCTTCCATGTAACTTTTCTATTGAGACCCTTCTTGCCATAGTTCTAAAATGTTAAGGCACATTTTTAAGAAAAATAAAACCAGGAAAACAGTATGGTGTCACATCACAATGAAGTTTTTAAAAAGAAAGATTAATTTAAAAAATAAGTTTTCAGAGAAAAAAATAAACTGTGTTATCTGAATTCTGGATACAAATAAAAAGTGTTCAAAGGAGTTTGCATTATCATTGTTCAGGGCAGAGATCATCTGAGACAAGAAAAATCACCCTACAGTAAAATAAATACTAAAAATAAAAATGAAACCTAGAGTAACATAAATAATTGGTTATAGATGTCAATAAAATAATTATAAATAAAATTAATTCTAAATTTTGATAGGGGAGACACTGAAGAAAAAGAAATCAGGATTTGAAGAATAAGAAAGCTGAGGCAGGGGGATAAAAAGGCAGCAAAATTACATAATAATTGAAAAGAAAAAATAAATTTCCCAAGACTAAAGAAATAGGAATATGTACTCAAAAAGAATAGGACCAAGCCTGGAATTTTGAAACGTGGGAAAGCACAAAGATGAAGAAAAAACCAAACTAACAGACCACTAGACGAAAACCACTAAGTTCGCAGCTATACAGCTTTTCATTATACTTTGCACATACAATATCACTAAAATTAAAAAAATTTCCCCGTAACAGGATTTGAACAGTATCCATGGCTTTTTCCGCCCTTAAGAGAATGAACAAGTCTTATACAGCTCATGAAAGAACTCTTCGGACTGTATGTTTCCTATGAGAAAGATATTACACTCAGGAACATTGATTTATGGCACTAGTCTCACAGTTCTTATAGTCAAGTTTAAAGTCCTGACAGAAACAGCCATACGAATTTTCCTATGCAGATAGGTTATAATCTGTATGCCTTTTGGTAATACTTTGTCTGAATTTAGAGGGATGCTGTATAGGTCTGTGAAGTTTAATATATTTGCACCTCTGTGGCTGAAAAAAAAATAAACATTAGGATTTCCTTTGCTAACTTTTACACATAAAGAAGTTTCAGATTATTGTGATAACAACTGCCTTTGTGTAATATTCCTCCTGCTCTCGTATTGTCTCTGGATGAGCAAGACACTCATTCATTGAATTTTGGAGGTGCACAGTGAAGGAAAGCACTATTCTGTCAAGTAGTCAAGCAAAGGAGTATATTGTCATGTAATTCAGGGAGGTCCACACTTGACATTGCAGCAGTGGCTTGCATTCCCAGGGGATTTTCTGTATGTATATTTGTTTCTCTCTACCTTATTCTTACCCTATGATTACAATCTCAGCCCTTGGCCCTGTGAAGGCATCAGAGCAAAAAGCAGAACAGGAGCAGTTATTCCTCAACTCCTCAGAGAAAATCTGACGAAAGGAGATGGATTTTGTGTGGCAGTCAACATTTGGAACATTTCATTACAATCTGGATTCAAGTGTTAGATGAATCCTTTTATACTGTTTTTGCACTTTAACCTGAACAAACTTGGAAAAACATAAATGAATAATACTGAGTGACAACTAATCACAAAGGCGATCGAGAACAAGCTGACGTTATATTCTGTCTTTGGGTCATCACCCTCAAATTCTCTTGTGATCTGTAAAACAACACTTACATTGTGAACTTACACATTACAACCCATGACAAGATTTTACTTTTTAATGATGAATTTTTCCAAACTAAAAACCAGGCAAGTTTCAGAGTCACTGAAGAGTTATGGAAGTGAATGAATTCTGAAGGCTCAAAATGAAGAAAGATTTTGAATCCAACATTATTCTATTGAAAATTCTTTACTTATTTTAGCTGATGCTATGACTTGATATGTGGGGCAAGCAGAATAATTTCTGAATCCTAATGTTACCACGGCTGCATTATGTCTTGTATGCCACCACCTGTCTAACAGGAAGATCTTTAGGTGAAGACAGGCTGGGCACAAAACTAGGTTCTCTGCTCTCATTTTATTTTTTTGTGTATATGTCCTATGTATGTCTTCTCTATTGCCTCCATAGGAAAATTTGCATGGTGGTTAAGCAGAATCCAATTCTAAATCTTTACTTTATGCTAACACCTAGCATTGCTAAGATCAGTTACAGGGACCCCTCACATCTCCCTGCTAATCGGGAATAGTCTGTATATGGATCATGCAGCTGTATTTTACACTGCTGTTTAAAAGGCACACTGTGTGGGCAGAGGTGAGTGAAAAGTTACGTAAAAGAAGTCAAGAACTGAATTCTGTCTGAAATCTGTTTTAGCTTACCTAAGTGAACAGCTGGGCACAGCAGTCTGGGCAGCGACTGACTCACAGTGTTCCTTGTTCAAACAATTTCAGTCATGTTGAAACTGGAAATTGGCCATTATCTTCTCTCAGAAATACTACAAATTTACTCAGTTTTTGCTTTGAGATACTTTAAAAGTTTTCAGAATAACTGTCTTTTCTTTCCTACCTTGTTTCTTTGCTCTGCTTCCTCTTGTTTCATTTTCTTGACTTCCAGATCAGGCAATCTTGCAATATCGTGAACCTTGTTTGAAATAAATGAACATACTTCAGCTGTAGCTCCTGCACAGAACAAAATATATGGCCACTGACTTGTCACTAAATGAGACAGAAAAAGTAGAACTCTGATGAAGCAATTAAAAATCTGCTGCAAGTGCTGTTGAGAGTCCACACACTGCTAGTAGCTCAGTGAAGCACTCTGTTGCACCTATTGCAACCATATCTAACATTTTTGTTATTAGATAGGGTTTTAGATAGGTGGAAGTGAATGGGAAGGTGGAAACCAAAGATATTCCCTGTTATGATGCTGTCTCCTTATAATCTTGTATAACACAAGTGGAGGAATATACAATAAAATATTCTTGTACTTGCTTCCAACGTTAACTACATAAACTGGGAAAGAAAGGTTCCTCCTGCCTAATGAATAATCTTGGTATAGCTGTAAGGTTAAGTATTTGTCCACTGTTTTGTGGTTTAGGTTGTTTCTGAATTGTAAATTTCATCGAGCATTTCTTCAGCACTCTGGATAAAAATGAAGACTTTTGTAAGTGTCTTTCCAAACAGCATCAGGAGCAAGATCTCAAGTATTGGTGTCAAAGATATTGTGTAAACAACATAGGTGGTATTTCTAGTTCCTTTTCCTTTTTTTCAAATGACAAAGAAGATGCCACTGAAAATTAAAAGAAGACTTATGCTTGGATGTAACAGCTTGAATACCCCTGTAACTTTAGCATGCTTGAAAAGCTAATTTTTCAACTTCAGCAATAAGTTAAAAATGCCCTTGAATGATAACAACAATGAATCTGCAGCACACATCACTTGAATCTTTTATTACATTGGCTCCAATCTTTGACAGCACCATGATGATGTTGAGTTTTCCTGAAGAAACAGGTGCAGAAATGCTTTTGGATTGCTGTTTTTGTTTACTTCCTTTTGTAACATTGTGGCACTGCTGCAGCCAGCTTGTGTGAACTTCTGGTGGATTAAGTGTGCTTTAATTACCCAAAAGCCTGTAAGACGTAGTTCAGTGTTTGCAAACTGTTTTTCTCACTAAAGTTATATCCTGATGTCACCATCTTTCTCTGTACAAAGGGAACAACATGGCTACCAACATGGTAGAGGGGTAGAAATGTGCAAATGTGAATTTCAGGCCTCTTTCTGTGCTTCCCTAACCACACATGCTCGATACACAAAAGGCTGCAGCCATCAGCTAACCTCAGCCATTACAGAATGAAATGTGAGTCTTTTCTCTCTGCAGACCTTTTTTATTTTTTATAACAGATTTTTCTGGGCTCCACTCTTGTAGGAGAGCTCAGGTAGCACATACTCAAGACCCTTCTCTTGTTGTGTCTGCACTAGCTGATTTTTGTTACAATGAGTAAAAACTAGATGTATGCTTTTTATTATCGAGCTTCAGAGGCTTCTTCCCCTTCCCTCCACTCTCACAGAGAATGTGCCTAAAACACCGATGTTAGGTCTTTTGTTCTCTTGTGGGAATTTATGGAAACAATTAAGTTTCACTTCTGTTTTCCTATTAGATATATGGTTGTCTTTCACAAGAAGACAGAGGCCAAGGCCATTAAAAATCTTTGGCCTGATGAATGAAACTAGGAGAAACATGCTGTCAGTCTTCCGGGCTGAGACAATACGCTTCTAGAATAAAAGTGATGCTATCAGAGCAATGGATCTTTGTCAGCTAAATAAAAAATAAGTGTGTCATTGTTCTCTATACTTCGTCTAAGGGATGACAGTCTATCATCATGAAGTACAGAGGAAAATATATGTAGTAAAATAGCTGGTGTCTGGACAGTGTTGATTTGTCAGATATTCTCTTGTGAACTTTCTTATCAAAGCAAATGGGTTTTAAGTTAACAGAAATAAGATAAAATGACAAGAAATGCTGTCTTAGGGTGATATAACCATGTGTTAACTCAGTGCCCTTAATGAAAATACTGTAGACCTTAAAAACAAATGTCTTTGACCAAGGAGTACACTGCAAGAAAACAAGATTATGGATTTAGTGTTTCATAAACAGCACCTTCTTTAGGTATTTATGATTTTTTGGCTCAAAATACATTGCATGGTACTTCTCTACTTGATGATGCAATCTTCTTTTTTGAGATGAATGAAGTTTGATTCTGTTGTGGCTTTAGGTCCTATTGTGCACTAAACGAAGCACTGGGAGACAGAAACAAAGCTTTTAATGTGTGAAACCTAGGGAATCCAGGAATATTTTTCAGCTGAGCATCCAGAGGAGTATAGCCACTGAAGTGTGTAATATGATTATTTATGGTGTCAGCAGAGCACCAGTATATTTAACAGTTCCAAGCATATACCAAAATTCATTACTTATATGGAAAGAAATGTAAGATCAGAGTCTTCCCTTGTTGCCACAAGAAAAATGTTCTACTATTTTTGGGTCTGGTGCAAAAGCTCACTATTCCTATATGTAAATCTTTATAATTTCAAGGAAAAAATAGGACAGTTTTGATGAGTTCTAAGTACTAACCAGCAATGCCACACCTTTACTATGGATTGGGCTGCAACTGATTTACAGAACAAGCCCATAAAGGTTTTACAACCCAATTCAGGACTGAGATTATTTCACTAGGAAATTCAAACCTTGGTGTATTCTAGAGAATATTTTTTCTTTCCTTAAAACAAATCTCTACTTTAAAACAAAAAATTCTTTAGTTAGGTGAGATTTATTTTTCCAAGAAAACTTGAGCAATCAATAGAAAAATTAATTTTAGGATATTAATTCAGTGTTTTGAACTGGTAGTGTTATGAACTTTGAAATGTATGCCATCTCCTCCCAGCCCTGTTATGGGTAGAAAATCATGTTGAATTCAAAGTCTTGAAACACAGGGTGGAAATGAAGGCTGCTCTAACAAAAAATAGACCAAAAATGAAACAAAAAGGCAGGAAAATGCATTTTCATGCTGTTCTAAAGAAGACTTTCTGACACCAAGGGGTTTACTTCTCCAAATACATTCTATTTCTCAGGTGGGCATATGCACCAGTTAGAAGAGAATCATATATCTGTTTTTACATAGGGTTGTTCTGCATGATAGAAGGCATGATCCTTTTTCCTTAATATTTTTACCATTATCTTGGTTCTCTCTTCAAATTTAGTCTCTTGTTACAGTTTTGTTCCCTTAATAATACCTGTTCCCATAACTAAACACTGAGTTGCTCCTTTCCTTACTTTAAAAAGTTGATCTTTTTACAAAATCAAAAGGTTGCTGTTGCTGGTTGCCTTTCTTCACCAAACTAAGGTATCTGATTACTGTAATTTCACTTTTCCCATTAGAATAAAAAAGCATTTCTGTTGATCCATTGAAGCTTCTTTCTGAGGTATTAGAATTCCTGGGAGTCCTCAGCCCATGTCATGATAAGGATTAATTTTTTTATACCTTCCTGAACTTACACCTCCCTAACAGTGGTAGACTGGTTAAATATTCGGAACCATTATTTCATCCCATACAATGTACAGCTCAGTTGCATTCATCTAATTTGAAAACAAACTCTTTATCTGATTCTTGGAATGTGTGTCAGCAGGTATCAGGTGTTTTATACTGTGGGCATTTATTTGACAGGACTTAAGACTGTCAGTTTTCTCAAGTGGAGTCTCAAATAATTTTGTGAAAATTGTGGCTGCTACTGGTAGAAGTTAACTCCTTTTAGATCTGGTAAGCAGCTGTCTAGTTTAATCTGAACTCAGTCATAGGGCTAAAATGCCCTTTGAAATTTGAAGTTTCAAAGGGTAGCTTTGATCCTTCTTGTCTGTAGTTTTTGCAACATACTGAAAGGCATTACCAGTATGTCCACACCAAGTGGAACAATTGAGATGGTTTTATTTCAGGTAATGTTACAATTTCTCTCTCCTTCTGCCTCTCTCTTTCCTTCTCAACTTCTGTAATCAATAGTTCATGGAAGTTCCCATGATAAAAACAGAGGCGATTTATTTAGTTTTTCCACGCAGCACTAGTTTTTTTTCTAATTCCTCTTTATCCTTTAATTGCATAAGGTAGACCAGCTACCATAATGTAACTCAGCGTTAGGTATATGCTACCATTAGACAAGTGGCTTTATGCCATGTGTATCCAATTCTATTACTCACTCCATTGAGGCTGTGCTGATTCACTGAAGGTCAAATTTAAACACACATCATTTTCAAATTGAAACACACATCATCACAAAATTTCATTTTGTGTAGGAAATTATTCCTACACAAAGGAAGCCATTTTATTTCAATATTAGAGTCTGAAGATAGCATTGTGTGAAACACGAGTGACAGTGGTTTGACTCACACAGCACAACCCCTATGTCAGCCTTGCAGGATCACGGTAGAAGAAGGAATGCAGGCATTTGTGTTGAGATCCATGTCAGTTTTCCCTACACTGAAGATCACTTCTGACAACAGCAATTTCTAAGGCTCCCTTGGAAAAGCTGAAGCATAAGTAGTTCCTGTGTAGAGCAAGACCTTCTGCACACTTCAGTGGCTTATAAGAGACTTAAGTCCAATTAAGTCCAAATCCATCAAAATTGATCTGTACATGTTCACATTTGACCTGATTACTCTCTAAAAACAGCTATCAAAATTATGGGAAAAAATACATGGAATAATGTTATAATGCCAGTGAAATGATGAGGAAGAGTAATCCTCATTTACTACTGGTATACTGAAAATGTAAATTTTCAACACCAGAAAGGTGGTTCAAATCTCTTCTACTCACCACAAGGAGAGAATGCCATCTTTTGCAATTATCCTCTCAAAGATGCCCTTACCTATAACTATTACAAGTGAGACAATAAAACCTTTCCAACCCAATTTCCAAAAATCTGTTGGGAGACTAAATTGCCTTAGGTTTCCAGATGGAACATTTGTTCTTACTAATATTGAACAAAACAAATTTGACTTTTAAAGAAATTAGATGTTCAAGCCACCTACCTCTTTTTTGCTAGTGGATCCTTCCTCTATTTTTGTTTTTTCTGGTTGCTTCTGCATTATTTTCTACAATCCTTTTTGCAACCTGAAAATCCTGCGTGAAGCTCTTTTAGACTTTAGGAGTTTCTGTGGTTGCCCAGATGTAATAAATTTCTTTTAAAATCATTTTGGCGTTGGAATTAGATTTTATCCTTATTCTTTCTCTGAGGTATTTTAGGCTCTCTTGGGAGAGGGAAGATAGAGTGTGTAAAAGAATTTCCAGCCAAACAGTCAGTGTTGTAGTCAAAATCTCTTGATAAATTCTTTTTTTTCCTCCTTTTTTTCCTTTCTTCCACTAACAAGCTGAAAATAGTGGCAATTCATTACACTTAAGAACAAAAGCAATAATCTGTCCTGTTCTTTTCTGTTTTTCTATCAACTTCTATCACATCAACTCTCCTAGGATCCTTCCCACCTTTCCAAAGAATAAAACCACTTATGCACTCTTCTTTTGCAGAGAAGCTTGTTTAAATCAGACAGCTGAGAATTATGGCTCTGGTCTGAGACCCAGCATATGTACCTAGTTTTCTTGTAAACTCAAACAAACTATTACTCTGGATTTTCAAAAGAAACATAAATCCCTTTTTTTTTATCACAAATACACCTAGTTGTTTTGTAATTTCTATCAAATCATATCATCAGTTTTTACTTTCAATATGTTGCTCAATTTTCATGTTCTTGCTAGTAATTTATGTTGACTAAAGGCTGATAATTTTATCAGCAGATTTCAGAGAATATGAGAAACCTGCTTAGGTCTTACTGGCCTTCAGTCTAAATAAGATGGATTGGTCTCCAAACACCCATGTCCAATACTCTTCTTCTTCATCTCTATTTACAAATATAATATTTAGCTTCCCAGAAGTCAAGCACATGCCTGGTCTGCCTTAGTATCTATTTCCCCAGCTGCATGCCTTCTTATTTCCACATAAATTTTGAGTTCTATTCAGACTATAACAATACTTTACAACTTTTTGTCTTTTTAAGAATACATTATGTAGTCTTTACTCACCCTGCAAAAGATTCAGATATTCTTCTGAGTTCTTGTCTTACTTGGCAGAGCTTTTCAGCTGTGCATTATGGCTGTGCTTGAGAGCTTATATCTCATTTACAAGTACTGCTTCCGTCCATATCTAAAGCAACATTACCCCTCTGACCAAGATTAATGAAATTACCTTTGTTCATATCTTAAATTATAACAATTAGAAAAAATCATTCAAAACCATGAGATTTTAATTATTCTAACAGCAAAACTCATAAACCAGTGGACTTTCACGGTGCCTGTGTTTTATGTTCATATCTGTAGGGCACAGGCTGTTCTCTCCTTGAAGTGACAAAGGTGAATTCCTTTTAAACTGTGCTCATTTCAAGTTTCCTATCCACAGGCTCCTGAATGCTTTCAAAGAGAATGACTTCTAAAGGTAATAGAGGTTCCACAGGCTGAACAATAGCTCAAATCTGTTTTGACATGAGAGAAGGGATTATGGTCTCAGCAAGCTTTTCCTTCTCATTCACTAGCTTGACCCTTCCCAGCTTCAAGTTTCTATATGACCTTCAACGACGAGGCTCACTGGTCTGAGAGAGGCATCACCTGCTCTGGATTAACGTGCACAATGACACTCATAAACATAATGTTGAGGAAAGCATAAAATTTATTGTTTTTCTCAGCACTCTCTTTTTTCCTGTTTCAGGCACTAGTTCCCTCTATCAGGCGCCGAAGGAAGGAACATACATTTATTCCCCCTGAAACAGTCCATACATTGCATTATCTAATTTACCAAACTGTCTTTAAAAGGTTGGCCTTATATTTATATAATGAAGACATTGACAGAAAAAGTCACAAGCTCCAGCTGAAGTAGGTAAAGGATTTTAATACATGGTAGAAAGTTCTGGAAAGGAGATGGCAGACATGAGCAGGTCTTCTCTGGAAATGACTACAATAACTAAAATTTCTTGGTGCTGTCTTATAATGTGTCAGCTATGTCTACGCCTTATTATTGTCCCATTTTTACTAAGTTTCCACTGACATAAAATAACAAGACATTACATGCATCTAGGCTATTCCCTCTACACAAAGGTACATGTACTACCATATTTCATCTTAATATAGTCAAGCCTTTTGAGCAGCAGCAAAATCTTTGCTGAGTAGCAGACACGGTTACAAGAAATCAATTTCTTCTTTTACTCAAGTCTTCACAATATCAGTCATTCTAGCTAGCACAGGAGATGCTGTGCAAAATAAGGACAATTAAGCAAGCAAGACTCCAATGTTGCTTAGGAGTCTTATGGGCACCTAGTGAGAAGCAGCCTGAACAGGAACCTTCCAGATTCTCTGGTTCTGCCATGAGGAAGGACCATAAAACACACTTTAAAGATGCACTGAGGGACATAAAAAGGCTAACCAGAGATTGCTTACCTCTGCTCCTGTATTGAAGCTCCTCATTTTTGCTCTAAGGCCAACTCTGTGAAAGTCACAGTACATTCATTAGTTGTGTATTTTTTTTAAAAAATGTATTTATTTTATTTATAATCCTATGTTGTGTGCTCTGTGTCATGTCTCTAAGAAAAGTGGTCTCAGTCTGTTTATTATCATCTGTAAAACCTGCAACAACACATGCCTCATGGGAGAGCAGTAACGAGAAGTCTTTTAAACAGAAGTTTGGCTGCCAAATACAAGCTCCTGGGTAAGAGGTGTTTCCTTCACTGAGACTTTCTGGGCATCCGTAATTCTCCTGGTGTCTAGGTTCATATGCAGTTAGAGCTGCCTGGAAATTTTCAAATGGAAAATATGGCTGCACTTCTAGTTTTCATTTCAAAACATAATAAAATGTAAAACTTCGGCTTCTTCTGTGAAGTGAAAAATTCACTGCTCATCAGCTCTGATTGCTAGACTCCAAATATCCCTAGAGGAGGTGTGAGTGGGTGATGTATGTCTTATTCTTTTTCTCATTTTTCCACATAAAGGGAATAAAAACTCTTTCCCCTCAGGAATTTTTGATCACCAGACTTTATAGAACTGTCATTCTTTGAAAGAAAACTGTATTTTCACTGAACTCAGTTACTAATAATACATAAACAAAATATTTTTAGGAAATAAGCAGTCTCACTGCTGTATTATCTAGACTGTAGAAGAAATTATCATAGAATCACAGAGTGATTTGGGTTGAAAAGGATCTTAAAGACCATCCACTTCCAGCCTCCCTGCCGTGGGCTGGGAGACCTTTCACTAGACCAGGTTTCTCAAAGCCCATCCAACCTGGCCTTGAACATTTCCAGCGATGGAAGTGGCCAACTTCCATCTAACTTCTCTGGCCAACCTGTTCTAATGCCTCACCACTCTCACAGTAAAGAATTTATTCCTAACATCTAATATAAACCTAGTGTCTTTCAGTTTAAAATCATTCCCCTTTGTCCAGTCACTATGTACCCTTATACAAAGCCCCTCTCAAGTTCTTTTGTAGGTCTTTCTGGAGTTTTTTCCAGGCTAAACAATCCAAATTCTCTCAGCCTGTCTTCCCAGGAGAGGTGCTTCAGGCCTTTAATCATCTTGGTGGCCCTGCTCTGGATTTGCTCCAGCAGGTTCACTTCTTTCTTATGTTGGGTGGTCCATAGGTGGATGCAGCACCCCAGGTGGAGTCTCATGAAAGCAGAGTAGAAGTGGAGAACCACATCCCTCAGCCTGCTGGCCACACTTCTTGTGATGCAGCCCGGGGTATGGTAGGCATGTACTGCACTTATTTCCAAAGAAGTTTACAATTTTCTCTTTCAATAAAATTTTCCATTGGATCCCAAAGGTTTGCCATACATCTAGGTCAGAATTTAGTCTGTCTCCAGTGACACTCAATTTAAGAGAACGTTTGAGGACGTGTCTTGAGCTACTGCACAATGTGGTTGCAGCAAAGAGAAGCAGGAAAGAGAAGGCACGTAGACTATATTTGCAATAGTAAATTAAGCATATTTAGGAAAAGCCTGTGCCACTAATATCACCAGCATAGAGCAGCATTTTCTATGAGATTATAAATTCCTGTTTCATAAAAATAAATCAGCCTTGATCAGATTAAAAATTAACTGACAAAGATCACAACACAGAACATATTCCACAGGCTTTAATGACTGTTCAGAAGTACAGTTGTCTTGTCCAACATGCCTACCATGTTCTGACATTATCGACTGTTATCACATCTTCCTCTTTTTAAGAAACAGCTTGCCCCCATCCTCCCTCTTCCAATTACATATAAGGAAAAAATATGCTCAGTCTAATTAAGAACTGGAGCCAGTTGCCCCAAGAGATTGTACAATCTCCAGCAGCTTCCAAAACCCAACTGGACAAAAAACATAAGCAATCTGAGCAGAGTTGTATGATGAACCTGTTTTGAACATGAGGTTGGACTAGATGACTTCACAAGACCTTTTTTTGGGGGTATTTTCATAGTCTACCCTTGGCAAATGACCTGGATAACAGCATCTGCTGTGGGTAAGAACACGAAACTATTTAAGGCATAGATTTGGCTGAATATGCCACACTAGAGAATATTTGCACACAACTCATTGTACTAAATTGAACGACAGCTATTAGTTCTCAAAAGATCATGTAAAAGGGGAAGACAGACATCATCTGGAAATTAACAACCAAGGAACTACACAGGAATATTTTCAAACAAAGCTGGAGTCAGCATAAGAAAACTAATGAAAGAAGCATGACAAGTTGTTACACGTGAGTAGAGACCTTGGAGTAGACACAGTAGTAGTGAAAACCTGGATTGACACTGCTAAAAAGTCACCCCACTGGCATCATACTTCTGTGGCCAGACAGAGCAGTCTGGTCAGATGCCATAAACTGACTGCTCTCTGCTCAGGGACAGCAGCATGGATTACTGCAAGCAGAGCCCCACACCTCACAGGATGCATCTGAGATCGTGGGTGTCATCTCATGAGATGCAGGAACACCAAGGGGTTGCACAAGGTGAGAGCACCCACAACTCTTGCAGGATGTGGGTATAAGCAGGGGAGCCTGTGGCCCCAGACAGAGCAGGGGTACTTGTAATGCTCAAGTGCTGTTAGAGGGTGGGGTGTGTTTGTAACACCGCATATGTTTAGTACTAGAACTCTTTAGGATTTGTTATAGAGACCTGTTTAGAGTTTTGTATGGATTTATTAACATTTTAGCTTTGTCTGCTATATTAGCAGATAATTCAATCTGCATATATAGCTCTTTGATTACTGGTTAATTACGTGTCATTAGCCAACTAATAAACCATTTCAGACCTGCTCTTGTCTGTCTCTCTGACACCTTTCAACATGAATGATTCTGTGATTTTAACCTGTGAGAACATTTTAACTGTCAAAATATGTTTGGGATTTCTTTGATGACGCAGTAGTTAGCACAGGCCAAATTCATGTCCAAAAACATTTTCTTGTGTGCTTGACTTCACCAGTACAGAAATAGGTAGTTACTTGCTGCATGCACCAGGCATTATGCCCTAGTACTAACATACACATTTCAAGGGTACCAGATTTTCTGGACCTAGCTCCTGTACACACTTAAAAGTGTAGTACTCAGTGGTGAGTTTCGGTTTTTTGGGGTTTCTTATAACGTTGTTTGTTTGTTTGTTTTTTGGCTTTTGTTTTAGTGAGCAAAAATCAGCTGCAAATGTCAAATGTGCGGAACAATCTGACCTATTAAATCTTCACAGATACTTAACCCCATTTGCTTAGGCAGTGCTTAGATTGTGTAATCTTTTATCTGTTTTGGAATAATTGAAAAGGCAGAAGGAAGCAAAGCCAGAATTGCAGCCTCACAGCACTTTGCCCTTTCTTAAAAATTCTTAGAAACCAGTCTACCATTATTCTTTAAGGAACATTGCTACTATGTTTTTGCTTCACATTTTTAAGACACAATTCAGCCCTTGGTATAAAGTCAAAATGAAATTATGCTCTCACCCTCCATGAGCATATGCATGTCTTTTGGTTGTAAGAGCAAGATATATCAGATATATTCTTGAGCTGAAGATGCCCAGTCTTGCATAACGACTGCTCTGCTGATTTGTCTTTACATAGGAATAAGAGAAGTGTTGTGTTAAAATCTGAATTCACAAAGCTCAAACTCCAGATCACATTTCTGTTCAAACATCATTACACTTCTCATCTTTATATAGGCTGCAAGAGGCTGTATTTTAGACCTGTCAACAGAGCTAAGACTCATAGCCAACACAAGAAAAGGTTTAAATTCCTGGCAGTAGTGGATGTTTCTGGAGCCAAAAGATTAATGGAGAAATGAAAAGATTAGGTAATAAACTCTTTGGAAAATAAAGACAAAAGATGGGGTCAGGAAAAAGGCACACAGGAAAACTGAAACAAGCATCTTGGAAAGAAATTGCCCTGTTAATTATAAGAGGAGCACATCTTTACACAGACAGAGTCTCCACAAGTCCTTATAGGTAGTTTTTCTACCTTTCTTTCTTGTGATTTTTTCTTTTTCTTCTCTTTGACCTTTTGTTCTCTTATAGCACCATATTAGCAAATGCTCAGAGTTACAGCTAATCCCCATTGAAAAGATGTAAAATCTCTAAGTGAACAAGTCAATGACAAGGAGAAGACTGGGGGAAGCAGAAATATGAGCATTATTTTTGTATCCCTGGTACATTTTATCATCTAGAACAACAGTAAAGGAAATAATCAGACAAGATCTTGTACTTAAGAGAGAGCATGCAATGGAAGAAAAAATCCAGTCTTGCACCAGGCACTATAGGAACATATGGTAAATATGGACAGCCAAACTATAAGCCTGTACAGCATTAGGTCCCACATCTTTAACCCACTGAGACTGCTGGACAGGTTCTGGAGAGTGTTACTGGAAAGTAAAGAACATGCAGTGGACTGATAAGTCAAAATAAAGTAGAAAATAAGGAGAAAACTCTGGACTATTATTTAATACTTGCTTCAGGATTCTGAGCAATGCTTTGCAAGGGCAGTGCAATTAGGCTGTCATAAAAGTGATGCAAGATAAACAGAAGAATCTGTGGCTGCATCATAGTTCACAAGTCTAAAAGTCCAAATGGTTGTTATACTGCCATTTGCATCTGAAAAAGAGGATGAAACCCCAGAGCAAGGTATGTGAAAAATTCAACAACTGCTTCCATCTGAAAATTGTTTCAAGCTAACCTCTATTTTTACTTCCAAAAAAGGTTTTACTTTTCAGATTCCATCCCTGAAATCTCCTTCTTTTTCTTCTGTCTGTACTAAAATGTCTTTATAATTCTGAATATAGATGCTTTTAGTTCAGTCAGATATTTCTCTAATAAGCTTCACTGGGTATGGCTTATGCGTCCTTTGTGGGACATAGTTACCTGGTTACATTTCTAAAATTTATTTTTTAAATTACAGGTTGCCTACCTTTACTGGTAGATCAGTGAAATTCTTTCCCTCTTTTTCTTATCAGCTTTCACATCAAAACTGAATGACTGTTCCTGGAATTAAAACCTTCAGGGAAACAGTTCTTGCGGTGAATGGACCATAAAATCTCATTCTGCTGCTGGGACTAAAAAACATCAGAATTTTTCTTTTAATATAATTTTTAAAAAATGCACCAGAAGAAATTTAATCAGTAAAGAATAGTTTCCATTTTAACAATATCATTTTGCAAAGATGACTACTGAGAGGAAAAAATCTAGACTATTTCCTTATAGATTCCATTTATTAATGTGTAATGCTATTAACTGCTATTTCACTGCACCAGAAAAATCCATAAAGATCTTGTAGAATCATGTGTGGATAGCACCAAACCCAATTCATCTGCAAGAAAAAAATAAATCTTTAGAAGTGTTTTGAACTCCCCCCCAAATTGTAAAGTGGCGTCTCCAGACAGTAATTTAAAAGCTAATGTATTGGGGTTTTTTTTCACATCCTTGAAGGACGATTTTTTAAAAACAAGGAATGACCAATTTCAATTTCATTGTTTAAACAAAACAGGTGAGACAGAAGTTGTGGCTGCACTAAAATGTTAGTCAGTCAAAAGTCTTTTATTCTTACCAGATTCTGTTTATGTATAAAACATCTAATCATGAAAAAAGAATTCTGTATCTGGCTCTGCAAGATTGATTGATTTATGTACCACTAAAACTAGAGGAAAGGCTGTAGCTGCTTTTTATGTGTAGGAACATCACTCATTTCAATCACTGCATTGTCACCTTTAAAGACAAGTTTGTTATCCTTTCACTTTTATTGTTAAAATTACTGGCATCAGGGGAAAAAAAGCATTTTATAGAGACTGCTCTCTAGAATAAGTAAGTACTCTGAAGTTCACCTCTAGACTCAATTTTTTTAATGTTTTCTGCATGGATAATTTAGCATCCTGTTATACATCATATAATAGTTTTGGCACTGACAGCTCAAAAATATAGATCAAAAAAGAAGTTGGATAAGACTTTTATGCAACTTATATACTTCTCTTTTCACTCCTCACTGCCTTTTTAAGACCATAAGAATAGAGAAATTACCCTAAGAAATGGCAAGCTCTTAGAAAAAATGAATGTAACAAACATAAACATCAAAGCATGTGCCATATTCTTTCATAATATTACGCATAAACTACTTCACTTTTAACTACAGGCAGTAGTTAGATGTACGTATTGACAATGCAAGGTCAAAATAATAATTTTTGTTTTCCTTTTCTACATTTCAAATAAGAAAAAATTGGACTGATTGTCAATATTTCCAGGTAAGGAATATATTATTTAATGACGTTTTCTCTGTATAATCTACGCTCTCCATAAAAATTTTATATCTAACTATTTTCTTCCTGCCTCCAATAGCAGCAAAAGAATTCTGTGTAGATGATTCAAATAATAATAAATGACTAACATGGATCGAAAGCTTGAACATCACTATAAAAATGATCTGTAAGCACCTATCTGACTCTCCACAGTTAGAGATTTTCAGTCAGAATTCCAATTACAGAGATCCCTTCAGGGATCTGAAAGTAAAAGGATTAATTTTTCTTTATATCTGTTCCTTTCTTTCCTTGGCAAGCACTCTCATTGACAGAAGACAGCTCCTTCTTAAGGCAAATTAAGTAACAGCAGCTGGCAATGTATGATTCACACAGTCTGGGGTCTTTCAGTGGTTCCAAGAGGTTTCTTCTACAGGAACAGGCTGATACTTTTGGGTAGAGGGTGTACTGGCACAGGGTCCTTATCAAGCTTTGGGCCCATCATTGTTGGCACACAATATTATCATATTAATAAAAACAGTAACCACTCCCTTTTCATCTCTTCAATAACCTACTGTAAAATATTACTGTTTTTTTTTAAGAACAGAACACATCAAACATACTGAAAGTATATGAAGAGTCATAAAATTATGGAAGAAATAAAAAAATTGAAGTGGAGATGTATAAAAAATAAAGACTACATATTTGATGCAAATGATTGATTAATTATTACCAATTATTAAGAAAATAAATCCCATTGCTGGGATTTACAAAAGGGAGATTGTTGTAAACAACAGCTGTTCTATGGCATATCAGACCTAAACAAGGTTATTTTATGAAGAAATAAGGAAAGAGTTTTTTCATTGAGTTTTACTGTCAGTGCCACTATCGCATATAGGATGTTTTCTTCATCATATACTACAGAATGTAAGCCATTTTGTATGATATATTGTCCTAAAGAGGCAATTATTTTTCCACATCTGAGGCTGACTTGCAAGGCCAAAAACTGTTGGAGTAATGTCAGGAATATTTTCCTGAAGATGCATTTTGGAGTGCTTTCTTAACACTATTTTTAAAAATTAGATTATAGCACGAATCCCATCAAATGCACAATATCTAAAGATAAAAGTCAAAGTACAAATGTAGAAGAGCTTGCCTTGCCTCTAAGTTCCTTATCTGAAGTTCAATGGATTTTGAGTGAGGTACCTGTGCCTTTGAAAACCTTTGCTGTTATATTCACTTTTTTTCAGAAGAGAATAGGAAGGAATCTCTCTATAAGGGATTGAAATGGCCTAATGTGAAATGATGAATATGCATTGATAAATTAGAATGATAGTGTTCAAGTAGTGGTGCTCTAATAATACAACTAATGCAAGATTTATGGGCAAATTGTTGCCCCATTGACTGTTGCATTTCTTCTCATGCATGGACTGTCTTTATTCACAAGTCATGATCACAAAAACCTACACAATCAATCCAAATAGCAGTGACTTAAAAGATAGTTGTCAAACACACAAATTGTGTGCTAATGCTGGGAAACAGCAGATTAGTCACATGTATTGTGAAAGCTGAGGGAGAAGCCCTGTGAATTATTTGTTTAGCTTTGTTTCTGGGCAGCAGTGAGTCAACTTGACTACTACAGGGTGACTTTGTCAAAGAGGAGTTCCTTAATATCTAGTTTATGACTTAAGTCAAACTGTTAAGTCAAAATTCCTCCTTTCCCTGAGACAAGAAGGATGGTAATTTTTGGATAGGGTACAACTTCTATAAATCAGGATAATCCTTATATTTATTCAGTAGTATTGACCAAGAAGAGGGAAAGTTAGGCCATAACTATGCCCAGTGCCAGCACCTTGCCAAAGATCCAATCTTAAGTGTGAGTAGCAGGCAGAAACCCAAATTTATTTGTGTACTTGAACAATTAAAATGTAATTGGGCTTTCTTAGTTACCTGACTGGTTGCCAAGCCAAATTCAAGTCTACTCCTTAGCCTTTACCCCTTTTTTTCACTTTGTCACTGTCAGAATGAACAGTTCCCTGTTATCTTACTTGCAGTAACATTAGCTTTACTTTAAAAATCACTAAATAAATGTTTCCACTTCACAGCTGCCTGAATTTTTAAACATTTTGTGAAAACTGAGTTTCAAATACAGCTTCATTTTTTTGTATTCAAAAGTTAATTTTATACCTTCTTATTTGACACACAAATCTTTGCAGCTGGTCTACTGTTCTGCATTCTAACCAGGTGGATCCCAAAGGGATATACATGAAAAAAAAATCTCAAAACTGAAAAAGAAAGAGCTTTTTATTTTTCTGTTCAGCAAAATTATGGTTTGATATGAACATGAAAAAAGCAAGAGTCCTTTTAAGAAAACATGTACTACTATTTGCTGACATTTTGTCAGGTACATAGTAAATGTTATCTTGAGGAAACCAGAAGAAATCTATAAACATTTCAAGAGAGAGCACTGCAAATATAAAATTCAACAATAGACTAGCAAAAACCTAGTTTTCATGATAGCAAACATACTGTATAGAAGTGAGAGGATGACTGTCAATTGCCTTATAGCAGAAAGGTCACTTTACAATTACAATAACATCACTTCCTTTTATCTGAAGCTGTCAGCAGAGGACAAATTCTTACATCCACCCTAATCATGAGTTTCGTCATGTGATCATATGTTTGCCTAAAACAATCATTTTAGTCTTACCTGTTAAAAACTCCGGAAAAAGTACCTGTTTAACTTCTAGATGACTCAAACCACAACAAACCCTTCAATAGAAACAGTATGAGGACCAGAATGTATGTAATTTTGTTTAATTTATTTTTATTTCCAGTCTAAGGGAAACTGAATCATGCCTCTGAATGAAGTTAGCTCAACATACAAGTTACAAGTCCTAATTCTATTCCCATGACACTGAGTGGCAGAACTTCAGTCAAGTCTCATAAGAGTATTAGTTCTAAATGTAAGCTCCATTTCCAAAGTCAAAGGAACAGATCTCTTTCATGTCATGGAGAAAAATGACCATATTTTTCTCCATGACATGAAACAGGAAACGGATGCATACAAGCTTTTGTGAAGATGCTCTCAGACTTCAGATCTTTGCAAAACTGCAATTCAAGATGGATCATTAGGAAAGGCATTACAAATTTTCCATGCACCTGGACTACTTACAAATTAATTGATTTTTTCTTTTTTTCTCCATGGAGTTCTGGGAGTTCAGAATGAATGCCACCATGGTTTTTAATGTATTGTGCTGTCTTCAAAATTATTAGAACCTAGATGGCCCATGTGAAGCCTCAGGTTGATATGTTGAAACAGTTTGTATTTGTAGAGCTGGCAGGTACCTTTGCCTCATGATATGCTGAATGTTTTCCAAAATCTCTTGGAAGTCTTCAGAAGTCAAGACCCTTCTGCTGTACACTGCATTCACAACTTAGCTGTGTAGTTATCCCACTCCACCTCCTACAACAGATCAGGAGATATGATTCATTCTCTCCTTCCCATCGGCAGATGATACCCAGCCACTTTCTGGAAAGTAGAGCATCACTATGAGTAGTATTTTTTTTGGAAGACAAACACCTTAATAAGGAATTCCCCTCCTCTTCCTCCTTTCCCTTAGCTTTTATTGCTGAACATGATCTGATATGGCATGGACTAACCTTTTGGTCAGTTTGGGTCAACTACCTGGCTACATTCCCTCCCAGCTTCTTGCCCACTGTCAGTGTAGTAGCCTTTTGGGGGTGGCTGGTGTTGAAGATTATGGATTTCCCTGATAGAGAAAGTAGAAGTACTGTACTGAATTACAGGAAAGACAACAACTTCTAAGAAGTTTCCTACAGTTTTGATGACTCCAGAAGAAAAGCAAGATTGTATATTCCCACCAAATTCAAATACAACTGAATCTTATGAGGGCATGGCAGTGTGGCTGTCACTTGTGGCGGGCGGGTGGCTCCCTCGGAGCCCACCGGCACCAGTCACGGTCTTGGAGTTCTTGCACGGTGGGATCTCCTCCACCACAGTCCCTACCGAAGCTCACGCAGGCACTGTCAGCACAGTCCGATTGCAAAGGAAGAGCTGTAGACTCTTGCCTCAGGGTATAGGATTTATTAATAGGAATCCGGAGGGCAGGGTGACGAGGGGTCAGGAGCAGTCGAGGAAGGGAGAGGCAAGAGCAGGGGAGAAGCAAGAGCCTCGAGCACTGCTGTGCAGTGGGTTAAAAGGGGAAAGGTTTGGGGAGGAGTTTGGGGTAAGGAGCCAATGGGGGTACAATTTAAGGAGACTGATAATTAGGGGTACAAATCATATTATCTAAGGGGAGGAATAACTAGACTCAATAACCAATCAACGATACTCAATAGCTTAAAAAAAGGCGAACTTTCTAGAAGAAAACCATATAAGTAACGCAGGGGAGGGGAGAGCGTGGCCCAATCTGGTAGCTGAGATTTTAATATGCAGATTGGGAGCCCGGGAGCTCACGGGAGCTTCTCTTTTGGTCGCAGTAACCTAGAGGTTGTCTGCTTCCCATGGCCCCTCGGGCTCAGACAGCTCCGAGTCGTGATCTGACTCATCCGCACTGTCTATGTTTGCCAGATCGGCATCAGCCCAGTGGGCCGCCACAGTCACTGAAAGAAATTTCAATAAAATATAAAAGTTTGCTAGAAACAACTGTATTCTCTGTCACAGCACTTCAATTTAAAAAGATTCCCCTCTGTTTTCTCTAAAACTTTTGAAATTATCCAATACCAGCTTTCTAAGACTGTGCATCATATTGCAGTGCCATTTCTTTTTAAAGGCTATTATCTTGACAGTCCATGTTACAGTGAATAGTTACTGTGAAAAAAGTAGCTACTTAAAATTTAAAAATGTTTTCTGATTATGAACTCCACAGTTGTCATCCTACTGGATATCTGGTCTTGTTTGCACCTTAAGGTAAGAACAAGACCCATCAGCCTTTGGCCTCATGGGCATGTTTTCTTCATTTAGGGCCCCTCCATGTGCTACTCTTACAAAATAAAATCAACTTTTACAAAATAAGGGGTTATATTAACCCTGAGGCAGAGAGGAACTGTTACATGCTACAGCAGAGAATAGTAAGTGTCATTTGACAGGAAACCATAAGACCTTAAACTTTCATTTCTCTTTCTTCTGGGTCACCTGATATTCCTTTCATGCAGGTAAGGTCTGTAGATTTCACTATTCAATAAAAAGATATTCACAGCTAGATGCTGTAATATTTTCCTGGATTTTTCCACAGTACATTGTTAAGTATACCACTTAGGGGAATTTTTAACATTTGGAGTAAAAATAGAATGCTCATTTATATGTGAACCTCTATAACAATATTGAATAATTATATTGTTTGAGCCATCTTCTTTATTGCATTTTTTATATATTGTTTCACTGTCTTTATTTGGACTCTGAAATACGGAGAAGACTTCTGCCAGAAGAAATGCAAATGTTCCTTCTTAGTTTTCAATTATGAGAAATATCTGCTAATATTAGAAGCACAAAAGAGCAGATAAATAAAGATTATCCTTTCTTCAAATAAAGATTCACCTGATTAGATCTACACTTCCAAGGCCTGTTTTAGCTACCAACATAATAGGAAGACTTTTAGTGTACTGCATCTCCCTTACCATTCTGAGAACTCTGCTATTGAGATTTAGGGTTTATTTCCTAGACTTCAATTTAAATACCTGTCATAAGAACACTTTGGAACAATGCAAAGCATATTTACCCATCTGACAAGGTATTTAAATTTCACATTTCTATTAGCTCCTAAAGTAAGCTTATTGGGTCTTTTGGGGCTCAGAAAACAATAATTGCTTCATTTAAGTTTTCATTTTAAATTCTGATGGAGGATTGCTTCTTTAATGTGAATGGGTAGTGAAATCTCCAAATCTACCATAAGACTTACATGTTTCTATTCAGAAAACTTTCTACTGAGGAAGTCCTATGCTGTCTTCAAACTGCTGTTTCCCATCCACTTTTTCCATGGTCACCACAACCACCAAAAGTATATTAAAATATGTTGTATGGGAAAGAAGTTATCCATCCACTATTTGGTTTGTTTTGCTTTTCTCTCTATATACTGTGGGACCCAAGGATGCATTTGCTTCTAATTCTTTGTCAAAAGAAGTGAGGGGAAGATGTGGAAACCCTCAACAGGACTATGCAAAAATATTGAAAATACATCTGTGTGAAAGAGTAAGATGTGTGAGAAAAAGCTTGGGTTTGTTTGTTTGTTTGTTTCAAACACACACACACACCCAGCCCCCCTCCCCCCCAACCTGTTCAATTTAGATAGACATTGGTTCTGCTCTTAAATCTTAAAAAATATATTGAGTTTTGCGCTTTATTTCAGTTAGGAGCAAAATTTAGTAATGAAGTCAAGCATCTCAGATGTGATCACAATTATTTATGAACAACAGACAGTGGGATCTGAATAACAGAGACATCAAGTGAGTGTTTTGGGGGTTTTATTGGTTTGGTTTTTCCTCATCTTGTTTCTCCTTTTGGCTTGAGGAAGTTCTTCACTGCCCTGTCTGCACTTAAAGGAAAAAAGGGACTTGTATATGTGGTTAAGTTCCTAATGTGGACAAGTTTACAGCTGGTGGAAGAGACTGAGTGACAGGTGGAGAGGACACAATCCACCCATTTTATAACTGAGTCTTTCAGGGCATAACCTGACACAAATGCATTGGAATGTATTTAACCCCTCAGCAGGGCAAGTTTTATGGCCTTCCTCCAGCCATGCTTTATCACAAGCTGTATCCAATTTGCTGCTCACAGTCACCCTTGAAGAAGGTTTGGGATGTTAGGTTTTCTTTCTTTCCTCTGAGTGTGTATAGCTCCTATTAGCTATATATATTAGCTATAATAGATTGCTATTTCTTCCTTCAATGCCAAGTATGGGCAGTCAGGGTCTTTTCAGACAAAATCTTAACCTTCAAATCCTGGTGAATTGAAGAGAGGCAAGATTTTGCTTTTAATTTTTTTATATGAATAATAAAAATATTTTTTTAAGAATGATTTATTATAAAATAAGCCTTCCATTGTATAAGGAAGAAATAATATAGATGTTTCAAACAAAATACAGATTCCTTGATCTTCTGGTGAACATAAGTTCATTCTTCACAGGTACAAATCAGTAACTCCCCAATGTTGGGTTCCTAAAATAGCACTCAAAACCAAGAACTATAAATACTGTGTTTCATAATCTGTCTTTCTGTAGTTAGCCAGAGCTGAAGAAAGCTGATGCCTGTTCTTTAGAAGACAGAAGAAGATGAGCTACACATTAGTATGTAAGACATGCTGTACTTAGAGCTGTTACTTAAAAATCTGGCTAATGCTAATATGAGTGCTGCTGTACATTGTCTAGAGCACCTTATATCAGAGGTAGGATGCACTATCATCTCTATTCAACCCTAAAGTAACTTATTTGGAAAAGAAGGGTTGTTTCTTGATTTGTTTAAGATGAGATATTGTCTAATGTAACAGGTAATTAATTATTCAAGAAATAGTGTCTGTGTCTGTGTTAAAAATAATTAAAATAAATAGAAACAAAATTACCAATCCAATTGATAACTATGCATGCAGAAAGAATAAATATTGTACTAAAGAAAAGAATGTTTTTTATTTTGAAATCTTTTGTTATCTGGTGTGCTGACAATGGCACCAAGTATTTATGCTATTCCTAAAAACAAGCTAAGTTTCCTGGAAAATACAGAGTAGTGAAAACTGTGCTGGCAGTATGCTCAAATCTCAAATTATGTACAACACTGTACATAACAATGTCCCACTGAATTCTATCTCACATGTGAAACTACCTAGCCAGCTTGCTGAAATGGTAAAAAAAAATAATCTGTTTCCAATTTCAAACACATTGATCTACTATGAACAGACTAAAAGTGTGAAAATAAGTTGGTTAAGAAACAATTATTGTGCACTTCTTTTGTAATAGGCAGAATAACCTTTACAGCATCCTATGATTCATTAGTGAATATGTCAAGAACCTGTAAATAACACTTGAAGCTCGCACTTTTTTTCTCTTAATTAAACTAACAGTGAAACTCTTATCTCTTGAGGCATATGCTGCTGCCCTGAATATTTTAAGCAATATTTCATTCCTTGCAGTTGTTTTCACTTTAAACATGAAGGTGAATTAAAGAAGTAATAATATTCTGTTCGAACTCAAAATTACCAGATTAAACATCCTTAATATAACTAATTTGCTTGACCTACACCCAAGGATCAGGCCTTTTTGATTTTTATAGCGCATAGGTTATTTTATATTAATGCATAAACATAGTCCCATCTCCAGCTGTTTAGTAGCTCCTGTTATGCAGCAAAATGAGCTTTATGCCCTTTTTTAAATAATGAAGCTGCAGTTAAATTTTGATCAAAATTTCAACATCTCCTTTCTCCTAAGAGAGTTTTATAGAACTCTTAATGATTTAAGAGTGATTCTATTAACTGCTCTCTGTGTGACTAATCATCATAAGTCGTACAAACATGACCATCAGCATGCACTACTCGTCCTCCCATTCCTCCATTTACTTCCACTTTTCATTCTTGATTTCAGCACGTTCTCCATCATTTATGGACCCAGTACTTCAAAATTCCAATATTCCAATATTTAGTCTATACACAAAGTGATATGGGAACCTAGCTTATTTTATCTCCCATCTTCTTACAAACA
Organism: Grantiella picta; assembly: GCA_013397955.1. NCBI lineage: Eukaryota > Metazoa > Chordata > Aves > Passeriformes > Meliphagidae > Grantiella > Grantiella picta. The sequence goes on from VZRM01001111.1 coordinate 463,810, forward strand.
AAATATTACCTGGATTACCTATCCTTTTGTTTTAACTGACTTGAAAATTCCAACAAGAGCACTTTGACTGCAATCAAAAGCTCATTTGAGGAAATGGGAAGACATCAAATGCATATCAAGACCTTGGAACAAGTCCTTCATAGGTGGCAATCTTTTATTTTTCTCAGTAGCCAACTCAGTTATGACTATCCCCAAATTTTAAATTTGCACCAGTGAGTACTCCACTAAAAGGAACAGATCATCACAGTCCTTAACGTGCCCCATCTGTACATAGATGACTTCATTTTTGCCATGAGAAAGCAAGGAGCTATTTTAAATCTCATAGATTCCCTGCAATGGCCATTGCCTGCTCCATGGTGGCCAAGAAACAGCCAAATCAGTGAAAAATAATAATTTAGGGTAAGATTTTACTGTGCCCTTCTTAAAGATGCAATGTCTTTCTTACACCCGCAGCCTGCAAGTAGAAATATGGTTTCTTTGTCCAAATATGCCCTCATTTATTCATCACAGTAGCAAGATGTTTTCCTAAGGAAAAGAATATACTAAAGAAGCTAACAACTTGTTCATTTTTGCCTTTCTTTTCCACATCTATTGTGTGCTAACTCAACTACCCTATACCAAGAAATACCTTCAAATAATCCCCACTCTATCTCAGAAAAAAAGATTCCTGTTCACCAGTAAGTTTCCAGCTTTACCTAAGTTATTTGTAAAAGGAGCACCATCTAAAACTGTACCTATGTATTACAAGAACAGGCTGAAAAATAAATTTCATAAGAGAAGAGTGACTTTTCCTGGTTTCTATATGTTTGTAGAAGTGTAAGAAAGTTAAATCTGAAATATATTCAGCTTAAACCCCATTGTTACTTGATGTAGTATTTGCATGACCTGCACAAGCTTGTATGGGCATCAGTAACAAATGTTAGAACACATTTTTTTTTTATAATTTACATGAATGCAATATAATTTTATTTATACTCTGATTTTCAGTGACTTAACTGAACCCTATTTTTTGTATTTTGTCTTCTTTGTGGATCATTTAATATATCTATTTTAAATGTAAAACTTTTATTTAGGTTTTGATTCTCTGTGATTCATTAGCCTTCTGTTTCTTGTCTATCAAACCGCACTCACTGAAACTGTGTCTCCTTTTTTCCTATTTTTAATACTGCAATCAGTGAATAATAGCAGCGAAAAAAACAAGTGAATTTGCATATCTTTCAATCTACATATAGAGTGTGAGATATGATATGTACATTGCTGTCTCAGAGATGGGAAATGTGACACATTCCCTGTGGTCATTAGCCTTCTCGTGACAGCTGTTGAACAGTGGCAAGCTTTTGGAACAACAGAAAAGCTTTGGATGTTTCTGAAACCCTGGTTATCCTGCAGTAAGTAACCATTCATCCTTTGCTGATGACACTGGACCCCTGCCTGGTAAAGATGAAGCTCACTGTTTTTTTGGGAAATGTTTAGACTTCTCTTTAGCACTGAGCCATTGTCTCATGCTGTTCCTCTTCCTGCCTGGCTGATCTTGAGCTTGGGATAATCAGTGGAGAGGTCATAGACTTGCAGATGAAAATAAAATGTCTATCTTTATGGTCCTAGATAAGCACTACTTGATGGCAAAGGAGTTACTAAGCTGATGTATTACATGGTGAACCTAAACAGGTATTGCCCTTACTGTATCATTTTAATACGGCAGCCTGTATAGCAGAGGAGGGGAAGAATGAGCTATAAAACATTTAGAGAACTTTCACTTGATGAAAGCAGGAGTATATCTGGCAATGACCATATTTTTTCTCTAGACACCTGCATCTATCAAGGACAAGACAAGTTACAGGACAAGGATGCAAGAGAAAATGAAGCAAGTGAAGCAAACCTAATTAGTAGTAATAGGATATTTAATCTATGCCATATCACTGACTCCTCGTATCTATCTAAAGGTGATAACCGATAGGATCTTGTAGTTTGGCCTATACAACCTTTCTAAATCTGCACTTCAAATTTATTAATGTGAATTAGGTACCACCCGAGGTAACAAATGCTGCAGGCTTTCTTGGGAAAAAGGAACTACAGACAGATATAAGTTTTAGATGAAAAATTCACTTTTGTTTTTGTTTCACAGAATCACAGGAGTCAAAAGAATTATTTCTCATGGTTTAACCATGGGAAGTTTGTGATACCTACAAGATAGAGCTGTAAGCCAGTATTACCTATAAACATACTTTTATTTTTATACAAATCATGACTAAAATACACATCTTTAAAACAGAGTAGAGATTTTTATTCTTAGCTGCATTATTCTAGTAGCCAAAAATTATTAACAGTTGAGTATTTGTGAGTGCCGCTAAGAATACAGCTTGAAAGACATAACACATGGCATGAAATTCTAATGGGGTGGCTGTGGTTCTCTGTAACTGTCTATTTTCAGAATATTAGAAAGCCAGAAAAAGCTGTTAACTTTTCAAACTGAAAAATGAGAAGAGTGGATCCATCGTTCAGTGAATACAGTGACATTAATTTATGCAAGAGTTTTTTCTTTCTTTGGGGTTTTGAGGTCTTTGATTTTCTTTTTTTCCATTTTTTTTTCACTTTAAGAAAGCAGGGACATGAAAAAGGGAAATATTCTGGAAAGCAGTCTAGTGAAAAATAATGTATTTTGTTATGGCTCAGAAGACAATGTAGACCACGTTAGTGTTTTTGGCATAAACTCATGGCACTGCTTTCAATTTATTTCCATCTCTGAAATGGTGAGAGACTTATTTGTCATTGCCATGATGACACGTAAACACTCAAACTGGATCACAGAGCAGCGGTGCAGTCTTAAAGACATGACTGGAAAAATCTCTGAGCAGCTAGGCCTGACCTCATAACTCACCCTGTTTTGAGTAAGAGCTAAGACAGGATGACCTCCTGAGATGCCTCCCAAGCTTGAGCTACCCTGTGGTTGTACAAGTCTTGATATGTGTCTGCAATCTCTACCACAACATCCTTTGCTATCTGTGGCAGCTGACAATTATTCTTATTTACTGCCTAAAGGAGTTGTAAAAGGAATGTCTTTGTCCTTCTCATTCCCAGGCTGCTTCTGCTCCATGTGGGATCACAGAAGACAAGGTAGCAAGAACTTTTTGTCATCATTATGAAGAATGTGGAAGAGAGCATCGCCTGTGAGAACTAGGAGTTAAATCCCTGCAAAAACCAGTATGAGCATGGCAGCAGCATCCTCAGGCTCTGACTCCTGAAACTCACCAGAGTCCAACCCTTTTTCCTTTTTCCATAGGAAGGTACATGCCTCAAAAATCCATACTCAGTGAAACCTTTTAGCCGAACGTTGACTCCTCATACTTTAAAGGATCTTTGCTTATATATTTGTTACAAATCACATTGTGATGGCCTTCTGAGTGCTCCCCCAGCTGCCACTCAAAAAACCAAAGGACTGTGTCTAATATTTGGGTGTTGTTTTTGGCTTATAGTGTAAAATCAAAGATTCTCCTCTGTCATGTATACACACAGGGTATTTCAAAGACCAACAGTATTGTGAAGTAAACAGTCTTCTTTTACTTAGTAATAAAATTTCCATTTTTGATGACTGAGAGGAAGTGACCTCAAGATGCTATGCACATATCTTCAGAAGAGCTGCCAATCAGGTTAAAGATTTTGCAGTTTGACATTTTAAGTAAAAGCAAATAACATAACTTCTCTGTAAATAAGGCTCATTGGTACCAACTGGAGAAGGTAATATTTTAATTAATCAAGAAACTGAAAAGGATTAAGAATTCCTCATTCCAGAAAATCCCTTGAGGTCTGAGTAACACTCTCTGTAAAGCTTAGAATATGTTTTCTAAGCAATAATGTTAGATTCATAATATTTTATCAGATTAATCCTATCCGTAAATGTGACAGAAAAAAATTCTGCTATGATTTTTCAACAGAAAAATTGATTGCTCGTGTTGCAATAAGAAATTTTTTTTTAAATTAAAATACAATATTTATGGTATAAAATTAAATACAAACAGTACATACTGCATTTCTTCCAGTTGTCTTTAGTTCCCATACTTTGTATCTTAGATTCTCTTTTTACCGATGTAGCTTAATATAATACATAGTTTTACCTTGTGTTTGGTAGATTACGGAAGATGCTGTCCTCAAAGAAGAAAGATAATATTAGCTGAATGAATCATAATTGCCTGCAGCACTCTAAGCAGATGCAATTTGATGTCAAAATCTCTATAAAAATGTCTCCACATTTCAAAATAAGTATTTCATATTTTGATCCACAAAACGATCCTCAGCCTTTGTGCAAACTAGGTAGGCATTTATAATTCTGTTATTTTGTGTTTAAAGCATACAGTGCTTCCAAACAATCCCATATTTTTCTACTAGGTAGGGGGAAAACAACCTTTTAAAAAGGGCCATGGTTTTACACTGTAGATCAGCATGAGACCTCACCTCTTTTTTTTCTCACTCTCCCTTCCACCTAAGACAGTTTCATTCTTCAGGTGGTACCAGCCTGGTTTTTCACAGTTCCTTAGGTGTCTCACCCTTTCTAAGCTGCTAAGGATCTTCAATTTTCCCACTCTGTGTGGCTAGCACAGACCTTTCCCATGAGAATTTTTCTTGTGTTTTTATAAACAAAGATAAAGTTTGGATGTTATTAAAACTGTTTCTCGAGATGTGCACAGTTCGGGCCTGGCCAACAGGCTCAGGGGGAGGTTTCAGACTGACCAATCTGAGTGACCTTTGAAAAGTCTATATAAGTTGGAAAAATAAAAAAATACAGATCTTTTATCCCACACTTTTCTGGAGGGTCTTTTCTCTCTGCTAGCGGCTCAACAGCTAGTGGCTCAAAACTGCAGCCTGCAAGTTTTGTACCTCTTCAAGCGATCTGCTGTGACAGTGTTTTCCCCATATTTTTCTCATGCTTTTGTTTTGCCACTGTTATTCCCATGGCCTTGCTCCCACAAGCTCAGTGGTGTTGTTACTGAAGTTATTTATGGGAAGCAGTTGCCATTAGTGTAACAATGACCCTTCTCTGCTGTTGTTGTACCTGCTGCCATTGTTATACCAGTGGGGATGATAATATGCATCCAGAAAGGTCAGCAGCCAGGCAGTGTGCAGTACCTGCCCTGATGTAGGCAGCAATTGTGGCATCAAAATCAGGAACAATAAGCTGGCAGATGAGCAGCTCCTGGTGGAAACTGTGTAGTTGGTAAAGGAAAAGTATTACAGGAAAGAATAGCCTCTTGTCTCAGAGAAAACACACAGGGAGGGTGTTTGTCTAGGAATTCCTGTGCCTTCTTTTAATGATTGTTCACCAGGAAGAGTTTTCCCTTTGCCCGCTGCCCTCCCCTCTTTCTTTCTCTGTTTCTCTCTCTCTCTCTCTCTTCCCTTTTTCTCTGTTCTTTTTTCTTTATGCCCCTAAGCATCTGTCACCATTAGAATGCAGCTGTAGAGTGCTCTATTAAATCTTCGTGCATTTGAACCTGTCCCAACATTCTTTTTACAACACTGTTTACCTGTGGAGCAGGTGCTCTAACCAACTTCTCTGACAGCTTTGCTCCTATGTTATAAGAACATCAGAATCAGCTTTTACTGCATGTGATTGTAATGTTAACTTTCCTTATATTACCTTGTATGATGCTGTATTTTGGATTTTGAACTGTGTGGTGCTTAGCTGCCTGTGGAGTTGGCCACAACAGTGATTAGAGTTTTAGGTGGTCACCATGCTATTATACTTTAAACTAAGTCCTGACCTACAGATTATTAACTTCAACTATCACAATGAGGAAACTGAGCAGGAACTGAGGTAGATTTATTTTCATATACTAAATATATGTACTTATCTAAGTATGTATGTATATATATGTAAGATAGAAAGATTCAATTCAGAAGTTATTAAAGAAAAACTGTGTTCTCCACATCCACCAGAAGTTTCAGGCAAAATAAAGTATTCTCATGGTATTAGTACAGTATTAGAAGGGTTGACAGTAAACTCATACAATCTATGAAGTAATTATGCATGATATAGTCACAATACTTCAACTTGTGCTGAAAAATTATCCAGGAAAAATACCCTTCTTCTATTAAGTATTGTCTCCAAAGAAAAATTGCAACATGTTTTAATATAAAATTAACAGCTGTAAATAAGAAAGTGCTGTCTCTTCAGAAAACTTTCATAGATCAAATTAGAAAAGGAACAATAATTAATAGACGCTTGCTAACCTTAAGAACTCTTCCTCAACAGAGGAATAGTTTCTGTTTGTCTTTAAGACGAGATATTTCCAGAAAAAGAAAAGAAAAAGAATGGGTTTTGTTATACAGGATAGCAAAGCTAATTTTTAAAAAGCAATTGAGCTATATAAACAGCAAACTCAGACAGGAACTCTCCACTGCATTTCCCACACCAAATGGTTCAAGAACTGCAAAACAATTAGAACATAACCACAAAACCTTCAGTTTTTGAAATATATGATATGTTTGAACATAAAGTGTAGTCACTCATTTATGAACATTAATCTGAACAATTGATTAAAGGTATAGAAACAAGAGAATGTGTATGTGAGTGTATTGTAAACAGATAATTCTAGCTTTGTTAAGAGGATAAGAAATTATTTTTCTTTAGAAGTATATGTATGTTATTATATTTTCCATAATTCCCAACATTTTTGTCCGCATTTTGTCCATCTGCTGCTGCTGAAGATAAAGGTAAGCTTCCAGCTTTCTTTTTCCTTTATTTAAATAAAACATAAAACAAAGTCAACCTCCTCTGGAAGGGAGGACAGAAATTCCTCCTTTCTAGTTATCTGTCTTCTGCTGTAATCTGGCATTCTAATTCAAATTAATTGAACTTGGTTGCTTTCCATAAGACAAGGAGATATTTTTATGTACATTTCATGATGTGTGATATTAAATTCCATGTTCTCATAATTGTAACTTCAGAGAACGTACATTCCACATATTGCATGCATTCTATTTGCTCCTATAAGAGAGCATGAAATTTCAGTTGTGATTTCCTTAGTGGTTGTTGTAGCAACGTGGGTTTTTAGGATTCCATGTGCTTCCTTTGTTTCCCTGCTCTGTATGCTATTGGTTCATTTTGAAATATGCATTCTGCTGTACCTGAAAACCTATTGGTGTGTTCCCCCTGCCAATTTTCCCTTCCTCCTCCTGGGACTGGTTTTGAGGGAGACAGTCCCTCCCCTTCCTTTCCCCTTAAAAGCCAGTGTCTACGTCAGAGAGAGGTCCTCCATCTCTGCAACCCTTCCTTCCCTTCTCCTCCTCTGCAACCCTTTTTCCTTACCCCAAATAAACCTCCCTGCCAGAACAGAGATGGATTCCATTAATCCATTTCTTGTTCCATTAATATTTCCTGCTGAATTTCTGTGGCTACGAGACTCACACCATGCCGCGGGACCCCGGGGGCCGCCTGGCCCAGATCTGGTGGAATTACGCAGACCAGGGACCTGGTCTGGGGGTGAGCCGGCTCATGCAGCCCTCCCGGGCCCTGCCATAACAGGTTGTTTACCAATGCTAGGTGAAAACTTACAGGTGGTGTTGGAGGTTCATAGAACCTAGAAACATGACTAGTATTAGAAAGTGTTTTCTAACCTGCAGGGTGAGATCCCTAAACACATATTCAGTCAAAAAAGGTTATGTCAAGGCACTCTAGGTTCTTTTCCATTAATAGCATCAAATTCTTAACTTACCTTAAAAGCTGACCTTCAGTTTCTCTCAGCTGCAGACAAGTTACTGATAGAAGATGAGTACTGATGTCGTATAATTTTTGTATATCAGTAAAAAAGTGTCCAGTAATAACCAGATAAGATCAATGTCAAAGAACAGAAAGTAGCCTAAGATGATAGATCATGGGATATAATCATCAGCAATAAGCTATGGAAACATCTGTCTGATATACTCCCTCGGGCTGAAAGGCTGAACTATTTTAAAGTTTTAAAAACTGGCTAGAGGTAGAAGGATGTACCAGAAATGTGTAATGCCATCAGGTGAACAATCAGCTGCTGTCTCCTACCGTTTGAAAACACCCTACCTGAAATGAGCTTTGAATTTCTGTTCACAAGCAAATCTGTCTTTAATTAAAACTAACATGGAAATTGCTCATGATACATGTGAAAACAGTTATGACTACTTCATGAATGTGCACTGCTTACCTCTGTCAGAAACAAATTGCTCTGAGTACTGGTTATTGATAGCAAAAAAAAACTAACAAGCAAACAAAACCCCCCGAACAAACAAACCAACAAAAAAAAAAAAATCAGCACAAAACGCCACCTCAAGATACACTCAGTTTAGTTTTAATGGGTAAAATGGCAAGGAACTTAAAAAGGATATGATCACTTTTATGCAACAAAAAGTAAAAAAGCTAAGAACTTATGCTACCAGATTTGACCAATGATTTATTTTTTATATGTTTCCTCTCATTTCACTTCAACAGTGAGCAGCTGCTAGCTTGATAAAAATGGTAATAAAATAAAGATTGCATGCTCTTGTCCACTGTCATAGCAAGAATGGCAACTCTTTTAATTTTTCATGACAAGCTGTCTTTCTCCTCATGAAAGAGCAAAAAATTAAATAACCAATGAATTTCATCTTTATTTAGAAGTGAGCTTGGACATATGTACAAGTCAGCCATGTATTCACACCTGTGAAGCTGAATTTGCACAAAAGAAAAATGAAATTTAATAGCTTTTTTTTTGAGATTATCCCTTCATTTTTTGGAGGCTGGTGTTTAAATAAACCAGGGCCCATAAACCCTCTTAATCTCTATATATTTTTGGGTAGCCAGATGGGCCTTCCTCGGTTAATCTTTTTCAACATTAGGTGTAGCTCAAAACAAAAAAATGCCTTATGCAGCTAAAATATTCATGTCCTGCAGGAAAGCAGAGATTTTTCTATTAATATTACTATTAAAAGAAAAATGACTGCCTATTGGACATTGCATTGAAATAGAGCGGTTACAATTTGCATCAGTCTCTGTCATTTCTAGCTAGTGGTGTGTGCACTCCTACTCTTTTTCATCACAAACCCAAATGAGTTCACCTATACTGCGTTTTGTCAATATTCTCTCTGATTTTGTACTGGAAGGGAAGCAGTAGCCTGATACAATCACTTGCAGTCAAGAGGAATTTCATTTGTTCCTCATCACCTCTCAGCTAGTAAATTGAGATTGATAGCTGATATTTTGGTTTGATTCATGACCGTTATAATGCAGAAATCTATATGGCATTTAGAAAAAAGTTTCAGTTTGACTTCTGGGGGACATTCCAGATTTGATTAGAACACATAGTATAGATACAGCCAGGAAAACTGGCACTTTGGTGGACTCTTAAGCTAGGGTTCAGTGATGGCAAGATGAATCACCTCTGTGAACACAGTGATGGAAATTTAGGGAGAACAGCAACATCTAGGTGAAGTTATTTTCAGCACCGGAGTATAAAGGGTTAGCCAGGCATATGCTTGCATTCATATATACTGTCAAATTTAATGGACACTATTTTACTAGTAAAAGGAAATGTTCAGTGGTTATTTCCTAAGAGCCTTTTCGTGTGAAAAGAAGAACATACCTTTTCTAACTTTCTTTTATTTCTTCTTTCATCAGAAATTTCACAGTAAAGCAGGATACCACATTTATCTGTCTTTTTATTACTTCTCACCATAAGGCTTCACTAAATCATTCTAAGGGAGTCTAGAATCTACAAATGCCTTTATTTTACTCCAAATAAATTTTGTTAGGAAGCAATAGCCAGAGTGGTGTTTTAATGTGTTCATCTTGTTAGAGGCTTTCTGCTGTACAGAGAAATTGTTTTCTCTAGTTGCAAAACACTCTTCCTTCAGAGCTAATAAATCATGTTAAAAAGTGAACTCATCATAATAGGTATAGTTTGTCAGTTGTTTGCCTTCTGCAAATTCTCTTCAATACATTTTAATTACATGTTTATGTTAACATTTATATGATTTAACACAAAACTACTTTAGTGGTGATTAGCATCCCATATAGGAAAGTATTTTTCTGCAGACTGATTCTACTCTTTGTTATTTATTGAGAATTGACCTTGACAAGGAGGCTTGGATGGGTCTGATATCATCTTGAATGAGAATTGCTGCCAGGCAACCCATCATTCCTCTCCAGGGTGAGTGAGATGCTACAATATTATGAGAGCTCTACTGACTGCTGTGAACAAGCTAGGACTAAATATATCCATTGGATAATGATAGATAACATTTAGGACCTTCAACAAATGAAAAACAAAGCCTGGAGAGATGGGATAGAAAGTGAAAAGAATATTTTTTCTTTCTGGGGACTTCATTTGGCCCATGACCAAGTCTAAAAATTCATTTATGTCTCATTGGCAAAACTTGCATGTAGACTTTTTAAACTAAGAGCCAAAATAATAGCAGATGTCATAGTTAAAAAACGAAGACATTATTTTTTTCAACCTATAGTTCTAACTTATTGGCATAAAAACAAATTAATGCCTAAGAAAGTTAATAACATTGTCAATTAGGAAAAATTAAGGAGTAATAGTTGCAATTCAAACAAAATTAACTGGACTTGTAGACAGTAAAAAACCTCAGTTTAATAGTGAATATTATTTACAAGCCATANATATAGTGTACATTTGATGCTGCAGCTAAATGATATCTAGATTGAAGGTCTTGATTCACTATATTCCAGTATGCAAACTCATCCAGATACAAAATCAACTTCAAAACCCTTCTGTTCTCTCTACTCTGAAAGAAGAAATGGAGAAAGAACTTCAGCAAAATAAAGTGCAGATGCATTTTATTGATAGCACTTTTTCTGAAAAGATAGTATACATCTACTTATAATACACACCACTTATAGCATCAGAGAACTTTTTAGCTCTTGAGAGCACAGTAGCTGAACTGAAGAGGTTCACTGACTAAATTTAAGAGCAGCCTTGAGCAGATTATTTGCAAAAAGCAAACAATCCCTGTGCTGAGAAAGGCAGCAGAGCTTTNTGCTGTATACAACAATAGATCATTTGACCCATGCATCTTTATATATATATCTATAGATATATATCTATATCTATATATCTGTATCTCAATACCTATCTATATCTATATCTAGTCTATATCTATATCTGTATATCACTCGGTACAAATAAATGTGCTACAGCAATCTAGGTAATTAGATTTCTAATTTCAATTAGAAAATAATGTGTATATATAATATAGTGTATATTTCTAATATAGTGTATATAATATACATATATATATATATAATATAGTGTACATTTGATGCTGCAGCTAAATGATATCTAGATTGAAGGTCTTGATTCACTATATTCCAGTATGCAAACTCATCCAGATACAAAATCAACTTCAAAACCCTTCTGTTCTCTCTACTCTGAAAGAAGAAATGGAGAAAGAACTTCAGCAAAATAAAGTGCAGATGCATTTTATTGATAGCACTTTTTCTGAAAAGATAGTATACATCTACTTATAATACACACCACTTATAGCATCAGAGAACTTTTTAGCTCTTGAGAGCACAGTAGCTGAACTGAAGAGGTTCACTGACTAAATTTAAGAGCAGCCTTGAGCAGATTATTTGCAAAAAGCAAACAATCCCTGTGCTGAGAAAGGCAGCAGAGCTTTGTAGAGGTATTTAGGAACATCACACAGCAGAATCAAAGTCTAGACAGCAGTCCTGTTTTCTGCGAGGACACCAACCTGCAAGAAAAGGGAGACATCAGTGTTTCTTTCCTGATTAAAAGAGGCCATTTAACCTCTTGCACTGTGCAAATCTCTGTGGAATCAGAAACCCAAGCTCTAAAGCAGTACTTCAGTGGCAGAAGATGCTATTTCAATCCAGTCGACAACCTCTCCTCCCAGAGGATACTGCATAGTGATTTGTCTGTTGATTATAGAAGAGCCTGATCTCTTAGGGAGTCTGGATCCACCCTGGGAAGGTCAGGAGAAAAGCCAGCAATCACAGTTTACATGGATACTGCTGGCAGAGAACAGCAAGAGAAAGAATCTGAAACCAAATTCAGATAATTCATAAGAAAGATGACAGAAAGCACACCTATGTCAGTGATATGTTCCGAAGAAGTTGCAGAATCTTAGTGTCTGGCTCAGAAAGTGTAAGAACTTGGATTCATCAGAAACCAGGTTGGATTCATCCAACCACAGTGGATTAAAGAGCGCCTATTAGGAAGGAATGGATTTTAACGCAGCTAGATAGAACTAGGTTTCTCTTGCCTGAAATAAATAGCAATAGTTAAGTTATGGAAGAAGACATGGACACTCCAGCCGAGGAATTAGGAATGGTAGGATGCTCTTCAGACAGAATGCTGTCATGGTTTAGGAATGGTAGTCCATAATTTAGTGAAACTCTCCAAACTACTTGCCACTCAATCACTTCCCCCTGCCCCTCCTTGCAGCAGGCTGGAGAGGAGAATTAGAGGAACAAAAGGCAAAGATCATGGGTTGAGATAAGAACAATTTACTAGAAACATCTATGAAATTACAAATGAATAGTAACACTTCCAATGTTAATTCCAGAGTGCACAAGAGGCAAGGAGTAATTATAATGCCGTGTAAAATTTTTACCATTTATTTTTTACACAGTATTTACTCTTTTCCATATCCCACATCACAGAGGTTATCAACCATCTGAGTGCTTTTCCTTTGTTTTAGGAAATGAGCAAATCCAGCAGGAACTGTTGAGCTTATGATGGGCTAGTACCTGAAGTTTGCAAAAGTCTTTTAAAAGTATGCTTTCATAAGATGCGTTTTCACTCCTTTTATTTATTTTAACATGAGGTTTATATGTGCCTGCTACAAGATGTAGCTTCTACTTCTACATTCTACAATTTTAAAGGCTATGAAAAATACATGTTTTGGTTACTTGTGTTCTTATAATTCTATGTGAACAGCATGGCATAGACCATTTTCTTGTCAAGACCACTTTGTGTCTTGTTCTGTTTCTACAGCTGAAAAAATCCAAGGTTGAAAATTACTGAGTTTCTTTGCAAAGTTGCACTAATCAGACACAACACTAAACCTCATAAGGTTTGAGAATGATTTGCTCCCTGCGAATAAAAATATTTTTCCCAAAATGGGCTGGATAAGTTGTTTTTAAATAAAAATTTAAACTGAATTTATTTTAACCTAGATATCTCATTTAGGTTAAAATTAATTAATTTCTACTCAAGGTTACGCAGCACTTACCTAGGTATTTAGTCCTTGCTAAAGAGGAAGACACATTCTACAGACCTACATATTTGATGTAAATATTGTCATATAAGTATGATTCATTTTGAAGTAAATACTTGGTATCAAAAATTATAAATCACTTTAGTAAGTTGATGGTTTAAGATTAAAAAAAGTTGCAACATTTTGTTTTCTAGACTTAGCACCAAATACAGTACATGTTGAAATCTATCCTAGGAATGTTTTCCTGTAAAAGGCAAGTGCTTCTGTTTACATGCTACAAACAAAGTAGAGCATACTCTGCAGCTGCTTTTTTTAGTTTGGGGGTTTTTTTGGTGCGGTTTTTTGTTGTTGTTTAGGTCAGGTATTACTGTCATGGCTATTAATCCTGATATATCTTTTAAATTTGAACTTAAAACACCACTCCACAAAGATGTAACAAGAATGATTTGATTTCTTCACTTTCTACTGTAAGTATTTTGAAACAGCTCCATTCTTGATCAAAACTGATGTTCTCAATCGGAAAATCTACTAATCATTCCTGAAATGAGGTTCCATACATCAAAGAAAAATGAAAGTACTAGTTGCGGATGTGCTATACACATGGTTTAAAGAGTTTATAAGTATTTGAGAATTTGGATTCTTTTTGTCACATTCCAATGTCACTTAGTAATGGTCTCAAACTGAATTCTGTCATTAAGAAAAGGGAACTTGAAGTTTTAGCATAACTAGTCTAAATATACATGTTTTTTAAAAAGCATGGTTGTGCACACTGCATTCATTATTGAGTGTGTAAATACCTTTTGATGTTCAGCTTTTAGTCTTAATTCTCCATAATAGTATAATTCAGCATACAAAAACATAATTCTCTCATAGGAATTCAATGACAGAAGAGCCAAATATCATAGTGTGAATAGTATTGTTCTGCACTGGTTTGTAATTTGAAGTCACAGTGTCATTTAACATGTGGAGAAGTTATTAGCAGAGCATAACTTAAGCACTTGTAAAATGAATGATACAGTGAGGACAAAGTGTCTTCTATTAATTTTAATGTTGTCTATTACTAGAGTCAATATAAAAAAAATATTTTAGCAAAAGTTTAAGTCTGAGTAGGATGTTAATAAGGTAAGTCATCCATGGAACTTTAAAAATTCTTCATTAAAATGAATAGTTCTCACACTTTCACTCTATTCATTTCACATCCAACATCCCCATCTAATTTGTGGAAGTCACAATTTCAAGTATGCCACTTGAGAACTGAGCTTAATGACTAACATTCTTTAGGTGCACAAAATGAGAAGAAAAATGTGAACAATCACACTGACAAGGGCCATTTTCAGAACATTTAAGAAAAAGTCTGTAGCACAAAAAAAGGCCAAGCATGAAGTTTGCCTATTGTTTCATCGACAATTTTCTCAGAAAGTACAAGCTTGCAATATTGAAATCTGAGTCCCACACACATACATGTACACTCTCCCCTCCTCAGCTTTCCAGAAAGTGTTGTGCAACTTTAATATAGAGGTCAGTTATTTTGCATCATTATATTTTAATTACTCTTCTATGAAGTTTTTTTAAAAGCCTAGATACAAATTTCTTTAAACTACTAGCCTTTGAGGCTTCAGTGTACTGAAGACACAGAGTAACTATATTTAAAAAAAAAAACAAACAAACACAAACTACTACAAATCTAAATATCTGAATAGTAGTGATAATGGTTAGAAATAGCACATGTTTGGTTCATTAAAAATACCCCTACTTCTATTTAATATTCAAGGTAATCCAAATCAAAATTATACAATGAGCTAGGATAGACTTAATAGATATTTGTCTGATCTGTTATGAAAAACCCTCCAGAGACCACTCACTGTGATATTTTCCATTCCCTGAGCTTTCTGTAGTATCTTAATATGTATACATATCCAGGAATACGCAGAAATTGGAGCAAACTACTACCATATTCTATTCTTACCCAAGAATATTTTATGGTCTTTAGAATTTTTTTCCCCTGAATGTTTTTATTGTTCTTAGTCCACTTGTTAAATGGATTTTAAAAGCTGCTTTCATCTACTTTCAAAACAAATGAAAGTATTTTAGCCATACATAGCATCAGGTGAAGAGTTAGGAAATGAGAAGGCAAATATTAAATCTCTGCAACTCCACACCCGACCCCCACATAATATTTTATCATTACCAATCCTCCAGCTTCTAATACCTGCTCTTTTTTCAAGTAATCCACCTACTTATTTTTTTTTCCTAAAATTACAGAAGTAGTAGTTTAAAGCAAATTTTGGAGTTCATTATGTCCATTCTCCTACTCAAACAGCAGTACATGAACACTACATCAAGTCAGACAAGGCTGTATTTAACTGAGTCCAAAAATCACTTGAGACAGAGAATCTGCACCCTCTCTGGATAGCTTCTCTTGGTAGTGAATTAACCTTTTAGGCAAAAGAGATTTCCTGCTGGCTAAACTGAAGATCTCTTTAAACCTTCATTATTCCTCACACTATTTTCTTCTGCCAGACTGTACGTCTTCCTCCTTAGACTTTAGTTTCTTTCACTTTTGACAAGATCATCTTCTCATCGCAGAACTGTCTCTGTTGTGACTCAGTGTATTCATTTATGGCTGTGGATGCAAAAGATTTCCCACTCCTGTTCTGGCATATTTCAGTGACTCTTTTAAGCTCAATCCCTAAAGACAAGAAGACAAATTCCATTTATAATTCTTAACATAAAAGTAAGTTCTATGAAGCTTCTTCAACAATGCTGATTTATGAAGAGCTCTCTAAACATCCTCAAAGATAATACATGTATTCCCTTTCAGTTAAGTGACTTGCACTGTCCTAGGAATCTCTGTTACCATAGTTTATTACTGGCAAAGGCATTCCCTGTTATAGCATGACAAGGAATGAGTATTTCAGAAGAACTTGTGATGTTCTAAAGGCCGGTTCTTCATACCTACGAGTACAAGATACATTTTTCCAAGTGTTTTTTTCTCCAGATTAGATGTTTATGAATAGATGCTTTAAAAGCTTGAGAGATCCTACTGCATTTATTTCTACCAGAGACCAAGAAAGAAGGTTTCAGTGATGCTAGATTTCCTCTTTCTCATGACTCAGGAATGTTATTTATTATATCTTCTTCAAAACTTTCTTGGTCCTTTTATCTGTACTACTTACAGTTGTAGGCTTCATTTTATATGTCAGACACTACATTATCAAGGTTTGCTCTCCATGTTAAAACTGTCATTTCACTACTCAGATGAACAGACTTGTAATTTTTTTAGATCAGAACTGTTGTTCCTCTTTTCAGATTTTTTACCATAAAGAGAATAACATTTGAATCTCTGAGTATCTAGGAGCTTTAGTTCTAGGGCTGATGATACTTCCTTTTAATGAAGATATTCCTGCCTTAATCTTAGAAGCACAACTCTTTCCATTCCCCAGCTTCTCTGTTCCTTTCCTTTCCTTTCATTGCAACCATTCCTGATTCGTAGAAAACATACCTTCTAGACCACGCATCTGTTGTCCACAGGGCAATCTTAAACACAATATTAGTGAAACACTGTTCAGAAAACATCTGCATATCATTTAGAAAAAAACCAACCCAAGTTGGTGATATCTAGAAGGTGGGTGAGCCACTGGTAGTTGTACCTTCAGCAAATTTACAGATGACACTAAGCTAAGTGGTGCAGTTCACACACCTGAAGGATGAGATGTCATCCAGAGGGACCTGAATAAACCCTAGAAGTGAGTCCGTGGGAATCTCATGAGGTTCAACAAGACCAAGTGCAAGATGCTGCACCTGGGTCTGAGCAGCCCCTGGTACCAACCCAGGCTGGGTATGAACAGATCCAGAGCAGCCCTGGAGAAAAGGGCCCGGGGGTGCTAATGGGTGAGAGGCTGGACATGACCCAGCCATGTGCACTCCCAGCCCAGAGAGCCAAACGTGTCCTGGGCTGCATCCAAAGCAGTGTGGGCAGCAGGGTGAGGGAGGGGATTCTGCCCCTCTGCTCTGCTCTGGTGAGACCCCAGCTGGAATGCTGCATCAGCTCTGGGGTCCTCAGCACAGGAAAGACATGGACCTGTTGTAGTGAGTCCAGAGAGGGCTGCCAAGTTGATCAGAGAAATGGAGCACAGACAAAAGGAGCACCTCTCCTACAAAAAAAGTCAAAGAGTACTGAGATTGTTCAGCCTGGAAAAGAGAAGGCTTCAGGGTGACCTAATTGTGGCCTTCTAGTACCTGAAGGGAACCTACAAGAAACATTGAGAGGGAATTTCTGCAGGGGCAAGCAGTGACAGGAGAAGGAGAAAACAAGAGCAAAGAATTTCTTCCTAATATCTAATCTAAGCCTACTTTTTTTTAGTTTCTTACTGAGGGCGGGGTGAGACTGCTCCTTTCCTGGAAGTGTTCAAGGTCAGGTTGGGTGAAACCCTAAGCAAACATGTCTAGTGAAAGATGTCCCTGCCCAAGGAAGGTGTTTGGGATTATATGATGTTTAAGGTCTCTTCCAACACAAACCATTCTATGATTCCATGATTGTGGTGAAGTAGTGGTATTTGACATTGGACTTGATATCTTGTAACTTATACTAAATTTATAAAGCAAGTCACGCGTGACCATGTAACTTTTAATAAATTCATACTTTAAAATAAAGCTCAAATTCACAGACACTTTTATATGAATATATAATGTGGTTGAACTTTATAAAGAAAAACTGTAAACATAATTGCTGAAATAAAAGGATGAAAGAACTTTATTTAAAAACACTTGTGTTCATAAAATGTACATATTAGTCTCAAGCACCATCATAACATCTGAATCTGGAATTTGAACAACTGAGACAAATGTGGGGTCAATACTATTCCAAGTGCATTGTCTGCACAGTATGAATACAAACAATCTTGAGAGATAGAGAAGATTTAGAGACAGAACGTAAAAAAAAAATATTTGGGGTCATACACTCCTACAGTTCACCAGGGATTTTTAAGTTCTCTGGAACTTTTCTCATGCAAATAGGCAAAATATGTTCCCTTAATTTAATTAGTGATTTAGTCTGCAGGATCTGAAAATTTGAAATAATACTTGATTCAGAAACAGACTCTTTTCCTTTATTTGGAGGCTGCCTCTATCATTGTAGATTTTAGCTTTCTCTTCTTCTAGCAGTTCCCCTGAATGTTGAAATTCTTTCAAGCACTTAATTACTAAAAATATGTATTTTTTTAATCTTAGTGTAAAAAGGGTAGAATTTTTGGGTTACAAGACAGTGTTGCCAGAGAAAATATAAAAATAAATTTGGTTAGTAGCAGTTTTTCTAGAACCAATCTGAATTCTTACTTGAGACAATAAATGTAGATAATTTTTCAAATTTTTTTTTATAAAAGTAAAATATTTTCAAAGTGGTATGGTCAAAGGGAATATAAAATTTTCATGTCATCATCAACATTGCAGCTAATTTTTCCAATGAAAGTAAACTTGCCTCAACATTTCTAGAAGTAAACAATGAATAAGCTGATTAGTTTTTTTCAGTGCTTTGACTTACTTGGTTATTAGTAGTTGAATGGTGAATATTTCACAAGCTCATTGGTCCCTTCCAAATATACCAATCCTACAAAATTCTGCAAAATTCAAGCAAACTCAGATTGCCAAGAGAAGCTGTGGATGTCCCATCCCTGAAAGTGTTCAAGGACAGGCTGGATGGCACTTTGAGCAACCTAGTCTAGTGGAAAATGTCCCTCCCATGAAAGCGGGAGTTGGAACAAGATGATCATTAAGGTGCCTCTAACCCAAACTGTTCCATGAATCCAGAAATCATAGATTCAATTACTATGATTTTATGTGATTTTGAGGGAAATAAAAGTCTTAGTAATTTTCTACTGTCCACCAAGGGCCACAGAGTTATCAGTTCTGTCCTTTGTGGTGCGTCTTCAGAACATTAAATGTCCATGATTTTCTCTTTGAATAAAAAGTTGAAAAAATACTTCAATATCATGTTATCCAACAGAATTATTAGAGTATTAAAACAAAATTATTAAAACTGAAAAGAGGAAAGTAACACAGAAAATCACAGATAAGGAAAAAGAAAATGCATTCTCAGGAGTACAACCATGTGACCTTGCTGTCATGAGGCAGGGGTAATTTGTGCTTTAAATTTAATATCTAGGTATGTCAAGTTTGTGCAGTTAGAAGAAGGATTTTATGAGTTTTGAAGATTTGCTTTGGCTAGAGGCTTTAATGACATTTTCTTGTATATTAAATATGCAGGTGAATAGGTCTGTAGCTGCTTGTGGCTGACTTGGCAGAACACAGACATATGGCACATGTTAGGTTTCTAGAATATTAAAAATGAGGAATTCTCCCAGCATCACCTCATCCTATGAGAATATTTACTTAGTTTTTACCTTGTGTTAAAGCAGAAGGCTCCCCAAGACAAATTATTCAGTTCATCTAGATGGCTAGACTGACTTGACAGAATCCTTTTGGAAGTTCTTCAGTTCACTCCCTTTGGGATGACAGCAGGATGGAAATCATAAAATTTCTGAGGCAGATGGGGGAAAACAGATCAGACAAGTGATTCTGCTTTATAATTCATAGTCCATGATTGGACTGCTGCAACTAACTGCAACTGAGGGAAGATAGGACTTTCTTTCCAAAGAAATATTCCAGTGTTTTCTCAGGATACTTTTTGGTTCATTTTATAGAGTGTGTTTCCTTGCAAAGTGAAGGTAGGGACAAAAAGGAAGTTCACATTCTCATCAATTTCTTTGACGCTTCCTTTACAAAAGAAGAATCTAATTTAGTCAAAAAGGTGCTGCGCTCACTAATTAAATTCTCTGACTTTTGAGCAAAACCACTCATTAAAGATATAAGATTCCAGGCTAAAACTCTACCAATTTTTTTAATGTAAACTTAGTTGAGGAGAGTTTGCAGGTACAATGGCCTGCCTTGCACAGAGAAGCTGAAGAAGCAAGTTATAAACCTTCAGTACCTTGAGAACTATAATCACCACGGTACTTGAGGACTTGACCCTGTTGCTAAGGAACACAGAAGAATTTCAAAGGTCTTACGAATCCACAATGATGTGGGGGTGGGAAAAGCAGACAAGAAAGAATCTGACTGATTTTTAGACCCAACCACACATTAGCCATATATGTTGCCNATATGATCTCTATATATATGGCAACATATATGTGAAGATCACTGATATATATATATATCTCTTTGAAGAACACCAAAACCATCTTGGGCACATGAAGATCAGCGATAAACAAAATCTGTAACTTAATGAGCTGAAAAGGGATTTTTAACATGGAACAAATGGAGCAACAACAGGAGAATGAAGTGTGAAAGACCTTCCCTAACCTGAGATAGAAATTTACCAAGGAAAGTCAGCCAGAACAACTGGATACCTTAGGCTACCTAAAATAATCCCTTTTCAGTTGAAATAAGTGAAATGAACACTTGGAAATCTTTAAAGAAGATGGATTTCCCAGGTAATTGAATTTAATGTTATATGTACTATTTGTGGGGTAAGGGGAATGCTATATACTTATAAATTATTTAGACTGCTTCTGTTCCTTTAAGGTAAATATCTAAACATCCCTTAAGACCAATGTTACTACTTGAAGGAGGTCAGGGAAATTAAAATTTTTATGAACCACAGGTTTGCAGTTATCACTGTACAATCATCCCTTTAAGAATCCAATTTAATCTTAAAAGACGCTATCTTCTTCAAGGAAAAATCCAGACCTAGATGAGAAAAAAGCAATTTTGAGATATTACTGTCTTCTTGACCACGTAGGGGACAATGACAATAATATGCAAAAGAGGTCAGGGATTCTTTGAGTTTGGGGCATACAAGAGAAATGGTAGACTTGACTTATCTTACTTAAACTAGGGAAAGATCACAAAAGGTCTCACAAAAGGCAGGGTAATTTTTTATTTAGTCCTCACTAGAACAAAGGACGTGATTTGAGATGCTGATGCTTGAGGCCAATTCAGTTACAGTGATTGATTTTTGTAATTCAGTATTTATAGAATCATAGAATGTAATTAGATCATCTAAGATCTAGGATCATTTCAGATCTGTGACCAGAAAATCTTCTGAGGCCAACCCCTGGCCCTGCACAGGGCATCCCCAAGAGTCACACCACGTGCCTGAGAGCATTGTCCAAATGCTTCTTGAACTCTGACAGATTTGTGCCACGACCTCTTCTCTGGGGAGCCTTTTCCAGTGCCCAGTCACTGTCAGGGTGGAGAACCTGTCCATAATATTCAACCTAAGCCTCTCCTGACATAACTTCAGGCCATTCCCTTGGGTTCTGCCACTGATCACCAGAGGGAAGACATCAGTGCCTGCCTTTCCTCTTGCCCTCATGAGAAAGTTGTAGGCTGACATGAGACCTCTCCTCAGTCTCCTCTTTTCCAGGCTGGATAAGACAAGTGACCTCAAATGGCTTCCTCTAGGCCCTTCACCATTTCTGTAGCTCTTTTCTGTAGCAACAAAAGCAGACATTCACCACAGTTGCAGTCAATCTAAAAAGCTGACCAATATAAAAATGAACAAGCTTCTTGAAAAGAAGCTAAAAGAAAAAGATAGGAAGCTTACGTTTTCGCAGGCAGCATGGAAGTTTCCTGAGGACCACACTGGGAGCAAAAAGTATATGTGCACTGACTGTCAGGGATGATTTTAGAGACTACAACTAAACACCATGGTTAGAGACTCTGGTAAATAGTATGGTAAAAAGAGTCACTTAAAGTGGCATTTTATCCTTCAAAAAAAAAGGAATAGTGTTCCAATAAATGACATAGGGAGAGCAAAACAATCTAGGAAGATAAGAATGCTAGAGCAATGAAGAATGAAAAAATGTTATTTTGCTAAACAACTAGTTTGATATGAAGATATGAAAATCAACAACTAAGCTGTCTTCAAAATTGGAAGGAGGAAAGAGTCTACAGAGGTAAAGTGATTCAGACAGAAGATAATAGAAGCCATGATTCGTAGTGGTTTATTTACCAGCTATTTTCTATATCCTGAACAAAAACGCATACACCAGGTTTTTTTCAAAATCTTGGCTTTTATAACAGGGTTTGAACTTTCATTGATTAACAAGTAAATACTGGCAGCCACATTCATTCCTTCGTACTCCTGTGTTTAACTTGCCCATACAATAAAGTGGCAAAGTTTTTAAAAGTATGTCCTCAAATGGCTTCCATGACCTTGCCATCACTGCTAAGTTTTCTGTACCAGTATTCCAAACTGGAATGTTGTTACAGAAGGACATGTAGGATCGGATGTCAGTAGGCATGACCCGTACTATTCAGAGTGTCATCAAAGAGACAGTTAGAGAAAAGGTCTATAGAACATCAAATCCCTCTGCATGGCTTTATGTTTGAAAGCAAAGTGGCCTTTTCATATCTTAGAGAAGGTAAAAGCCATATAATTGCTAGATTGCACATGAGCAGAGAATCCAGTGCACTCAGTTGTTTTTCACTGTATTGCCTTAAAAACCATGCCAATCAATGACAAGCTTATTCTATTTTTCATAGTTATTTTAAGTAGAGATGTTCCTGATTTGTCTAGTTAGAGTGGGTGATATTATCTTAAAATACCATTTCAGGTTTTCTAATGATTAAAGCCTGTAGATGATGACAGGCAAAAGCATTTAAA
Organism: Grantiella picta; assembly: GCA_013397955.1. Lineage (NCBI taxonomy): Eukaryota > Metazoa > Chordata > Aves > Passeriformes > Meliphagidae > Grantiella > Grantiella picta. The sequence continues at coordinate 486,683 of VZRM01001111.1, forward strand.
AATCTGAATCTACAGATTCTTTTCTGTATACATACCACAAAAACACACACACACACACACACACACACATACACACACAGAGGCACACATTTTGAAACCACATAGAAATGATAATTGCATATTTTTCTAGCCTGCAGGGAAAATCGTTATGGCTTTTATCATCGAGGGTATGAAAAATTCAACATTAAATCATTGTGAATTAATGGGAATTTTTTCTCTTAGGGCAGAAATAATTCTGTGTGGTACCTCCTGGAAGCCAAATAAGATGGTTTCAGCCTCTTGGGAGGAGATACAACAGCTTCACAGAAGAAGCATTTCTACTGACTTTCATTTAATTCCCAGTAGGTGTTTCATTTTCTTTTAAAGACTTAGTCATTATTTTGCCTTTTTATTCAGAACAAACATCTTTCTCTTCAATTGAAATAAAAAAGATCAAAACTCAAAGAGCTACTTTTTCATAAAATATATGACATGCACATTTTCTTTCTAGAAGCAGACTTCTGATTCATCTGAATAATGAACTAATACTGACGAATGAAAGGGAAGAATTAAATGTGGTTTTCTGCAGGACCCAATGAGAAAAAGAAACGTTGAAAGATAAATATATGGATAAGAAAAAATTCAATTTACAACCTAGCTTATCAGTTTTGACACTTAACATTCCACAGATTAAAGTGGCAACTGAAAAAAAAATCAAATCTAAAATGGAAGCAGAATTGTTACATCTTTATCTTTTCAGAATTCAAAGGAACATGAAGTGCTTCATAGGAGAGACATTAACAACATTATGAAGGGAGCAGGAGAGGGAAAAGAAAAAAAAAACCATGAACTCTACCAGATAGATGCAAGTAGAATCTTGTAGGAAAAAAGAGATAACATGGATCTCTCAAGTAGAGACTGCAGGAAGATAAAGACAGTGAACCTCTAAAATCAAAATTCACCTTCTCAACAACATTAAGTACATTAATTAGGTTATGAAATTTCAGATAAACGTATTACCACATAAGTTTTAAAAACTGTTTACTCATAAGAGTCCCTAAATCAGTAAGTTTCTGTATGAATATGTATAGTCAACTTGCATGTCTTTCTCCATCAGCAAAAGCTGTGCAAGCTACCCATTCTTTTCTACATAGATTTTTAATACCAAATTTATATCCTTTTCTGCATTTCTCAAGAAACAATATTACCACAGTATTTTACATTCTCTCATTGTGAGAATAATAGCCTATACAGAAAAGTATTTTTGCATTCCCTGGTTATTTTTGCATTTCCTGGTTTATTGTTTTTTTCTTCTTTGAAGTAGAATACAAGAAAAATTAATGCAGCCAAGCCAAAGAATAAGAATACATATGCTCTGGGACTGCTGTGAAAGTTTTCTATGGAGAATGCCTGACATGAGCAAAATGCATCTAGATGGAGAAAGGTGCATACGGGTGTGCAATCAGCAACCAGTTCAAGCTCATGAAAAATTGGGAAGCAGAAACACAGGATTTTCAAGGGCTGCTGCTAAGAAATCTGAGCTAAATGGTTAGTTATGATGTTTATTATATATATGACTTAAGAGAAACTGCAAGATTAATTCTCATTATAGCTTTGGGCAATTTTTGAGATCTTCTCCTGAACCACAAGTTACTTTTGTTTCTTAGGCAAGTGTCTTTTCCTGATGTATGCAATATACTTACAGAGCTAATAACAAGCTGTATAAATCCATATTGCAAACATATACTAGATTTTAGAGTATGTTATGAAAAAAACACACTGCAGAGAATCTATTTGTCTTCTACTGACTTTTCAGGAATAGAAAAAAACAAAGAAGAAAAAAAAAGGCAAAGGAAAGAAAAATAGAAAAAGTACTGGTTTTGAAAAAGCAGTGAAATACTTACAAAGAATATCCTGAACTTCAAAATGTTTCTATAGTTTGTCTTAAACTCTGGAAATTATGATCCCAGCTACTACCACCGATAATAGTATTTTGCTGTGGTTTTCATATTTCATGAAATTTAGCTGTTAACCAACTCAGAAAACACTGTGATTTGAAATCTTGGCATGTACGTGCTTGTGATAAATTTATAAGTTGAAAGTTAAATAAATAACTTTGGGAGGGCAAGGGGTTGTGGGTTTTTTCCCTTAAATGGGCTTCTGTTCAACTTTTTTTATGTTAGACAACTTAACATGGCATGGAGAATATTGCAGCTCATCTCTCTGCAGTTTGATAGTCCATTTTCTAAATCAAGAATGCCAGCTTTCACAATTTTATTCCTCTTAAACAGATTCTACTTTCAATAAGAAGTGGATGACTACATAAAATTGTAAAACAGGCAGTATTTTCCAACAAATTTCAAGTGACAGCTCATGACTGAAGGAGAAAGTATTTCACAGCTGCAAATTCTGATTAAAGAAAGTACTAACAACGTTTTTGCTTGTATCTTAATTTATTTAGAAATTTGTCTACCCTTTGAAGTCAGAAGGAAAGGAAAGCGAAAACATGTTACCAATTCTTACTAAAAAATAGCAGTTGTCTCCCTCTTCACTAAAAGAAAAGACTTTTTAGGAAAACACTCTCACTGATTCTATCCTGAGGAACATGAAATTCCAGAGTTATCTGTGCCATGATACATGGATTAAAATGGTGCTGTTAAACAAGTATAATCTACCAAATGCTGCCCTTCAAACAGATAGTTAACTCAAGATCTATGTTTCTTCAAATAAATGTTCAGGAAAAAAAACAAACCAGCAATTCAATCTACCTAAATTACCTAAACTATTTAATAAATTGCAAGAAATTATGTTTATCATTGCCTATTAAATTATTGCCGGCTTCTTGCTATTGGGAAACAATGTTTATAAATGCCCCAAATACAGTAATTAATACTAATACAGAAGATAATCATTATTATATAATAAGGAGCTACTGTCATTTCCCTTTCTTCAATATAGATACCATGTTATGACAGCACCCAGCTTTAACATGGATCCTAAATAAGCATTTCCATTTTTTTCATCCATTCCCACTTTGCTATACTGCAAATCTTTTTTGTCACAATGCAGCAATCTTCCATAAGTTTCTTCTTCTGCTAAAAGTCTCAGCTCTAGCTACGATACTTAATCCATCAAAATGCAGAAACCTTGTTTTCCCAAAATATGGAATGAAAAACACCTAAAAAACCCAAAACAACCAAAACCCAAAAGACCTCAAACAGTAAATTTGACTGACTAGTGAGGAGCAAAATTTTATGTCTGCTGTTTTGTACTTTAGAATTTTACTGCCTAAATCTGTTTCCAGGAAGGATTAGAAAATGAATAACAGGCATGGCCAATTTTAAGTTTTAATCAACACACAAGACTTTTATTAAATGAATATCTGGCTTCCAATTCCTAGGGAAAAAAAGTATATACACTCATCTGCAGATAGTCTTTCTTTCGTAAGAAACAATTTCAGAATACATAGAAGAGGGAAATACATTTCAAATAAGATAGATAGTCAAAATAATAACTACATAACCCCTCCTGTTTTAATGGTCATTTAATGGTCACTACGAGTCACTAGTAACAGGTTGATTTTATTAAAAGTCAAACATTGTTGGGAGACCTTCTTCTACTAGAAGTAAATGAATGCCTTCTAAATTCTTTGTCACCAAACTGATAAATAAATTAAAGTCTAGCCTGTTGTTTCACACACAAAATGCAAAAATTTCAAAGTGTAACTGTCCAGCATGCAGAGGTTGAATCAGTGGGTACTCATTAGAGAGAGAAAAGCTAGAATCATTCTACTTGGGGTACATTTAACCTATAGAAATCTATGGATTTAAGATTGTTCTATATACATAATGAAAAATAAATTCTATTTATATATACATAATGAAAAATAAATTACATGTTAATACTGAAAAATTAATTCTTCAGTATGTAGAACAATAAATTGCCTTTTTAACAAAATCTGTATAGATGAATATAATTGAGAAAAATTCCTTCTCCCTATAGACAAATAGTAGATAAAATAAATTTTTTGAGAAATTAGTCAAAGAAAGGGGAAGTTAATTATTTTCCAATAGTTCATCACACAGTATACACCAAACTTACATTACAACCCAAAATACTAACATTGACTTTAAAAAGGAAATATTTGAAGTTTCTAAGCAGCAGTGTCTTTGTTTATAGTATTGGTTTTGAAATGAAAACAATGGAAGCATAAAACAAAGCAAACAAATGTACAAGAATATAATCTGTTTCATAGTCAATATAAGAAAAAAGTTTTTGCTTACAGAATGTAAATTAATAAATATTCTTGCAACAACTTGATCTGTGTTTTAATGAACTTTTTCTCTATGCATTGTTGCTATTATCCTGACTTCACTTTCAAAACCTCAGTAAAAAGACCTAAGTAAGAAATAAGAAACCACAGAAGAGGTCAATTATTGAACACAATTTTGGGAAAATGTTCAAACTAAAAGATCATTTTACATCTGAATTGGACACAGGCTGATGGAAACATGAAATAATAATTTTTAATAAAAATATATATAAAATAAAATATAAGAAATGTGAAATAGACAGACTTGATCGTCCAAATATATTTATTTAATCTCTTTAAAACATATGTTTATTTCTTATAAAATAAAAGTTTTTTGAACATTGCCTCTTAAAAAAATAACAAATAAAAAACAGCTGATCACAGCCAGGTTGAATGGGGCTTTGAGCAACCTGGTCTAGTGGGCGATATCCCTGTCCATGGTGGGAGTGTTTTAGCTAGGTTATCATTAAGGTCCCTTGCAACCCAAACTCTTCTATGAATCTACAAAATAAAAGAGGGCTTTATTCTTCCTGTTTCCAAACCACTCAGGTAACAAAAAGCGAAGTTAGTGATTGTGAATTCAAGGACTGCATAGAGCTTTTCAGTTGTGGAGCAGTGTAGCCTCAGTGAAGGCATAGCTGCTTCCCAAACATGTTGAGGCAATTGCTAAAGCTTAACCATTCTCCCTCTGAAACACTTTCTCCTTGTGCCAAATCCCTTGCAGTGAGTGGAGAGAAGGGAAATGGACCCACACAGTCTTTGAAAAGGAGTGTCCTATCCTCATGATGATTCTCAGCTGGAGAAGTGTTACCAGACGCAGTCTAACCCAGTTTGACAAAACCTGAAATTGAACTGCCTAACATGTCTGCCCCACCACCGCCTGCATTTTCTCTGTTTGTGTCATCCATTTTGTTCTTAAAAAGATGCATTCTCTTTCAGAGCTTTCAATTTTTTCTCAGTGCAAATAAATGAGGTCAAGACCCTCAGACGACCAGCAGGGCCAGGTGACATTGGCCATCTTCTAATGCTCCTGACTGCCGTCATTGTGGCTGACATTTTTTACCTCTCATTGGATTTACTGCTGGAGTGGATAAGGCCTCAGTCCCCCACCAAAGAGAACTTCTGACTCAATATATCATAGAATCATAAAATACGCTGAGTTGGAAGCCACCCATCAGGATCATGGAGCCCAAAAGCTGAACCTGTGCAGGACACTCCAAGAGTCACACCATGCACCTGAGAGTGTTGTTCAAATACTTCTTGAACTCTGTCAGGCTTGGTGCTGTGACCACTTCCCTGGGGAGCTGTTCCAATGCTTAACTACACTCTGTGGGAAGAACCTTTTCCTGATATCCAGCCTAAATGTCCCCTGACTCAGCTTCTAGTTGTTTCCTCAAATCCAGTCACTGGTCATGAGTGTGAAGAGATCAGTGCCTGCTCCTCCTCTTCCCCTTGTAAGGATGTTGAAGACTGCAATGAAGTCTCCCCTCAGTTTCCTCTTCCCCAAGTGACTCCTCCTCCTTCACTCCTCATACATCTTCCCCTCCAAACCCTTCACCATCCTAGCTGCCCTCCTTTGGACATTCTCTAATCGCTTGACTTTTTTGTATTGTATTGCCTAAAGTGTCAATGCTTCACCTTTCATTGTTGAGACAGTGGATGTCAGGTTTATTCCAGAGAAGTTCATGATTGTCCTGAATGTGTGGAAAAATTCTTGGTCTTCTATCAAGATTTTCAGATCTTTGAGAAGGTATTTGTTTGATCTATCCTCACTGTTCAAGCCCACTTGACTTTTACTGCAGTTGCTACATTACCACGTACATAAACATAGACAAGCACTCAGGCAGTGGAAATGCTGGTACTATGTTTTATCTCACATTCCTCTGACAGTTTTATCCTAGATGATTTGGACTAGTCCTTCAAGCTAAACTTCTGAAATTATTCATGTTTTTGGGGTATATATGGGTTATAAAAAATGGAAAGTGTTATGATGAGACTTCTTTCCCACAAACAAACAAACAGACAAGCCCCATTTTTTTCTATGCATTTTATACTTCCATACATATTTTTTTTAACAAAGAAAAGAATATAAGAAAAAATAATCAATGCATAATTAAGGATCACATTCAGTTCTCTGTAGGTATCCATAAGTAATGGGTTTAGAATTTGTTGTTGATGGTTGCTGGTTTGGTTTTTGATCGTTTTGGCTTTTTTGGTGGGAGGAGGAGTTGTGTGTCAGTAAAATGAAGAACACCCAGTGCTTGATGCGGCAACTGCACTTTTAAATGCATAGTTTTGGAGGTATTAACAAAGTACTTTTTATGCTCTTGTTCTTCTAAGATAACAAGCAAAAGCGTCTGTCTTTAGAGGTTTTTTTTTAATAAGAATTTCTCTCCGAATATTTTTTCAAGAAAATAGGGCTTCCTTGGCTCATACAGTGTTCGGCCTCTGGAATAAATAGTCTATTTTGACGTCAAGGCTGCATACTGGGAGCAAAGCTCAGCCAGCCTAACAGATATTTCTTAAGTTAATCAGTGATTGTGAGAAAAAATTTCAACATTCAAACTAAATAAAAGCAAAGCAACGTAAAAAATATTTCAACTAAAATAGGAAAATGTATTTGCTCTCTAGATTTTCAGTCTTCCTTAGAATAATGGGGAATTTGTTAATAGTTTGGAAAATAAAGTGGAGAAAGGAATATTTTTAGATTAATGTCCTCTGCAAATGTGAGCAGTGGATCAAAATATGCAATAATTTTAAAACTCTGGTACTAAAATACAGTACTGATCTGCAAAGAACTGAGTACCTTAGAGATAACTGGACTGTCCTGGTCCTTAATGGATATTAGTGGATAGTATGATGAGAAGATTTTGCAAAAACACATCCTTAATTTTGAGCTTGGCTGTGTGTGCTATGTATCCTTGTCTCGTAGAATGTTAAGTGCACCGTATGTGAACCCACATTTTGAGAACCATAAATATAATATGATCCTACAGGATACCAGACGAAACTGCAGACCTGACATCTTAACAGCTCCCACTGCCTTTCAGCAACAATTCCCAAAGGTTTAAAGGCATGGCTTAATAAGCACCATCAGGAAAATAAGTTCCTTAGTTTAGTAATGATGTTCAAAATCACTGCTAAAAATAGAACAAGAAAACACTCCACCTGAACACTAAAAAGAAGAGAATCAAAAAGAAGAGTCTGATAAAGCTATTAAGTTTATTTCACAGAATATTTTTATTGTGTAATTAATCAGCAAGTTAAGTTACCAACCTGTGAGTCAATTACAAATTTGGGGGCAGTCAAGCATTAGGAAAGGATAAATGGAAAATGGATTCAAGGCAATCCTGTTTATGGATTAAGGATGTAACAAGTTCTACTTCTATGAACACAGTAGGAAGCTGTCAACAAGAACACCCATCTTTACTTACAATTAGCAACATTTTTCCAATTAGTATGGAGCCACAGGAACTATTAGCTAATTTCTCTGCTTTTGCTTTGACCTTTTGCTTACTTTCTGTATAGATTTTTTTTTTAATAAATCTAAAAAATCTGTCTCCTCCTTCACCTGGTTAAAAGCCATGATTGGCAGAACACTTTCCCCATCCCGTGTAAATTTTCAGTCATTCTTGACCATTGTGACATATTACTTAGGTTGGGAAGTAGTATATAATTTTGTACCTTTTGCAGGTCTCTTCCATTTTGACTGGGTAAGACCTTAAAAGTAATAGCAACCTGCCACTTAATATCACCTAAAGAAGATAAAAAATAGTTTATTGAGGGAATTTTTTTAAGCCTATACTTCCTATTCAAAATACTTCCCAATTTCCATTGAAAGGACACTACCCAGCTGAACGTGTAATAAAGGTGTGATGCCTTTCTTTTTTTTTTTCTGAAGGAGCTTTTCAAGGTTTTTCAGAGGAAAACTTTAGCAACAAGCACTTAGCCATAAAGAACAGTGTGTCAACTTATGTTTCCGTGCCTTAACCCCAATGCCTGAGAGGAAAATGTTGACAATAAATTCCTTATCATCACAAACATCACTTAGAAAAATTTGTTACTGTTAAATTCCCTACACAGAGGGATATGGAATGGTATGAATTATTCTTTGTACTCATTAAGGTTTTGCCTGTTTCACCAGCAATGTTTCTGGCTGCCCAGCACAATTCATTCCTCATTTTCAGGATGAATACAGAATAAAGCAAACAAACTTTTCTACTTTATAATTGTTGTTGACAACGTTTAACATTTACGTACATGGAATATTAGCACAAGGGATACAAAGTCATTATAAACTAATGCTTTGTAAAGTGGAAAGACAATATCCTCAGCATCACTCTGCACTGCATTTCAAATGGCACATTTCAGGCGATTTATGCTAATTTCCATCATTTACTGAACATAATGATACAAATCTGTTAGATTTCATCACAACAGCCTCTAAGTGTTTAGAAGTATGAAGAACATGATAATGGTCTCATTAACTGTGAGTTGAGAATTGAATTTCCATTTCTAGGCAAAACTGTTATTGCTTTACTCATGATCCACAACACTTTTCATGTTTCATAAGTTGTAACAGACACTGGTCAGTTCAATTTCTTTCCCTTAGTGGCCTCATTGAGTAACCCCAAAGCAATAAAGAGAGATCAATTGATACTGATCTTACCTGAAGTAACTTATTGTCCACTTTCTAGTTGGTATTAGCTTGACAAAGGACAGTGATATCCAGTTTCACTTGATGTGCCCTAAGCATATACAGAGTTCACAGCTTAAGCCATTGATATATTGAAAGAAGAAGGCAATAGCACAGTAAATGTTTGCCTTTCAATCTGACATTACAGTGAGAAGGATAATGAACACTGTGTTCATAAGAAAAAGTACGGCTAAAGCAAGCAAAAAACCGTCATTTCTGAAGTACATGAATGCTGGGAAGTATTAGGAGAAAAAGGTCAACTGACTGTCCAAAGCCTACCAAAAAGGTTAGTTACATCAAACAGTACAGCCAAGATATATCCTGGATATACAGCGGGAATATTTGTCTATTTATTCCTTCTTTTCATCCTCAAAAATTTTTATCAGTATTTTTGAGTGGAATATTGAAAGGACAATGAGGAATTGAACAGAACCAAATTTGTTCCAGGTTATACTTAAGCATGTTAGTCTCATCTCATCACACTGACAAGGCGATGTACAGTCACTGACCTGTGACTGCAGATACATCGCAATTATGTAATTTCCTAAACTTTTATTTGCTAAGGGAAGCAATTTACATAATGACTGTACACATCTAAGTCAGTAACAATACAGCTATTTTTCAAGGCTTTGTATTCTGAATCATTAATATCCTAGGGCTGCACGAATTCATGTTGTGGATGCTATAAATTTAAAAGCATAACTGAACCTATATTAAGCACTTATATATGATCAATCATTATACACGTAGTACACATAGATAGCTGTCCTGGAGTGATGTTATGATAATCCATTATCCCCTATCGTTGGTTTATATGCTCAAAAAAATGTGGTCCTGTTGCTTTAACTACGTTCAGCCGCAGAGAGAAATGGGGGTTGTTTTGAAAACTTTTTCCCCAAGCCTGGCACGGGGGAGGATTCTTTGCTCAGCAGGGACTGCGTGCGCTGGACAGCTGTCAGAGTGGACTCTGTTCCAGTTCGGTTTTTTTCTTTTCCTTTTCTTTTTATTTTTCTTTATCTTTTTCCTTCGTTTGGGCCCTTTTTCTTCGATCTGCTTTGTCACCCCAAGATCCAAGGGAGCCAGAGGACAGCAGAGCTCTTGGGGAACTCCACCCAGCCCCCAACGGGGGTGAGGAGGGGAGAGGTTACATCGGAGGAAAAAGACTTTTTTTTAATCAGTTTTAATATCTATTCTATTTTTCCCTTGGTTTTCCCCTTCCCCTGTGTCTTGCAGGGCACTTTGCTTGGTTTTGTTAAATAAATAGTTTTTTCTTCACTTCCATCTAAGAAATTCTGTTGGAGGTGGGGGAGGGGGTTTCATGGCCCTTCGCTCTCAGAGGAGAGAGAGGTTTATTATTAATCCAGGACAATAGCTTTCTATATATTTACATTTGGAGAAGAGTAATTACTCAGCAGTTATATTAGTGACTTATTTGATACACTGTATCTAGAAGAATAATAAACAAACAGAAAATCTTTCAAGTTCCTAAAAAAGCAAATTCTTTAATGTTATTTCTACATATTTCAATGTTATCATTGAAAGAGGAAAATAGAGACATTTTTTAGGTTACCCCAAGAGTCTAGAAGTAATACATTTTAGTAAGCAATCAGGTACTAACACATGGTAGAAATTGAAAGATATTGCAGTGTAGCAGAGATGGAACTTCCTCCAGCATTTCTGTAGCAGATCATTTTCCTTTAGCAGCAGTCAATAAGCCACCAAAGATGCAGTGCCACAAGAGCTTACAGACTTAGCAACGTATAAATGCAACACTTAAAATCTAGAGAAGTTGAAAAATTGTATGTACTGGGTGTTATGTAGATACCAACACTATCAAACAGTACTGTTTTACCAAATTGCATTAATTTGATCATGAGCTGTGTAAACAATGGCCAAACTATGAATAATGAAATAATTAAAAGATTTTTGCTTCTTTTGTTACTAACTCAAAAGACTCTGTGGAGGTAGAAGAAAAGAGGTAGAGTGTATGATCCCACAACATACTTTCTCTCTCTTGACTCATTTTCATGAAATCACTTCTACACAAACAGACACCCATACTGGCCTTCTATCTGCCATGTACATTTATGGTATCCCTAGAGAGCTGTGGCCAAGTGTTCTACAGTTTAACTCTGTGTTAGTTAAATCTATTTCTTGTCTTGGAACAGAAAGTGAACAGTTTTCCTATACTCGTATTCTACAGCTTCTCATGATCTCACAGATATCTGTATCAATCCTCCAGCATGACTTCACTGTGACTGGTTTTTGCAGGAAGTTGGACTATTTATTTTCAGCTAGTTTCCTGTCCTGTAACTTGTCTGGTATGTTGTATCTATCCACTAGCTCTGCAGTTTATTTTTGCTTTTACTGATATGCTCAGTAAATACATCAGCCTTATTGAAGCATTCATTGTCCAAACAGCACCAGGAATGTGCTGCAAATTAAAGGTGATTGCCAATATCTATTTCTACCTTCAATATCTTATTTATTAGATTATATTTCTTTTTGTTTTGGAGTGGAGATCTGCTTACCTGTGACAAGATAGAGAAATTCAAGACTGTTTGTCATTCACTATCTGTAAAAACATGTTCCAGGATCATCTTTTTAACACAGAGGAGAAAAAAACAGAAATATTAATTCAAGTTTAACAATGGTGTAATGAATGTAAAAGATAAATATGTCTTAATAAGGCCTCATATAAAATAAATTATGCAAAAAGGATATCATATTAGGAAGTCAGGAATGACAGATTCTATAAGTAAATATTCATATCTGATTTATATATTTATATCAACTTCCATCTGAGAGTTTTCAAGTCTGATTTGAGAGTTTTCGATCTGCTATGACGTCTTTGCAAATATTTAATTAAATCCTTCCCATTGACTGTTTATGCACCAGGATTATTTGTTTGGCTTTATTTTGCATACTAACTGCTATTTTAGACTATTACCACTCTAGAGAAAGCACTGTTATTAATTTTTTCAGTTAGTTCACTATGAATCCTTTGTCACCTTTGATTTATCAGAATAAAATATATTAATTTGAAAGACAGGAAGAACATTGAAATAGCACTTGAAATATAAGAGGAAAAGATGCAAAAAAAGGATTGACTTTCAAAAGGCAGCTGCAATTCAAAGGCTTAGTGTATTTAAGACTTACAATTTTGTAGACACCACAATATTTATGTTTTTTTAAAATCTTCAGCACAATCGAAACACTGAGATAGGAAAACACTGAGATAGGAAAACACTGAAAACACTGAAATCCAAACACTGACTTAGTATGAAAAGCTAACTCACAAGGTAACCATTGCAGTATTAGAACTAACATTACAAAAACAGTATTTTCTGGTGCATTGCAGCTTATAGAAATAAATTACCTTACCTAACTTGCATGGGTGGGCAAATTATATATTGGCAAATGAAGGCTGAATGTGTAGCTTTGCATCTTTAAAATTTTAATCTGACCCCATTTCAAAATTTAAGAGGGTTAAGCTTTAAACTCAATAATACCAGGAAGGACAAACTGTGTTTTATTATTTTTGTGAACCCTGGTTTTTTTGGTGTTTTTTTTTTGTTTGTTTGTTTGGGGGTTTTTTGTTTGTTTTTTTTTTTTTTATGAGAAAAGAATCATATTTAGGAGAAGCACACTGGTAATCGAAGACTTACATGAAAAACAGGAATAACAATTTTGGAGAGAGAGCATGTGGTTGTTATTGTCGTTTGCTTTTGGATACAAGTTGCTACCAGCAACCCTTTTGAGATAATAAATTAATTTCTCCAAAAATTTTAAATTTAAACTGAAACTCTGAAATTTAAGTTCAAAAGCCAAAATATTATTTGTAGTCTTCCAGCTTGATGCCTTCACACCTGAACAGATGGAAAAAGAAAGCAGAGGACAAATAACTGCAAACAAGCCTCTCTTTGGAAAGACTAGTATCACTCTTATGCAGTCTAGACTGTATGAAGTGCAAAGAGCTCACAGGGCAAAGCACTAACCTGTGGGAAGAAGAAAATTGCAATGTTTTCTTACATAATTTCTTCTTCCTGTTTTCACCACAGCTAATCTTAAGCAAAGTGCAAACATGCTAAAAGTTGGAAAGTCATAGTGGTAAAAATTTTTGACATGTATTATTCATTAAGATTGGAAGCAGAACTAGCTCTGACTGACAGAAAACTCCTAAAAGAAAGGCTTTCCAAACTGTGGAAAGTCTTTTGTGAAATAATTTTGCAAATTAATGTATCAAATATGAATTCAACTGATATCTTTTTCTAGTTTTACTTTGAGCCAGGCATCATTGCCTGTTGCAATCAAGGTCTTGTTCTTAAAAGTCTCAATATTATGCTTTAAAACATTCCCTTGATCTCTATGTAATAGAACATGTTGATTTATTTCGACCTGAAGTAGGAGTCAATAGAATTATCATGATTTAAAAATAAAATTAATAAAAATCCATTACTTTCTAGGTCATCAAAAAACCCACCAGCAACAAAAACTATTTCTAATTTGCCCATAAACCATTGCTAAATATTTTAATTTTTTTCTTAAGTCAGTATTTGGATTAGTCTTGAGGTAATACATCTAGTGTCACCTAATAATGTAAACAGGCACAGTGCTTTAGCACTTGTTCTTTAGAGAATGATCCCTCCTTCTGCTCAAGTTAATTTCTGAGTCTCTTGCAAGGTGGCTCATTCAATGGGTTGTATTAATTATTTTAGGTGTGGCTGCAAAATGATAAACCAATCTGAAAGGTAGGTTTCCTTAAGCAGGGTTTGGTGGACTCAACACCAGCTACAATAGCAAAGATTTGGGCTTTTCTGCCTTCTTCTGAAACAATGGATCTCATTAATGGAATGGCACCTGTTTGGGACTGTGAAATTGAGCTCTGGGAAAGGGCTCCCCTTCTGTGCCAATAAAAGACAATAAAGGATGGACAGAGGGGAACTGGAGGAGGCATGACGTCTGATGCTAGAAAAGTGCTCCACCTTAAAAATGCTCCTTATTGACCTCTAAAACAAAAATTCAAAAATGTCCTCTGTCTTGCAGCAACAAAGCAATAAAACTTGAAAATAAATATCAAATATGTTATAAATTCAAAACTTTAGGTGAGAAAGTCCACGCCCTCCGTTACTATGTGCAAACAACAATGTAATTAGATTACAAACAATGTATTGGTACAGAAGATATGGCTGCCTTCAGGTCAGGTTAAGAGATCTACAGAATGATTCTCTAAATTGGAGAAAAGAATCACTTTTGCAACTTAAAGTACAATCAGAAACCAAGCCTATTGAGACTGATCCATACCATAGAATTTGATGAGCAGCAAGGGATTGAAATAGTTATGATTTAAGGACAGCATTCACAGACTGCAAAACTGTGAATCTGGTGACTTAGGCCTCAATGTATCAGTCAGGGTACCCTGAGATGCCTACGATGACTCAGATACAAATGATGGATGTAGTAAATAACTGCCCGTGGATCCACTTTGTCAAATTCTCCTAAGAACAGTTCATCTTTGGATGCGGTTTTATAAAACAGAGCAAGAAGATTAATCCTAATTGATGCAGCAAGCTTAAAGGATCTAAATACAAATTGATTAAATACAAATAAACCTGGTAATCTAAAAAATGAGAAAAAAATCTTGTACAAAGTAAAGGAATATATAGCTTGATAAGTACTAAGTGAAAAGTCATTTTATTTTTTGTCACTAGAAAATAAACTACCACAAACTCAAAAAAATATAGTATAGCAGTAGCAATGCTGTGTTTCTAGCAAAAAAAGGTCTTACCTCATTTCAGAGCAAGGTTGTGGAAGAGATCAACCTGAGTGCCGTTGCACAGCACACTCAAGAAAACAGGCCCTGTCTACATGGATTTATTGAAAGGAAGGTCCTTCTTAACCAGCCTGATCTTCTTCTACGACAAGATGGCCTGCTCAGAAGTGAGGAAAAGGCTGTGGATGTTGTCTATCTAGACTTCAGTAAAGTTTTTGACACTGTCTCCCATAGCATGGTCCTAGAAAAAGTGGCTGCCTGTGGCTTGGATGGGTGACTCCAGCAGGAAAAAACCTGGCTGGATGGCTGGACCCAAGGAGTTGCGGTGAATGGAGTTAAATCCAGTTGGCAGCCAGGCACTACTGGTGTTCCCCAGGGCTAAGTTTTGGGGCTGGGCCTATTTAGCATCTTAATTGATGATCTGGATGTAGCGATTGAGTGCACCCCCAGGAAATTAGCCGGTGACATCAGGTTGGGTGGTTGACATCAAGTGTTGATCTGCTCATGGGTAGAAAACATCTACAGGGAGATCTGGACAGACTTGATCAACAGAGTAAGGACAAGGCATGAACTCCACTAGGGTGAAGCGCCTGACTCCTGCACCTGAGTCACAGAATCACAGAATTCTTACAGCTGGAAGTGACCTGTGGATATCATTTAGTCCAACCTCCCTGCCAAGGCAGGGTGACCTAGAGCAGGTAACAGAGGAACACGTCCAGGTGGGTTGCAGCAACCCAATGTAGTCAGGCTTGGAGAAGAGTGGCTAGAGAGCTGTTTGGCAAAAAGGGACTTGGGGCTGCTGAGCATGAGCCAGTGTGTGCCCAAGTGGCCAAGAAGGCCAATGGCATCCTGGACTGTATCAGCAATAGTGCGGCCAGCAGGACCAGGGCAGGGATTGTCCCCCTGTACTCAGCACTGGTGGAGCCTCAGCTTGAGTACTGCGTTCAGTTTTGGGTCCTTTGCTTCAAAAAGGACACTGAAGTCCTGGAACATATCCAGAGAAGACCAACAAGGTTTGTGAAAGGTTTAGAAAATGTCTTATGATGAATGGCTGAGAGAGCTGGGTTTGTTTGGTCTTGAGAAGAGGAGGCTCAGGGTCAGCCTCATTGCTGTCTACAACTACCTGAAAGGAGGTTATAGTGAGATCGGGGCTAATCTCTTCTGCTATGCCTGCAGTAAGTGGACCAGAAGAAATAACCATAAGCTGAGACAAGGGAGATTCAAAATCAATATTAGAAAAAAAAAATTTACTGCTGGGATTATCAGACACTGGAATAGGTTGCCTATTCCCCACCAGAGAGCTGGTAAAGTCACTATCCCTGGAGGTATTCAAGAGATGTCTGGATCTGGTGCTGAGAGATGTGGTTTAGTTGTTTAGGGGTTGCAGTGGTAGTACTGGGTGGTTGGTTGGATTGAAGGATCTTGAAGGTCTCTTTCAACCCTGGCGATTCTAGGATTCCATGATTCTGAGCCTGAGTGTGTCTAATAACAGAAAACATCAGTACAGGTTTATTTGTGTGTGCATGTGTGCATGAGAAAGCTCATTACTGAATTATTCTAAGCCACATCAAACCTGGCACAGCTCAGAACTTGTGCAGTTAGGTTCTCAGGCGGAGAAATTTGCCAGAAATTCTCTGACCCTTGTGCACATTTTACATACTTAGATGAGATCCCCTATTTATTTTTGTCACATACTATGTAAGGTGTCATTCGAACAGAACTACATTGTAATTAAGGTGAGGAATTCTTTTCTGCAAGATGCTATGAGTTCACTAGTCAATTAGATTAACTCATGAAAAAAGAGTGCACTGTAAAACAAACTAATTTCATATAAGTAAAACCAAAGATGAGATTTCTTATGCATGGAATCCAAATATTTTCTCTTTTCAGCTTGGTAGATCCTGAAGATGTATTGCTAAATGTGGACAGTGTTTTGTCATCTTCAGGCTTCCAGATCTGTCCACAAAATAGTGGGCTAGGCAACCTTGTTGCTTTCATGCAGTATATGTGTCCTTATAACCTTAATTCCTCCTTTCTCTACTGGTTATGAAAATTTCCTGACTGCCTTCAAGAAGAGTAGTTAAAAAAAGAAAATAGAAGGCAGCTTTCTTTTATACTATGTTGCTCATACTACTGTTCTTTCTTTTCTGCTGATACTTGGAAATCCAGGTGTGTCCTCATTTCCAAGACTTATGTGAAATGGATAACATCACTCTTAAGAATTTAAAAGATTTATTTTTTAAGTGGTATTGCAGTGAAATCCAATTATCTCACTGTTATAGATTATATATCTTTCTTGCAGTCAGGGCTTTTGGAAAAGAGTTTATTTTTACACTGGACAATTTTCATATTGTTGATTTACTGTGCTCAATAGTGTGTGTAATTCTCATTTTTCTGAAAGTTTCAGCTTTTATCTTGTGCCTTCAGTGTGTTTATGGAATTTTCATTGTATATATAGATATAGATACTGCATGTCAAGATTAAGAAGTCCATTTTGTAAGACTGTTTCTTACAGAGCAAGAAACATCTCTTGCCTACAATGCCACAAAAATAAATATTTCATATTTATATATTCTTGCAATACCTTGCTTTAAAACATTAAAAAAACATCGGGAGACTGACGTTTTTTCTGGATAATGATGTTTTCCTATCAACTTCAAAAGAAAACAGGGACCTCACTGGCATGTGTTATGCCATCATTCTTAAACAAGTCAGGTTCATTTATGGCGTTATACATAGAAGTGTAGAATGATTTGGGTTGGAAAAGATCATTAAATTCATAACAGAATCATAGACAAATGGAATCATTAAGTTTGGAAAAGAGAGAATTATTTCAGGTTGGAGAAGACCTTAAAGATCATCGAGTCTGGCCATTGTCCCAGCATGGCCAAGTCCACCAGTAAACCACATTTCTAAGCACCACATCTACGTGCTTTTTAAATAGCTCCAGGGATTGTGACTCCACCGTTTCCCAGAGCAGCCCGATTCAGTGCTTGACAACCCTTTTGGTGAAAATGTTTTTTCAATATCGAGTCTGAAACTCTCCTGGCACAACTTGAGGCCATTTCATCTTGTCCTATCTCTCGTTACCCAGGAGAAGAGACCAATCCCCATCTGGCTACAACTTTCTGTCAGGTAGATGTGAAAAGCGATGAGGACACCCCTGAGACTTTTTTTCTCGAGGCTAAACAGCCCCAGCTCCCTCAGCTGCTCCTCATAGAACTTGTTCTTCACCAGCTTTATTACCCATAGACATACAAAAGCATTTCATTGAACTAAAAGAAAAAAAAGTTGCTAAGTATAGCGTATCTCAAGGGATGCTAGTTGGTGTCAGCGGAAGTTCCTATGAGGCATTCACACTATCATGGTAGATTTGGAATTCTTACAGAGCAGAGATATTCATAAAACATACATGAGCATATCTATTCAAATATACATAGATGTGAACATTTTCAAAACTAAATATTTTCCTCGATTTATAAATTATTTACAGATAGACATTCTTTCCCTTTGCAATTTTAAGGGCATTTTACAGCAAGTTTTAAACACTGGGTAATCTTTCAGCTACAGAATATTTGCTATTTTCTATTTAAAATTACTGTTAAAGGTTTGCTATTTCATTGATCACAGTGATAAAAATTTGTGCTTTAAAAGAATTCTCATACTCGTAATTTTTAATATACTGGGTAGATAATAAGGCTTTCTAAAAATATTTCTAAAACCAGCAGAAATGTCATGAATTTGCAAATAATCACCTCATTTTTCCCCACTAATGCTCTGGTAAACAAAAAGTGACTTAGCCAAACATTGAAAGACTAAATATACTAAAAACCTAAGAAATATCAGTAAAACATACAGACTTTTTTATATTTCACTGAACAACCTATGAATGTATTGTATTCTTTTTTTCTTAGTCTTAATATTTAACTTACTTTCTCTGATTTTGCAACATAGTTACTGCAAAACACATTTTACAGTAATTTTTGTCAATAAAGTAAATCTTTTGCTATAACTTTTTGCTGTTTTTGCTGTTTTCATATATCCGATTCTTGCCTTGGAAAAATTAAAAAAAAAAAAAAAGCCAGCCCTGCAACACCACTTTACTGGGAAGAAAACCACTTTTGCTTATGTATTTCTACATTCATGAGTTCAATTGTTCCTTCTAACTATTGTTTTTCAGCTAATCATTTTCTTTTTTCTTTAGTCCCAACTTCTTGTGAAAAAACCAAAAAATTAGGAAAGAAAGGTCATGTTAGACAATTCAATGCTCCTATCCATGAAAATCATAACATGAAAAATTACTAGAAAGAACAGGATTTTTTAAATGGATGCCCTGTATGAGAAGGTCTTTCTGCAAGTTTAATAGAAACTAAATGCTTCACAGAAAGCTAACACCACATAATTCACAGAATAATCAAAAAGAGATTTCTGAGCAGCAATAATAATGTAACACTGATGTTTCACAAAAATTTCATATTTCCTGCTCAGGGATGCAGTATTTCAATATAAATAAATTCACAGGGTCTGTAAAGGTAAGAGCAATGGGTGACGTAACAGGGAGAATAGAGTTCTCTTCTGGGATATAGCTGATAGCAGATAGTGGGGATATAGATTAATTCCTGAGAGCTAGAAATAAAAATCATTCAGAATCAAAGTACAAATTCTTATTTGCAAAATCTTTTATTTAAATAAAGGAAGAAAGATGTCTCTAGCATCCTACAATGAGCAGGAAAGCTGTTATAGTCTGAGCTCAACTTTCCCCCCTTGTTACTTTGATGTATTTGTACACCAACTCAGCAATGAGAACTGTAATTCTTGCTGTTAACAGCAGAGTTAAAAGAATGGTACAGTGACAGTGTTTGTCTCGTGGAGAATATAAAGGTTTTTCCTTTGCAATTTCAGGTTTTAAGAATATTAATCACTCTTATTTACATTCACATGCATCAACTGTTGCATTTTCCCTGAAAAAAAACCTATGACTTTATAGGAGAGACACTGGCGGTGCCACGGAAATTGCACACACCGATCTGGAGGTTTGTGGGCTAATTCTTTGTGCCCTAAAAAGAGAAAACCACTAGACATGACTCATCAGTCTTTTATTAAAGCACATGCAGACAGACAGTCACAACGTGCTTGCATAAACCTTTGCTTTAAACAAAAACTGACCAAAGTTCAAAATAAAACCAGGCATGATAGCGAAACATGTAAGAGGATAAGATTTTGAAAAATAACATAAACAGAGCTCTAAAAGAATAGCATTTTTATGAGGTTTTTGCTTTAAAGAAAACCACGTAAGAAATGCTGAAAAAAATCTCTTATTCCACCGTCTGGCGGATCCAAGTCCCCTAAAATTTAGAGAATAAAGAAGCAGTAGGAGAGAAGCTCATGCAGACACTAACCGTTCAAAAATAGCCACTAACTTGGTACATAAAAGAAGTAGAAAGATGATTGTAGTAGTTGAGGGCTCGGAACAACTTTTTATTCCAGCTTTGGACTGCTAGAAATATCCTTCTTAGTCCTGCATTACAATGGACTCTTAAGGAGGCCCTCTCATATACTGAGTGACTTTTTGCAAATTTATGTTAGGTAAGAAATTGGAACCCAGGACAAGTAATATAATGTCTTTCAAATATCCTCAAGTCACTGCAAATGTCTTTTTGAGCAGATGACATTAACTAATTGTCCTAAGTGTTGAATCCTCACAGCCTTAAACAAAAGTCAGTTGAAGCTCAGAATCTTAAGGAACTGGATTTTTTTCCCTTCTTTCCCTTCATGACGGACAATTCAGAGTAGCTTAACCCTGACTGACAATGCAAAGCAGATTAACCTACTGGTGTGGGAATTTATTTTATTATTTTTTCGAATTTGTAGGTGAATCGTTTATAGAAGCTTGCTCATTTTTCTTCTTGCTCGCATAAAATATAATTGTTCCAGATGTGTACCTCTTTGCACATTTTTCATATCATAAACATATGGGATAGTCTGTGATTTTATGTGTATCATTTGGTACTTTAAGGACGATCTAAGCTGACATGAACCTATACCTCCAGTTCCTTTTTCCAGTTGCACAAAATGCTCTTTGATGAAAAGAAGCAAAATGATTGTTGACAGAACTTATTTCATGCTGTGGTTAGCAGTATGATAATAATTATCATAGAATCATATGAAATATAAAAGCTTGGGTTGGAAAGGACCTTAAATATAATCTCATTTAAACCCCCCTGCCATGGGCAGGGATGCCACCCACTAGATCAGGTTGCCCAGGGCCCCATCCAACCTGGCATTGAGCGCTTCCAGGGATGGGCAGTACATAGCTTCTCTGGGCAATCTCTTCTAGTGCCTTCCTACCCACTGAGTGAATAATTTCTTTCTAACATCCAATCAAAACCTTTCTTTCTTTTAAAAATTTTATACTATCCCTATGAGTAGGCAAAGTTTCATGCCTTCAGTTTTCCTGCATCTGAAGACTGATGTCTTGTTCTTTCTCCCTTTGCATCACAATGAGACTTAAAAACTAAGCTTTCTTCATATCTGGGAATATAGGACATCTTTGGATGCTCTAGGAGACATAACAAAGTATTATACCCTACTTTATGCAAACTGAAAACTGGGTATTGCTTACCACCACAGACTCCTCCCTCCATCTCAGTCTGGGAGTGTCAGCAAGATATTTTCTTGCATCAAGACAATTAGGTCATACAATGTCTTAAAAAACGTAATCTTGTAATTCAAAGATGAGGGCAGTTCTGATGGGAATATCAGCATGTGGCTTGAATTCTGCTATGACATCAGATTACATGATGGAGCGAAGAAGTAGGAGGCCTAGATTTATGGATATAGGATAAGATAAGACCTGTCTGAGTCTTAGTAAAACACCACTACTTCTTTATCTGTGCTTACTTGATTATACCAGAATGGGCATGCCAAATTCTACTATACCAGCCTTTTATTCTTTGCATTTGTATTTCACATATGCATACAGTTATATTTACCCTATTCTTTAGCTGGTGTTATGGAAACGTTCATTTCACCTCTTTAAATTTGTAAGGTAAGTTTCCATATCCACTTACTCTTCACATGCTGAGGCACATGTTTATGACTCTAAGTCCATCAAAAATATTTAAACTTTCACTATTATTCTTAGTATTAATTACATGAATGTCATTCAACACTGCTGTAATCTATACAGATTTACCAGATGATTAGTGATGCTGTCTGGCATACTAAAGCAATTTGTACTTTGTCCTTTGCCAAAAAGCCAGATATGTTAGATTCAACCTGATGTTAAATATTTTGTGTAAGACTGACAATTCTGCCCCTCAGTGTTCTTAGGAAGTTTGTATTCTTGAATTTTTGGCAGATTAAAAATTGACCACAAGTAAGAAATTGGAACATAGCTAATTCTTTCTCTCTACCCTCTTTGCTCTGGGTGAGGTTCACAGGTGTTCTGTCTTGTATGCAAGTGCATAGCTGTGATAAGGTCCTGTAGAAACATATACTTAACTAAAAACAACTGAAAAAGAGAGAGCAAAAGGTGAAAAGTTTTTGTTTAAACTGTTGAGATTGAATTATTTTGTGATGTCAAAAAAACATCAGTGTAACTGACCAATCAATCTGATAATGTTGCAGGTTGTAGAACAACGTTTTAGATTGATTCCTAACTTCTGAGAACAAGATACTTTATTATTTTTGAAGTTTTCTGGGTTGCTCTGTGCAACTACAGTGAAAACCTAATTTATCACTATGTGACTACAAAGTTCTGCCTGTTTAACTTCAGTGGTTTCAATGAGTTACTATGATAAATCAGGACCCTGAAGAGCATAAATGTAAGATGTTGTAAAGGTCCATCTGTTGGACCAAAACACACCCTCTGCAAAACAAGAACAGCTGTTGACTACAGCAAATCATCTTCAAATGTTTTGGCACTGTACTGGATTGACTACTCTTAAGATGTAAAGCAAAGCAAATCAGGAGCTTACAGGGATGACTTTCCTCACTACAGTGTTATTGTGGAATTGAAAAAGCATAACACAACCTCTGAAGAAATGGACAAATGAAGAGGCTTGAGGGTCCTGCTCTAAGACAATCACTAGCACTGAAAGAGCTTTAGAAAAAAGCACAATTTAAAAAAAATTAAAATCTTTACTGTACCAGATGATGTTTAGAGGTCTTTCAAGCTGTGAATCACATTCAAGCTGAGAATCAAATTCAGTCAATCAGATTCTGTGATTCCGTAAGCAGAATAAAATCACTATACACCAGCATTTTGTTTCTTGAAAGTAATTAACAAGCTGCAGAATAAATTCAAAGAACTTAGAAATGCCACAAAAAAGTGAAAAGTTGCATTATTACAGACAGTAATATGAGAAACATACCTGCGTTAATGTTACATTAGGGTATGAAATAGAGCATAGGAATCTTCAAAGCAAATTCAAGGTATTATGAGAAACAGTTGCTTACAGAGTACTCTACTTGAATTAGCTGTAGAAATGTGTTCATTTTCCTTTGAAAAGTTCTAGTGGCAAGCAAGTCAAACACAATCACAGAAAAGACCTAAAGTCTTTTAGAGCACTGACTTCCACTAAAGCTTTAAAGTCTAACAAGCAATATATATAAAGCAAAAGTGATTGTTTCCTTGTGTCCTGATGTGACACCAATCTTTTAGTGAGGCACATAACACATTTTTTAAGGCACAAGCTTCATGAAGAGATAGTTATTAAACTTCTGTATTAATCTGGGATCTTAATAATACATACAAGTAACTGAAATCTTGCATTAATTAACTATGGTCACAAATTATAAACCAACATAACATCTTTTTAGGTATTAATAAGATTTCTGCAATAATCATTCTGTCTTCCTTATTATGAAGCAAAACAAGCCTACCTTATTAAAATTTCCATTTAATTAGGAGTGTTATTTGTATCTTTAAGTAAAATCTACAAAAAAGTTGAAATGACCTTAGAAAAAGTTTTACAATAACAACTGGGTACTTTTCATCTCGTTCTCAGCATTTTTGTTTCAGTTCCCTCTGATATCGCTCACCAATGTAGTGAAGGAGGAGTGCAGAAAAAAAATCACTTCTGCCAGACGATCCTAGTAAAGGTCGGGAGAAAAGAAGTATGGATAGGTTGAATATTATAATGTGTGGACACCGTATAAGGTTTGTAACAGAAACACCATAGGGAACTAACAGCACATACTTGGTTTATCCAGGACATCAAACACACAGAGAAAACCTAATATATCTTTTTTTGACTGAAAACAGAGTTACAAATACAACAGAAACACAAGTCCTTCAAGCAACAACTTTACAGCAAAAGTTAATGAAATAGGAAGTATTTCAGTCAGGACCTGTTGTATTAATCTCCATTCTTTCTTCATGTTTTTTGAGCTTTGTCCTAATCTGTACCCTATATTTTGAAAGAAAGAAGTGTGAGAAAAAAATAAATCAACTCAGAATTCCACATATTTAGTAGTTAAAGCAGTACATTCCCAATGGTGCCATCACAAACAGAGCCTTTGTGAAACCAAAGGTCAGGCTGACAGTTGGTAGGAAAATAATCGCATGGCTGGAGATTCATGACAGGAGTGTCTTCAGGGCTGGAAAACAGAAGGCTACAACATTTCTTTCTTTATCCCCCTATTTACTGTTCAGTCTTCAGACAAAAATATCCTTGGGCTTTGTCTTGCTTTCCAGGGATTTACCATGATCTTTCATGGACCACAGGAGGATTCTTAGTCTATCATTCTGGAGGATCAGAAAATGCCAAGGTTGGTCAGGTTCCTTAACTTGTCCTTCCAGAGTACAAATTCTGTGTGTACAAAGGAAGACCTTTGCGTTGTAACTTTTAAAGTTCTGTGATAATAAGAGGTGACCAAATGGCTTTTTATTATTCTTATGTGAAGTTTTAGATGGAATTTCATAAGGTGCTTATTGGGGTTTTTTTTTGGTATTGCTAGATTAAAGGATATTGGTAGATTATAGGATATGTCTATGATTTAGTAAAGTAACATCTTCTACCATTTCTTATCATATTACACTTAGTATTAAAAACGAAGAGATAATTTAAGTAAAAAACAAAAACATCCCTGAAATCAAGTAGAAAGGAAAAAAAGCAGTTTAAGAGACTTTTCAGGGTAATGTTTTACTTAAATACCCAGCAATATTCTTGGGTAAGAAAATCAATACCTGAAATTTGGATTAACCCCCAAGAATAATTTTATCCGTTTCTTGAATCTACATAAGTCAAACTTACAAGTATCATCAAGAAGATACATTCTTTTCTGGTGTTTAGAAGTTTATGAGAACATTCTGGAAGGATGGCCACAGAATCACAGTTTTCACAGAATTATTTCTACCTTGTCATCTGCATGGAATATTTTGGTTGCAACAGTTCTTCCAATTACTTAGAATAAAAAAAAAAATCAGTCTTGCATGTTCTCCTGTTCCTCTGTCATGCAGCCTCAGGCTGCATAGTGGAGTTAACTACAAGAGTGATTTTGAATGATAGAAAATGATTTTGAATGATAGAGCAGTAAATGTCAGTGATGGACTTACTAATAACTGCCCTCTCCCCACAGTAATTAGGAAAACTCCCCAACTTCTGAGCTGCATTATTTGAAACTCTTAAATAGCTTTACAAAGCCTGCATTACTCTGCACAGTGCCCTAAGCCATGTAGTGCTCCACCTTTGTTTGGTCAACTTCTTTTTTTTCATGGGGGCTTATGCAATTAGAAATACATAACTTCCGTGGAGGATGACTGAGAAGCCCCTACAGAAAAATAAAACTTTGAAGAAATAAAAAAATACTTTCAGAAGTTTTTGCTTTCTTTCTGAGATGACTTTTTTCTTCACACAGGACATCTGCATTAATATTTAAATGAGGAACAAAGGAAGAGGCAATTAGTTATTATTTGATTGACCACCACTCTCAGAATTGTTGCATAGCAAATAAAATATTTTGGCAATTTACATGAGCAATTTTGCTTATGAGAAAGCTGTCTTGTTAAGACCCAGAACTTTACTAAGTTTGGTGGAAATGCAAACCGTGTAAAAAAAAATCCTAATAGCAAAACAATAAAAACACTAACAAAACAAAACAAAAAAATAGAAACAACAACAAAAACCCACCAAAAAAACAAGAATAAAAATTATATAAATTCTGTCAGAATTGAAGTTTTAGCAGCACTTTCCTACTCTTGTCATCAAACTGCCCATTAACATTTCTTTGTGACTGGAACAGCAAAAATTAGACGGAAAGGATAAGGGAACAGTTGCACCTGCTGTGATCATCAAAGTTTTTTAATAATTCATGTTACTTATTTTTTATATTAAAATAAAAATACTGCTATTTTCACCTCTCATAGTCTGAAATTTCCTTCCTTTTGTGAAGGCTTAGACCTCATATAGTAGAGTTCATTTCCTTCTCATTTCTTCTGGTTTGCCTCAGCTGATCTCCAGATTTCTGCAAAGTGACTGCAAATTTTCTGAAATTGTGAGGAGATGCAATTCATAATTTTGTACTTAAAAAACATGAAAAGACAAAATAGGAAGATGTCTTTAGGTGTCATGTAGAAAACATAGCCTGTAGGCATGAAGGATGTGAGAGAGAAGAAAATCATATCTTCATCTTATTCAAGATGAAAACTTAGTTTCTTTTAAAGACCTTCCATAAATAAAGCCTTGTTTTTTCCAAATGCAGGGGGGTTACAGCACTATTTGCAGACTGAAATACGCATTGTTTTTCAAACTATGAGCCTATTTACAAAAGTCTGTATAAATGGAGAGAAGTTATTCGGTTTTTATCTGTTGAAGGGAAAAACAAAATTGCTGATTACCCCTAAGAATGTAATGCAGCTTGACTATTTGGTTCATGCTAGATGGAACAATGCAGGCCCTTGGGTTTTGCTGAAGATTATTTAATGCTTTTACCAGAAACAGAATAACACTTAGAATAACACTTTCATCTTAATTTTTCTTGACAAGACAAAGTATATTATAGTCAGCTATTGAAAAATAGGTTTATTTTTAAAGATGCTACAATTTTCTTTATCTCTGTAACCAAAAAATTGTGTTGATATCATGCATTCAAAGTGTTCAACGTGTATCTGTTTCTGTCATGACCCTGCAACAGTGTTAGGCACTAGCTAAAGCTGCCAGTCTCCACAAGTGTTGCATTTATGCTAAATAGCAGTAATATATGACCACTAGAAAAAAATACTTTCACATGCCATTTTCGCAGTTTGTATTATGTCAAAGGAAGCAAGTTATCCTCAGCAAGGTCTGTCATAAGCAAACCTTGATGGTTATATGTGGAAAATAATAAGAGTAACATAAGAAAATATTCCCAGCGAGACTTTTTACTTGCTGCATATTGTTTTAGAAACTGACAGGACTTCAGTGTTTTTCAGCATATCTACATAAATATATGTGCAAATTCCAGCAATTTACTTTTATCAATGAGGAAAATTCAAATCCCATTAAGTTGTATAACTGAAAATCCAGATTGCTTAACACTGTTAAACTTTACCATAATTTTAAGACAGCTTGCAAAAACTGTTTTTCATTGGATTTGATGCTGAATATTTTGCTTTTTTGCCCTCTGTGTTTTGCACTTCAACTTTTCAACATCCACAGCAACTTAAAAATGCAACATTAATATTTCCACTAAGTCTGTGGGAATACCTTAAAAACGTTTCCTGTGTATCAGCCACTACTGATGCATTTGACATGAGTTTATTCACAGTACAATGTAGACTGAATGTTAATAGTATGAAAAAATACTGCACTGCTATAATCAGAAAATGTGGGACCGCAAGTGGCAATGATAATTATGGTGGGTGTCTGTAAGTCACCACTAATTTCTTTTCTGCTTACCTACATAATTTAACCTTGATGTGACAAGGCCACCATTCTCCAAGTATTGGCAGCACGGGATGAAGTGACAACTTTTATTACGTTTTATGACTAAGACATTTGTCAAATGGGAGTTCAGCTGTAATCTTCTCAGCCATTTCGCTTAGGTGACCCATTAACCAACAGAAGCTGACTGCAATGATGTTGTACAACCTGTGAGCATAATATGTTCAATACAGAGATTGGAAGCAACATTATGTAGTTTAGTGAAGGTTGTACTGAGCACAGCTAGAAAATAAATTCGTTATTATTCAGTCACTGGCTGTAAATATATGTCATTCAATCACAATGATTTTGCTCAGATTTCACATTGGAAACTTCAGGGCTATTTCAAGCATTTAAGACTGAGACAGGACACTGGCTGGAGCTGACCTGACCTTTGAACACAATCTCATCCAAATTCCAGTAATCTATATCAGTGAAAGGTTTTTTGACAAATCCCTGATTTATCTTGTAGGAGACAGCTCCTTCTCACATCTCAAACGGTCTAATAACCAAATAAGGACAAGGCAGAAACTGAGTCTGTGAGTCTGCATTTGGGTAAGTCCATCAAATAGATCTTGGTTTTCATAAAACAGGAGTCCTTGTGTGGTCCTCCCTGTCTGATCTTTCCTATTTCCTCTTCCTTTAGAACAGACAGCCCTAGTCTGTGATACATGAAAAGAAAAAAAAAAAAAAAGAAAAAGAAGTGGTGGCTGGTAATGGAGCATAAAACTGAAGATATGATCTCCAGAATCTATTTTTACCCTCAATTTTGCTACCTGGCACAACACCAAATCTTCAGTAACCAAAACTGAAAGCCTTAACTTAGTCTTCATGAAAATCACTGGAATATAACTGACAATATAGAAATAAGTCTTAAGGGTAATATAAAAATTTCACATACTCCATTTATTTCCTTTGATATTTTAAGGAGCTTTGTGTTCTGCCAAACCAAAAGGTATAAATCTTGCTTTGCATTCCCCTGAAAACCCAAGTCATCTAAAGTCAATTCTTCTCAATGAAATTTTTTATTGTAGTAGATCCAAGATTTTTTTTTCCATTTTGTTCTTACGGAATATTTCAAGGGGCTTGCCTTCACTGTTCTGTTAATGCACCTAAAATAATCATTCTGTGCAATTATTATTAGGGCTTCTGATCAGTCAAATCTCTTTCATTTCTTTCTAAATCAGAAACATACAGTTTGGTTTCAGGGGAAAAAAAGGCAACAGACTCTAAAAAGGCACACGCAAAAAAGACTAAATACTCTAAACCCCAAAAAAACTACCGCTAAAGAAAGACCTGCTTCTTTTCCAAATGTGTTGATAACCTTTAATATTGTGGCAGTTTTTAGCTCTTTTGAGAAACTGAACTAGTGTCAATTCTTCCAACTACATTGATTAGTTAATTTGTTATACAATAGGAAAACAGAGTACAAATATGTAAACATGGTATACTTATGTTATCCTTAATTGTTAGAAAAGGGCAGTTAACCACAGCACCAACAAGCTGGCTATGGAAAGAAAGCTAAACCAGATGCTTCAATAATTTCAATATATTTTTTCAGTTTTTCTATTTTGCAACGGTAGTAATAAATTTTAATTACCTCTCTGAAATCCTAGTGCAGTCCAAGCATTGTAGCACTTACTATATAATTGTTTTGAAGAACAATATCACACAGTGTGCACAAGGTTGACATACTTCTAACTCTGTGTCATATTTGATAGACTCCAACTCTGACCTTTTTATGAGGAAGGTACAAAAATCACTATGGTAGTATTCTTCTGCATCACAGTATGATAACTTCAGTTTCTCTTCTTTTCAAGACTATCCCTGAAATATTGCTACATTTCTTATGCTTCCCTTGTTTTTGTGTGTTACACAGAGTGTATATCTGACATGCCCATATAGATTATATAAATATATTTTATATTAATTTGGTTAAGAAAAGACACATGTATTACAGGATATGTAATCCCTGTTGTTATGCAATTATAGCAAATATGGAAGAAACTGGGGGCAGTAGAGCTTTAAAATTATTTTTATGCTGAAAGACATTGATCTGTTCAACATGATAAATACTCATTCAGGAAGATGTAGGAAACATGAGTGCTGCATACTTTTGCCTTTGTTTTAACTTGTGTTTACAGTCTTATGGAGTTTGCAAACAAAACACTGTCAAGCATCAGAAAAAAATAACTTATGATTGCTTAAGACGAAGAAGTTACTGGGTCACAACTGGTTATTTAACAAGATTTCTATAGGGTAAAGAAGGAAGAGCTGTGATATGAAGTGATCATAGAGAGATAGTGAGAATTTGGTGTAAATTCTGTTGGTACTTAAGGAAAGGAGCAGAAGGCGAAAAATTGCATTCTTGTATTCTTCCCTTCATTCTGCATCTAGTGCAGAATTTCAAGGTTTAAGAGCTTTCCAAACATGATTGACTGCTAACTGAATTCAGAAGCTTTATTACAGTGCTGGTTTGTATATACTTGACAGTTGTCATCCAAGCTCAGTTCATGTGCTTCACTTTAATTCTCAATAATGGCAGGGAAAATAAGTAGTCTCTTGTTTTCACCCTCTCAAATTATTCTGAGCTACTTTTTTAAGGTTTACTAATAAACTGTAGCTGGCTATACTGAAAGATATTCTCGTTGCTCTCCTCCTCCTTTGATCACTGAAGTGTTTTCAGACACTGTAAATTATTTATGGCTTATCTATTACTTCCTTGGGCTTTCAGGGTTTTGTGCTCCAGTGGTTTTCCTGCTACCTCAGTCTTACTTCAGTAGCTCTTGTCATATCCTTCCAGCAAGACCCTAAAATTTTATTTACATTTACTTCTCTCTGCCTCACTTGTGCAGAGAATTCTGTGCTTCCATGCCTTCAATGACTAAGGTCAGTTTCCAGAGTAACCCTCACCCTTGATATATCCAGTGACATTACCTACTAAATTTTCAGCTTGATTCTGGCTTCTCTTAGATATTTTAACAGTAGGTTTTAATAAAAAACTTTTACATTTGCTGTACGTTTAGCTGTCTTCTTCTTCAACTGTGAAAAGGAATTTTTCAAATTATAGGCGAGTTAGTATGAGTTGTTGCTCTTCCTCAATGTGTTAAGCATCCATCACTTTGTATTTATTCCTACTGATAATATTTTTGTATCTTATCTAGATTTTTCAGCAGATATTTCTTCATTCAGGTTGTTGAACACTCGTGCCACTTGTTATGAACCTCTGTGGGTATCGACTTCATGAACCTTTGGTTGTCTTCAAAGCGTCCCAGAGACACTGCACTTGGTTGCATTTTTTCCTTTAGTGACTTCCTGAATTAATTCCATATTCTGTTGAACATATATGCATGTAACAGTCAGATATATAATCATAGTTTTGTATGTTTTGTACACATCATAGTTTTGTATGATTTGTAAAATAATTTGTATGAGTTGTAAAAATATTTGTAAAAAATATTTGTAAAATGTAAGTATTTGTAAAATAATTTGTATGATTTGTAAAAATCATAGTTTTGTATGATTTGTACATAATCATAGTTTTGTATGTAGAACGAGTTTTTTCTCTTTAATACTCATGCATAAAATGGTTTCTCTTTTTTGTTTACCAAATATTTCTGCCCTCTGAATAGGTACTACCTTCCCCTCTCAGAAACCAGCAAGATATATATCACCTGTAATTTAAAAAAAAAGGATTAGATTTAACATGGAATTCTTTCAGTGTAATAAATTTCACTTTTCCTGACAGCTGCCTTACTTATCTTTGCAGTCAGGTTTCATGCCATACCTAATTAAAAACTAAGAAAAAAAAAGAAAGAAAAAAAAAGAAAGAAATCCAAGAGCACAATTTAAAAATACAAATATCTCCTCACATCATACTACATGTCTGAGCAAGACACTTTTCCTGTCACTGTGGTTCTAGCCTCCCACTGTTGAACTGAGCTGGATTATTGCCATTGATTCATCTGGGATAGGTACTGAGTCACTTTAAGGCAATTGGTGAGATAAAAGAGCTGTGCAGCCTGTCAGATGAATTCTTTTTAAAGAAGATAAACAGCTGTACACATTTTAGTTATAGCTATTTAGAAGCCCATGTTGAGGTGATAATGTAATTAGTAGTGTTATGAAATATGAAACTTAACATGCTGCATATTGATGTTTCTTCCCAGGAAATTCTTGATGCTTACTGTTTCTGTCAGACAAGGTAACGTGCCTGTATATTTCATCTGACAGAAACAGCAGCTCTGCCTAAGCAGCTCTGGAAAACAACCAAATAGTGAAAAGGGGCAGCCAAATATTTTTAATCATGCTCATAAAGTAAATCCATTCTGTCAAGGAGCTGTAAGACCCAGTGTGTAGGCAGTCTGTACTCACTTGAGACAAAAATTATGGATATAGACAGACAGATAATATGCTGAAAGTGTTCAAACTTGTTTCCATAGATTGCTAAACTTCAAACTTCTCTGTGGGAAACAAGTTATTTAATGTTGCTGCTGTTACATAAAGGTACAAAATGCAAATTACAGTGTTTTCCATGACTTGTAATAATATAGATTATTAACGTCTTTTTCAGAGCCACGTTTATGCACTATGCTGTGTTAATCTCTTTACCATGGGAAAAATCAAATGTGGTCTTAACTTTCCACTTGGTAGATTATATGCTGTCACAGTCAGTGTGTACAACTGCACAAGTCCAGCAGCATTCTGTGTACTGGAAGACTTTGGTGTTATGCAGAATCAGATTTACCCAGAAGAAATAAATGCCTTGCTTCAGTGCAGCAAACATCACTTTTCAATTTGGTTTTTATGCATAAACCAATTGTACAACTACTTTCCAGCCAAGTTCCCACTGATGTGGAGGTCAAGACTTAACACCATGTTGATGGCCACAAATCTCATAATAGTAAAATAATGGGGAAATTTCATCTATTCTCTTACACTGCACATAAATTTGATGAAGATCAATCCATTGAGGCCCTAAAAGCACCCTGTCTGCAATGAAATTTTAGCTTTTGCAGGAAATTCAACATTTGCAATTGCATTGCAGTTGAGTTTTTTATTCAAGAACTCAATACCACTCACTAATATTACAAGAAAGCATGATTAAAGGAAGGAAAATTTTCTTTTTTATCTTACACCAGAGAGGCAGGGGGAGGAAATAGAATTCCCAAGGTGCTGGAACAACAGACATTGTTATAGTGTCTTGAAATTCTTCAAGCAAGGCTCTGACACCTATACAGGAGAGAAAGTACTCTCTGAGAAAGAGAATTTCAATATATATTAGTATTCAGAAAGTTTTGTGAAACTAAAAATGCCAATACATTTGATAGGATGAGAGAGTTATAAAATCTTATCTAGTAAGAGTAAAGATTATAACACCTCAACAGAAATATAATGCTATCATAAAGTACAGGTTTAATAGAGACTACATATGTAAGAAGAATAATTTAAAAAATTTCTTACTTATATCCAATTAATGACTCAGATAGACAATTAGAGAACTGTGACAGAACCCATTATAAGATATCAGACAGTGACCAGAACTACAGGAGAGATTTCAGCACCAGATAAAGTAAGGAAAACCTATGCATCTCTGTCAAGCTGGAAAAGGCAAAAAAATTAGTCCACGTCCAGAAAGCAGGCAATTTGTAGTTATGCGCTGGAGACTGACCTTCAGGAAATTGGAAGTTAATAACACAAGTGGAAGGATGAGGAATTGACTCCCTAGAGCAAGCATCTGTTGAAGGAGTTTCAGAGACCTCTGGTAGTCATTCTCTTCTTTTCCTTCTATAGCATGCAGTACTTCATCAGGAAAGGAATGTCCACATTTAGTTAAATCCTTCCCCCACCAATTCAATTTAGTCAGATATTTGGAATCCAGGTATGCTAAAGTGTTATGTGGAGATCAGAGCAGCAGAAATGCAAATAGGCAGTTGAACATTTTATGTGGAAGAATTGCTATGACTAGGTAAGCAAAAAACCAGTTGCCATTTTCTATATTGATTACCTTTTGTGTATTTTAAAAATAAATATTTGAGACAAACCCAGACAAATCTTACAGTGTAAACTTTTCGGTTACTGAAAGCCTTATATCATTTGATAGCTTTGGTAACTGGGCTGGAAAAGTGTCAGGTTGTGTGGGCCTGAAAGTGAGGTTCTGTTGCAATCAACCTCGTGTTTCAATGTCAGTGCAGCAGAAAGTACTGATACACAAAGTTTAACTCCCAGAGTAAAGGAAGTCTATAGCTATAAAAAGATAATATGTTTTGTCAGAGATTTAGCATATGTTAACTTCCTACACATTAGAAGGATGTTAGACATCCATATGACCAGCTAACCTTTGCTATGAATTCAAAGTGACCACATAGGCCAGAGTTTGATGGTTTCTGCAAATTTCTTTTTCTTGTGTCCTTTTTCACAATCTGTTTTCTCATGCCTTTTATACCGATGACTAAAGGTCATCAGCTTGTTTCCCATTAGCAGGAAATGCTTATCAAATGAAATTTCTAGAGTTTTAAGACTAATATGAACATAATCTACTATGTATGATTTTACTACAGGACTTCCTGTTTTTGCAATTTTTGTATTGTCCCAAGGAACCACAGTGAGAGTCACATAAAGCATCTAAACAGAGGTATCTGCCAGTGCCCTTTCTTCCCAGCCATGACTGCAGTTAACAGCAGCACTAAGTGAGGATGGGAGACATTAACTCCTGTGCCCAAGAGGATGCTCTTCACAGAACATCAACACACTGTCTTATGAACCATATGACTCATTGCTCTGTGACAACTGGTGTTCTCAAACCCTGACAGATGCTTGCTAATAGAACTTGAGAAATGAAGCTGCATTTTCGTATTGGAAATTATGCAGATTTCTCATTCCTTTCCAGCTGAAAAAGTCACAAGACCTTTCTGTATCTTCTTTTCCCATGGTTCTGCTAAAAAAAGTCTGAATTCACTTTAATAGAGAGGAACTTAATAATGTGGGTATGTTGTAATGATGACATAGCTGAGTCTGATACATGATTGAAGTAATATAAGCATATGTCATTCTCAGCTATTGCAGGGTAATTTTTAATCAGATCAAGAATATCTTAAATTTTTGTCTCACAGCTTTAGTACACTTCCAAAGTCCCTGCTAGTGCAAGTTTTTTTATTGTTGACAGGCCTGCTGAGTGAGTACAAGATGGAAAGTAACATAAAACTTCCACAGCACTCTCTGACATCAGGAAGGCAGGTATTTGAAATCATCGCTTCTGACAGTTTAGTGGACAAGACAGAAACAGTAGTCTCCAAATCATTAATACATATTAATGAGAGTAATTATTTGAAAGGGGAATAAGAATTTAAGGAGGGTAATGACTGATCGATCAAGGCAGATTTTTTTAAACTTGGTGCATGATATATATTCCTCATCTTTCTATCCTCCGTCCAGCTGATTTTATTATCTCGAATGTCCAGTTGACACAATTCAGCTGTTTAAGTGTCCCATTTTAGGAAATGCAACCTCTAGCTTGTTTCAAACTCCTTGCCTGCTATTCTATTTATGGGATCAAAAGACATACTGGATAATCTTACTAAGCAATTGCTTTACTTTTTGCAGATCCTTTAAAATCACTGTATGATAAGAAGCATGACTTCCAAAGCTGTATGCACAGTGAAATACTTTGTCTTAAGGATATTGAAGGTGGTTTTTTTGTTGTTTTTTTTTGTTTGTTTGTTTTTTTAAATCAGAGTATACATTTAGATTGGTCAAAACTCATTCAGTTTCAAAATTTCAAAGATGACTTTTACACTGGACATTGCATCACATAATACACTACTTCTTGTAGTCTTTCATGACAGTAATACTTGCAGTTGCTCTTATAATTTACAGCCAGAGAGAGTTCAATATTGTCCCTTTTTAAACAAGAAATAACACACATCTCAATTATAAGAAATAGACTTTTTTTTTTTTAATATGAAATGGTGGTAAATTCTAGCAGACAGGCTTTGACAGCAAATAAAATTTAGGGCAAGTTGAAAAAAGTTTCAGTTTAGGTACCAATTTTTCCTTCCTTTTGAAATGAAACCAAACCTTAGTTCAAATATTTTGATATAAAGATTAAAGAGCAGCTGCAAGCCTAAGAGCAACAGATTCAGTGATTCCAAGGTATGGGTTAGGGCAATATCTTTTCTATTAGACAGCTCAACACTTTCAGGGGGAAAAGGATCTAAATGGAAACCTAATTCACTTGTGGGAACAAAGTGGGATCCTCACCACGTGATTTACTGATGGTTATTAAACAATACTAAAATATGTTCAGAACAACTTCTAAATATTGTAACCTTGTATTTCTTGGAGTATCATCATTTGAGTTTTTTTAAAACATGAAATGTCCCAAAATAACAGTTTTCATATCATGATCTCTGGACACAAGAAGTCTGTTGTGGGTGACAAGGACCCTCTGTCCCGTCCACTAGGATTCTCATTTTGAGACAGGAGGAAATATTTTTAGCAGTGGAGAAAATGGGCAGCCTCAGGGAGTAGTGCATTTGCTGAAAAAGGGAAGGCGTTTGATGACATTAGATAAGAGTTTGCAGAAGAGCAGCAGGAATTAAATAGGATTGCCCAGACTTTTCAGTCATCTGTTGGAAAGCAATGTTCTAGAAATGTATTTAATTAACTGAAGGTTTCTAAATACAAAAACAAAAGAACCTCCTTTTGGACAAAAGGACAAAAAACATCTAATAAAATTCAGTTTTTGGCTGCTAGTCATGTTTTGATTACCCTCAGAAACAAGACAG
Organism: Grantiella picta; assembly: GCA_013397955.1. Classification (NCBI taxonomy): domain Eukaryota; kingdom Metazoa; phylum Chordata; class Aves; order Passeriformes; family Meliphagidae; genus Grantiella; species Grantiella picta. The sequence goes on from VZRM01001111.1 coordinate 523,134, forward strand.
AAGACAGGGAAAATTATAGTGCTTAAAAACCTAATATCCTCATGTTTGATACACTGGTCTCTTTCTGTATCTTTCAGCATAATCAAAATTTTTTTATTATTATCAAGTCAAATTTTCTTTTCTAGTGACAGTACAGTTTACTTCTCTTCTTTGCCATTTTTCAGATCTCCTAGATTGAATATATCCTGAACCTCAGAGGGAGCAGTATCTCATCTGTATTACCTCTCTGGCATATTTTTTTGTGTTTTAACTAAGTGTGATTCAGTGGGAGATGTCATTAGCGAAACCAACAAACTGTTTCACAGTCTACAGATACCCATATCACTTCCTTTGACTCCTTCTCCGCCATTTGCATGAAATTCAGACTTTCACTCTTTCCAAGTAATTCCCTTTTTCAGATAAGAAGTTCTTTTAAAGAATCCAGTTATGTGGGCATGTAAAAGGTCTCAACACAAATTTCAGTATTCTCATTTTTGACTGACTCAGTTGGCCACTTTAGTTCTGTGTACCTGGGTCCTCACCAGAAAGGCCAGGCTATAATTAATGAAAATTCACTGTGCATATTAAAAATTAAGTCATATTAGAAAGTCCTTTTTAATTGAAATACCAACATGTGAGGTGATGACAACTTAATGGCACATGGAACTCAATAAACCCCAGAAATTGTAAACTTTAAAAAATAGATTACTCAGTGTGAGGTGCTGTCAGACGAAAAAATAAATGTGTGATGCCTTCCTTACATTTGATTAGAGGAAAATTAAAGCACATAAAGGAGACCTTCACAATATGTTGTGCTTTTAATCAATGTGTTGTTGAGATGGTTGATGTGCAGAGTATCCTAAGCTGCTTGTAAGAGTGGCATTTAAGATGCCTGGAACTAAACTACTGGGCAGGTGTGCAGACTGCAGATGTTCAAGCGCATGGCAGAGAGCCAGGTGAGTTCAGCCCCTTGGAAGTCTACTGTGGGCTGGTGCCAGGCAACCACTGTGAAAATGGCTAGGTGGACTAAAAGTATAAAGTCCCCAACAAAAAAACCCTAAAACAGGGAAGTTCCACGGTTAAATTCCTTGGGAAGCTGTTCAGACAAAACATATTGGATTGAGCAGTATCTTATCACTTTTTAGTATCAACCAAATCAATATCTAGAAACAATGATAGGATTTGTGAATTCAAAGAATTTATTTCTATTTAAATGTATGTCTAAAGCAAGAACTCCTTCTATTTTCAGTCCTGAATACTTTTTTGGTAGTGTGAGCAAATGAAAGTAGAGTCTAGAAAGGGTCATAAAAAAACCTGTGGACTCTTCTTTGTTCCTTGAAAGCAGCAGTAGACTTAACACACTAAGCTACATTCCAAGTACTGCCCTTGGTAGTATAGAATTAACACCTGTTGGTTTTGACAGAAATTGTACGCACAAAATAAAAACCCACTTTCAGTTAGCTCTGCCCTTCAGGTCTGTATTTAATTGACTTTAGGACAGAGAGCAGGGTTATCTCTCTCATCTCGTAGACCAGTAGTGCTGCTTCCAGCAATGAAACATTTCAACCTTCAGGAGAGAAATCCTTTAGTAAAAGAGTGCTGTTAAATGCTCTTGGTAATATTGTGCACAGGATTGTCACTGAGTGCCCCATATGACATTGGAATTCTGGCACTGAAGTACAGCTTAGCGTGAACTAAATTACTTTCACTCCTATCCAGGATATCAGAAAGATCTGTAGTAGTTGCCCTTGAGTAAAAGGGCAAAAAAAGAAAAAGGGCATTTGATCTTAAAAATTACTTGCTAATTCTCATTAATGAGCAGGATATCCTTTGTGAATTATAAAAAGAATAATGAAATGAAAGAAAAATGTATTGATAAAAAGCAATTACAATAAATCCCAAAGAAGACCAACTCATGAGAATATCGAAGTCGGTTTAAGCTTGAGTTGCTAGAGCAATCATATACACATTTTAAATTACTTCACTTTTATCCTCAGGTTCTAGATTTGTGGATGGCCATGGGATAGTTAATGAGGTCATGCTGTATTCTTTGTGTAAGTTTTTATTCGAAATGTCCATAGCTGTAGAAGTTTTTTAAATACTTTGAGAAACTAATATTGCTTTTCTCCTGTAAAGACCTGATACAGGAAGAATTAAAGAATTTACCGAAAGCTATTTGGATTTTCTTCTGAATTATTTAAATAGTGGGTAAATAGAATAAGTAATTTTTAGCCACATCCCAAGGTACCGGGGTTTGTGCCCACAGCTGCAGACACAGACACATTTGCAAATGTTTACAGCAATACTTTATTCTTATAATTCACATTTCTCTAAAATGTCTTTAAACATTTTTGGGTCCTGCTAATTTTATATTTCCTAATAATCATCCATAAATATTAAATGACACTACCTCAATATTTAAAACATTAAAAAAAGAAAAGGTTATCTGATAACTAGTGAGAAATAGCCAGCTTTACAAGAATCAGGTATAGCTAGAACTGTAGTTTAAATAACTGCCAAACACATTTGTAAAAACCCTGAAGTACTACCTTTTCTCTTTTTCTCTGTGGTTGAATTGGACCATGGTTGTGGTTTAGCTCTGGCAGCCAGCCAGGCTCCTGCTGCCACTTGCTCGTTGGAAGGGCAAGAGTAAAACAACTCATGGGTTGCAATAAAGAAAGTCTAGTAGGTGAAGTTAAATCTGTCCATGCAAACAAAGCAAAACTATAAATTAATTGCCCACTTGCTGTGGGCAGGCAGTATTCAGTCACCCCCAAGAAAGCAGGGCCCCATCACACGTAGCTGTGACAGGAGAAAAACACAGGAAGAGAAAAACCAGCTGTTGTCCTTCTGCTCTGTCTTTCTTTCCAAAACTTCTGTTGCTGAGCATGATGCCACATGGTATTGGATATTCCTTTGCTCAGTTGGGATCAGCTGTCCTGGCTGTGCCTCCTCCTCTACTTGCTAAGCCCCAGCCTACTTCTCTGGAGGAATAGAGTGAAAAACAGAGAAGACCTCAATGATATGAAAGATAATAAAAGAAAATATTAAAAATAACAAATATAAAAAGTATAACATGTCTGAAAAAAATTTATATGAATGAAAAAAATGTTGCTAAAGAATCCTCTATATTCCTAATCTTACCTTTTTGAAATCCTAGCTTTCAGTTCCAATCTCTTCTCTTGCTATTACTACTCTAATATAAAATTAATACTATTCTAGCCATTTTGAAAATAAACCCTTGCAGATGTCTGATTCAATAGTGTTGAAAAATTACATTCAATTTTTAAAAAATTCTCATTTGAAACCAAATTAAATATATTTTGGAACTGGTCTAAATTGGGAAATAATTTGCATTACACTTCTGTCTGGTTAAGCCAACTAAGTAGCAGTCAGAAATTTCAGCTATTCACTAAGGCATATCTCAGTCAAAGGGGATTCACAAAATTGTGGATGTTAACTGCGATGTTGTACTCTTGGTAAGTATCCATGTCCGTCATATTAGCTTGCATTTTACATCAGTGAGGGCTGACATAAGATATACACAGAATACTTAGTTATCAGGAACTTATTTATCAAGAAAAGCTACCATAACAGCGTTCAGTTATTCCACACTAGCAAATCAATTCCGAAACATTGAGCTGCACGTTCACAATCTGTAATGTAGAAAATAAGAGAATCACAAGGTTAGTTCCAGATCACATCTGGGTGGATACCTACTGTATTTAATAGTTATGAAGGAATAAATTTAAATAAAATGTTAAAAGCTGTATTTTTATAGTGCTGCTCATCTATTTCAAGGAAGTTTTGAAAATATTGTGAATGACAAAGAAGACAGAAAATAAAAAGCTTCATGGTTTTATGTTCTGCAAATAAACAAATCTTATTTCATTTGCTTTTAAAGGTAATTATTTTAGGAGGTCTTCAGTGGTAGAATCCATTGGTACACCTTAGGTATAAATTATTTGAAAACTTTTAATAGATTCGTTGCATTTGCACTATTTTCTTTGACACAAATATTTAGATAAGGCAGATTTCAAGTCAGATTTATCTGGCTAGGCAAGCAGAGCTTATATGTATGTTTTCTTTTGATTATCTTAATTAATTATGCCCATTGAGAAAAAAGAAGCTTCTGAAAAATAGTTGATGAAAAGTTACAGGTTTTAAATCTTAGCAGACTTCTGTAGTAGCTGTGTCATAGAAAATAATACTAATCAGCTCAGGGTAGATTTACGTGCTATTTATTTGCAACTCAGAACACATCCATAACAATCTGGTATATATTTTTAAAAGAGATTTCAAGATTTAATCACATTTCATATTTGATAATGCTGCCATTTAGTTTGTATAAATGATAGATGGAAATTCTCTAACTGTTGCTTACATCATAACTATAAAAAAATTAAAACAAACAAACAAACAAACCAACAACAAAACAAACAAAAAATCCCCAAAAACAAAACCCCAAAACCCATTGCTTCTGTGAGGAAAAAAAGTATTTCTTTATTTAGTATCACTAGAATTGTATGTAGATTATTCCAAAAAGGTCAAATTTGAACCGCTGTTCTTGCTATGGATGCAGAGGGAGAGAACAATACCAGTGTGTTCATCTACTCTTTGCAAGTGCATACTTGTTTTTTTACAAATGAGCAAGACTGCATAATTTAGGGAGAAGAGATAAAATTAGAGCAGGACTGCATGTGAATACAAAAAGTGTTGCTGCCAATAGAGGGTGAGACGTAAACTGGCATCTCATGTATACTCAAAAGTCTACCAATCTCTTCTTCACTCAACCAGTTCTTGCACTCAGAGCACCTAACAGTAACCCCCTGGTCTTTTATAACAAAAAAATCCAGGCATTTCTTATCTGTATCTGAAGTGATCAAAAGTCTGTTGAGGTCCTGATTTAGTGCTGATTCTTCCCTGGATCAGTGTAGTTTAATAATTTTACTGTCAGGTTGGCTGCTTGTCAGAAGCTCACTCTAGTTCTTCCCAAGTTCCCCTTGAAGCTACATTCCCTGAAAGACTGGTTGTGCAGTACCAGGTTTGATATTCAGTGCTGTAATTCCTAACTCCTTGCCAAGTCACTTTCTGCTGAAAATATCCAGTGATGGTCTGCCCAAAGTCTTCACAGCAGCCGTAAGTCTAAAACCATCCTATCTTCATGCTCAATTCCTTGCTGCAGGAGCAGTGCCTGCCTGCATACAGGGACCTTTCTCCATATAACAATGCTGCAATCCAAGGTCTCAGCCAAACATGGTTAATTTTTAACAGCCCTGAGTAATAGAATGCTTTCACATGAAAACTGGAAATATGGCCAGAACTGAGAATCTTTCTGGAAGCCTACAGCACATCATTTTCTTGCTCTACAGAGAAACACCATTAATAGCCACAGGAGTCCAACATCAACACAACATGTTAAATTTTCATTAATTGAATGCAGTAGTGAATAGTCATATCAGTATGTTTGATCACATAAACTCAGTTTTGAAAGGATTCTTAAGGCTTGCATAACCATTGCTTCTTGAATAAAGTATGGTTTCAATCAAAATTTACAATCAAAAGAGAGATCCCCTATGTTTCATCTGATGTAAAATCTGAAATTAATTTGTGTTGTTGGTTGTCTTTGAGTCAGGTCAGATCCCATGAGCAACTTGATAACAATGGATGTTGCTTTTGACATACATTCTATTGTACTCTCCTAAAAATAGTTTGTAGAGAATAATTCTGATTGCAGTACTCCAAAAACCTGTCAAAATAAACTGGTTTATTTTCTTTCCTTACACTTCCCTTGTGCCATATCATATTTAATCTTGGTTATTGAAGTCCCCATATAAGTTGCCAACTGAGCATTTAGAGCATTTATTAATCCTCTGAATATTGCTATTCTACTTCATTGTTTCGGGGCACCTATAAGCACTGAGAAGCCTAAAGGAAGTTCTAACTGAAGTCTCAAGCAGAAGAGATCTGTTCTTCACAAATACTCCCACTCTTCATGGTGTTCTTCTGCATGCCTTATTATTCAAACATAGAATTTGATGAGCCCTTTGCATGGACTAACAGCAACCATAAAACATCAATAATTGAAAGCATAGGCAGAGCTCTAGTTTCTTCTGGAGCTCTATGACAGCAAGTCTTGAGATAATATAAATATTTGCACACTCAATTTATAACAGAAAGAGCAGGGTTTGTATAGATGCAGAATGAGTGAAATACATGTGTTCAAGCATCAGAAGGAACAGCACAAAAAGGTTTTAAAAGGTAGCCAGCACTGGAAAGGAAAGGGCACCCTTCCCCAGGCACAGTTCCCATGGGAAGCACTGAAGAAGATGTTGCTTATGACAAGATGAAAAAGCCTGCCTTCTGAAAAGGTCACAGCACAGATAACTTCCTAGCTGAAGACCATCACCCTCACACAAGGAAGAAGGAAACTAGGTTGCTCCATATAGTACACACCACCCTGTTTTTCTCCTTGCCCGAGAGAACAGACTATGTACCCACAAGTGAGTAAAAGCATATGATAGGCATCAACTTATTAAAGATTTATGAAAACATAAATCGGCAAGATTCTGAGATGTGACATCTGGTGACTCCTAAGGGATGCAAGAGAATTTTCCAGAAATCTTTTTATCATCTCCTGTCAAGAACTAATACTTTTCATATTGCATACAACTATGTGAATGAGCGTATCAATGTGTAAAATCCCTTGTCTGAGAAATTTATAAATAAATATCCTGCATTGAATTTTACTTCATTGATTTCCCTACCATGCTATTGCAGTGTAGAGCCATATTATCAAACTAACTGGGTCATATATTTAAAGACACTATTGCTCCAAGTGATTAGAGAATATTTCTCATGTTTATTCTCACAATAAAGGAAAGAAGAGGCTGTTGTAAGGCTATGTAAGAAATTACCTTACTTAAAATAAATAATACAAAGGCTTTTTCTTGCCTTAGATTCAAACATTGAATTATTTATGTTTATTGTAAATATCCTTTGGTCATATGGAACTTTTAAATTTACAAAGTAAATATTTCACATTTGGTCCATCTTCTTTAGGTAAAAAATCACCACTTATTTCTGTGCAACTGTACCTTCCAGAAATACAATTACTTCACTCTAGCTTCGGTGCAGCTGTACTCACTTCAGCGCTCGAATTCACAGATATTAGCAAGAAAGCAGCACAATGAATGAAGTAAATTCTCACTTATGTAATTTCCTTGAAAAGTAGTTATCAAAGTTAACCTTCTCAGTAGGATATGACAGGAGTTCAATGATAATAGAAATACTGCTGCTTTAGGAAGTTCTCAGGGTTTGCAGACCCAATATTGAAGAAAGGCAAATAGTAGTATTTAGACACAAGCATTTTAAAAACATCCCTAGGCAAAGCAAAAGAGGTCAACAGTTGCATTGCCTTTATGCTTCTTTAATGAATAGCTGAGAAATATTTTATGCTATGGGGAAGGAATGCTTTTAATAAGGTAAAATACTGAAGTTGAAGGTAACAGTCCATCAAACAATAAAATATGAAGTATTTATAGAGTATACCACCACATAAAGTAAAGTCAGTAATACCTAAAAGTCAGTGTTGTGTGTGAGCACTGTCACACACACACACACATTGCTTGCTATACAGGAAAGTGATCAGCCTAAGACCCAAGATCCATAACTGATCTTATATTCCTGTTTAATTTTTTTTTCTGTTACTTAAATATAGATTGGATATAATAATGGGTTAGCTTTTAGATGCTGAAAAAACCTGAGCCTGATTTCCCAAAAACTGAAAATTTCTAAAATAAAAAAACACTTTTAACATGGTAAGTTTTCGTGCAAAACAGTTGTTTGCATTACCTAGGAAATACTCAGAAATGAAAAATTAGAATTAGAATTAAACTGGGACTACACTGTGAATGAGTTCATAGCTATTGACTCATTTACTGGTGCCTAAATCATTGAATGTTTAGTCTTTCAGGCTATAAATCATGAAAGAAGAGGTTGGATTTGCAACAGATCTGTTCCATTAAATCTATTATCTGGAAACTGCTTTTCTGCCTAAAAATAGCCAGGCATCTACAACTTGACATATCATCACCTTCACCAAGGTAAGTTCAAAAATCCAGGACAGAAAGAGATGGAGAACTGTTTCAAAAAGGCAGCTAAAACTACATAGGGACAAATGTAAGATTCTGCCCTTAGTCAGAAATCACAAGCTTCAGATTCAGTTAGGACAAAAAAATCTTGGAATATTAAAGCAGGTACAAAACCATGCCCCTGCTTTTAGCCTAATGAAATCTCAACTGGAAAAAATACTTTTAACTTTGAAAAAATATCTGTGATATAGATTAAAAAAGAGGTGCAAATTATCCCCAAATTACCCACTGAGGAAAAGGTAAACAGTGACCATTCTCTAATAGTTTAAAAATAAAAATAGAAACATAACCAGACAACAGGATAGATTTTTGATGAAGCTACAGAACTTCAGTTGTGAACTGTTTTCATCACATAAAGCATAGCAATTTCTGCTTTGGTAATAATTTACACCCTTCTCCTTTGCTTGACTATTCTCAAAATGGAAAAGGATTTTCCCTCTATCCAGTGTGAAATTCTTGTCTTGTTTCAACTTACATTTCTTGTCTCTTATACTCCCACCAGATTATCATTTGTAGGTTTTGCAGGCTACCGTTAGGTTTCCCTGAACTCTTCGGCAGATCTGGTCCCTCAGCCTCTCCTCAAAAGTCCAAAAGCAACGACAGTGACCTCTGCTATGTGTTCTTCCTGCAATAAATGGCTGGAGGAAGGGGAAACGAGGCCACGGTCCTGGGTGTGATGTCCCAAATGCCAGGCAGATGGGCTTAATCTCTTCTTTTGATGTACTGTCTCTGTTCCTGTGAATATTGCCCAGGATATTGCTGGGGACCTCTACAGTCAGGGCTCTTTTCAAAGGCCTGGAAAGCAGATATTTCATTCTTATATCTAAATATTTGCAACATCTACATATCTTCACACACACAACTAAGAGTGAATTTAAAACTCCTAGTACTTTTCCTTACTTTCTAGCATATTAAAATCAGAGTTCAATATAATTAATATTTAAAAATATATATGTTAAGGCCAGAGGCATATGTGAAGATAGACACTGAATACCAGGAACCGGACTTCAGAGTGAGAACTTATCAGTTGAAAGTAGAGGCATGAGACAGTCTATCAAGTCACTTGTTCAGGCTTGTGTGAAGTAAATAAAAAGCAGGCTGAGTGGCATCACAGTGCAGAAGTCATGCTGCTACAAGGAAGTATTTTCTCTATAGGAGGGCCCTTTTGATGCCTGGAGTGTGGAGCTGGAGACTCTTTACCACTTTGAAACTATTCATGCTACATGTACTTGGTTATGGCATGGCTACCTAGGCACACAAATACTGTCTAGCAGATGGTGATTGGGAAATAGAAATCACTGGGTACTTGCTTTGCAAATGTGAGGTGCTGTTGCACAGAAAAGGGAGGGAAGAGGTGGAATCAAAAGGAAGTGAGAGGCAGTAACCACATGAGAGAAATTTAATCAATATTATTGAACCACCTTTGCACCCAAAAGGAAAACTTAGAGGAAATGCAGAACCTGGTAGCACAAAATTAGTCTGAAGAAGAAAAACAATTAAGGTTACGTGTATCACTCAAAACTTGCAGTGTAGTGGAGAGGTTCCAGCTTGCAGGGAGGGATTCCAAAAGTTTGAAAGGAAAGAAATACCAGTCTTATTATCAGGATGTGCACAGAGGAGGATGTGGTGAGCTATAACCTTGTCAGCCCTCATGTTGATCTTTTGGACGGTGATAGAGCAAATCTTTCTGAAGACCCTCTCCAAACACATTAAGGAGGAAAACCAGAATGCCATCAGGAATCAGCAACATGGATTTACCATAGCGAAATCTTTCTTAATCCACCTGATGTGACTAATTTGGTTGTTGTTATTCTACCATTAGAGTGAGTTTTGCCATTGTCTCCTGCAACATTCTCTGAGACAGATGAATGAACAAGAATGGACTGAAAACTGGCTACTGGACTCCAGATTTAATCCAGCCACTAGTGATGTGTTCCAGGGGCTGACACAGAGTCCAATACCTTTTAAAATCTTTGTTAATGACCTAGTATATGGGGAAAAGTGTACACTCAAAAAATTTGCAAGTTATACTAAACTGAAAGGAGTGACAGATCCAGTAGAAAGTTGCTGTCATTCAGAGGCACCTTGACAGGTTGTAGAATTAGGCAGGGAGGAATCTCATGAAGTTCAGTGCAGGGAAATGCCAAGTCTTGCATGTGGACAGGAATAATCCTGGGCACGAGCACCAGCGGGGACTACACAGCTGAGTTCTTAAATTCAGCATATCCCTATTCACTACCACCCAGAGAAGGATTTTTTGTACTTTTCTGTAAGTAATATTATGCAAAAACCAGGTCACTAAATTTAAGACTGATTTTAAGGGCCAAGTCAAACTTTCAAACATGAAAATTCATTTGTGTACAGCATAGATGGAAGTTAGGCTTAGAGATCATAAAAAAGAGACACTCATTTTCCATCAAAGCACCATCACCAAAATTAGACATATTTAGGAGATTGCCAGTGTTAAAAGTTGAACTTTAAAAAAAGGCCAATACCAGTAAATGTATTAACACTTTGAAATTAACTCTTCCATTATTCTAAGTTTGGCACGTGTTTTTCTCTGAAAAGCTTCAAAAAGAAAAACTTGTGAAAGATAAATTTCAAAATATTCTTTGCCAAGTGTACTGGCTTTGCATGACAGGGCTTTTGGTAGCAAGAGAGTGCAGTAGTGGCTTCTGTGAGAAGCTGCCAGCAGGTTCCCTCATGTCCAACAGAGCCAATGCCAGCTGGCTCCAAGACGGATTTGCTGCTGACCAAGGCTGAGCTAATCAGCAGTGGTGGTAGCATAAACTGGCATAACATATTTAAGATGGGGAAAAAAGTTGCTCAGGATCAATTGAAGCTGGAGAAAGTAGTGGGAATATGGGGGAGAAAGATATCTGCGGACAACGAGGTCAGTGAAGAAGGAGTGGGGTATGGTGGTTCAGATGTCAGAACAGACATTCCGCTGCAGCATGTGAGGAAGAACCTGGTGAGGCAGCTGCGCCCCTGCAGCCCAAGGTGGAGCATAGATCCGCTCGCAGCTAAGGCTGAAAAAGATGGATGCCCAAAGGAGCCTGTGACCCTGTGGGAAGTCCCTGCTGGAGCAGGCTCCTGACAGAACCTGTGACCCCACAGAGAACCCACACTGGAGCAGCTTGTCCCTGAAGGACTGCACTCCCTGGAAGGGACCTACACTGGAGCAGATTGTCAAGAATTGCAGCTTGTGCAAAGGACTCATGTTGGAGACATCTCCTGTGGGAGGGACCCCACACTGGAGCGGGGGAAGAGTGTGAGGAGTCCTAGTCCTGAGGAAACAGGAGCAGCACAGACAAAATGTGGTGAACTGACCACAACCCCCCTTCCCTGTACCCCTGCATTGCTGTGGGGGGCAGAAGGTAGAGAAAATGGGGAATGAAGCTGAGCCCAGGAAGAGAGGGGTGCAGGGAAGGCATTTTAAGATTTAGTTTCATTTATCATTACCCTGAGAAATGATTTCTTATTACTCTGATTTGACCAGTAATAAATTGAATTAATTTCCCCGAGTTGAGTCTGCTTTGCTGGTGATGTTAATTGGTGAGTGATCTCTTCCTGCCTGTATCTCAACTCAGAAGCTTTTTGCTATATTTTCTGTCCCTTTTCCAGCTGAGGAGGGGAGCGATAGAGCAGCTTTGGTGGGCACCTGAAATCCAGCCAGGGTCAGTCCACTGCATCAATTTCCAGATGTGTTCATGTCATGTTATCACACCATGTAGCAGGCAGAAGAGGAGTTATTTTTGGTAATTAATCATGTAATACAGCTTTCAAAACTCACCAGTAATATCCCTATTGGTTATGTGTGACTATTAGTCTCTTTTCATGCCTTACTGCAGTATCTCAGGCAAAATAGCTGAACTCAAGTCCTTTCTCTAGAATACCATTCAAAGAATGCAGGCTAAGGTTTAATCCAGTTTCAGTGGTGCTTTTGGAGCTACCAGGTTGCTAGCAGACCTCCTGTTTGTAGGTAAAACAGCCACCCAATATTGCTGAAGCATTTCTAACAAATGTTGTGGCCCTGACTGGGAGACTACTGTATATTGAGGAGTTGTTGTTGCACCAGCAGCTGCCCTGAGTGGGTGCTGGGCTGTGCTGGGCTGTACCACACATATTACTTGGCCTCAAGGACTGTGCTGTGCTACACATGTACTTTGATGAAGGATAATTTCTGTTCCCAAGATGTTTTCGTAAGTACATCCTCTTGAAGAAAATGCTAAAAAACTCTGAAAACAACAATAGCAGCAGACCTCACCATAAATGGGAATTTTGTGCAGAGTGCCATTCCCTAACCTGAGAGGCCTGTGTAGTGTTGTATCATTCCAAGTTTTCATCATCAGGGATGGAATATTTTCTGACTTACTGTCATCTTTTCAGGACTATCAGTTGTGGTTTTCTTGTTGGGATCCAGAAAGAACCAGCACCTTCTGGTGTAAAACAATAAATAAAACAGTTAAGCCTATGTCAAAAATGCTAAAAATTGGTTAAAGCTCTCTTCTTCCTTTATTCTCTTATTCCTTATTTCCACCACTGTTGTCCCTGCAGATCCCAGTCCCATGGTGCTACTAACTACTAATGTAATGTCTTCCTGTATAAGATTTTTCATCACTGTAAGTCAATCACTTTAGTCATGACCTGATGCTAAAAAGACAAAATTTTTAGTTCTACATGACCTTGTTATAACACTGAAACTCAGAATTGCAACTGACAGTATTATACAGGAATAAATGCCATTGTGCATGCTTTAAGAGCAAAAAAGTCCTCACAGCATTTTACTCTTTCTTTATGTACACATCATGTACTTTGGATTCACACAAACCCATTTATATCTACATAAGTAATAATTTAATTACCTGAATTCTTAGTTCTCTATTTTATTGACATCTCAGGGCTTCTCTTGACATGCATTTAGTTTCTAGCATTTTATGAAACGTTTCATTGCTAAAATGATACTAGATATTTTTTAAAACCTTTCTGAATATCCAGTTAAATCATTTCTAATGCAGTGCAGCACTTCCAAAGAGAAATAAAATAACAAACACCCCACACATCTCAGTTTATTTCCCAGATTATTAGATAATAAACAGTTCAGCAAATTTACAGACAGTTTAATCCTTAACATACTTCTAATGCTATAAGAATAACAAGGATAGCATGAGTTATACAAAGAGGGAATTAAAGTATAGGAAATAATAAATGGCTCAAGAAAAGTACACAAGAAAATAATTACTCATTTATTTTTGAAAGGAAAATCTTCAAGCAAGAAGCACTGTTTATAGATAAAAACTTCCCAGCAGACTATAGTATCAGTAGAGAGTACTTTTTAGGTTTTTGTTTGTTTGTTTGTTTGTTTGAAAGCCTAGAAAGATCTTCTTTACCTACTCCTACTGGTTCAAAAATTGTGGCAGGAGAAAGCTAGAAACACCTGAGGTGTAGGATGGAACAGAATTGCAGCTCTGATTATGCTATTAATTCTCACAGATATTGTGAGATTGCTATGGGTCATATTTAATGCTTATTGCTCTGTTGGTTGCCCTTATGTGGCTTTAATCTAGAGTTTTTTTTCTGATTTGGCACTGGAAAGATTACATAGATGAGAGAATTTCTCTACTTTTCTGTTCTTTCTTTTTTATCTCCTGTTTCATATAGATTAAATACACTGCCATTGTCAATTTCTTTTCTCTTAATAGTTTGGCTATGATATTATTAACAGAATCAACAGTAATTATGGAACATTTCAGCGAACAGAAAGCAGGATAAGAAGGTTTAGGTTCATAATGTTATTAGCGACATTGATAGTAGAAGTAATGAAGGGTTCATGGTTTTAGACAATCCAATAAAATTTATGAGACTAACACTTAATTAAAACATTGGAAAGCAAATGTTCTCTCTTCTTTCAGCGTCTGCCTTGAAAAAATTTTAAGTCAACAGATACTATACTGGTATGGAAAATATCAGATATCTGTAGAGAAGAGATTGATCCTGGCATATGGGGCTTGAGATCACACTGGCAAAATCCATTTTGCAATTTCTTTTTCTCAACCAAATTTTTCAAGTATCAGCTGTAAAAAAACCAGAGAGTTTTTGAAAATGTTAATACATAAAATAAAACCCTGAGACTCAAGGACTAAAAATTCTGAGAAACCCTGCAAAAATACGAACTTTTCCTCATTGATTTCTGCCACAATTATATACAATTCTATATAAAATTTTTGTTTCTTTTACTTGAATATGGTGAAACTCAAATTGTATTCTTAGGCAGGACAGCATATTCCCGTGATTCTCTGATGTACTATGGCTTTACCATATACTTGGATAACATATCCTCTACTGAGAGGTTGGTTGGTTTATTATTTGTTGTTTTCTGACTTAGATGGTCCCAGAAGCAACTAGTCGCTTTGCTGGTTCAATTACCCAGGCTAATCTCTGAATTTCTCTGTATCTAGAGTCAGCACAGTTTCCTGGGTCATTTCTGTTACAGGTATGTGAACCAATGATGCTTTGTTTCTTTCTCACTCATACTTAAAATATCAGAACAGGTATGGTGGTTTTGGCTGCAGTAGAGTTTATTTTCTTCACAGTGGCTGTGGTGTGGGGCTCTGTTTTGGATTTGTTCTCAACAGAATGATGATAAAATAGAGATGCTTATGTTGCTGCTGAGCAGGGCTCACACAGAGCCAAGGCCTTTTCTGCTTTTTGTACTGCCCTGCTGGCGAGGATGTTGGGGGTGCTTGGGAGGCTGGGAGGAGACACAGCCAGGACAGGTGACCCAAACTGAGCACAGCGATCTTCCAGACCATGTGACATCATGCACAGATATAAAGTGGGAGGAAGAAGAAGAAGAAAGGGGGAGAACATTTAGAGTGATGGCGTTCACCTTCCCAAGTCACTGTTATGCCTGATGGGGCCTTGCTCTCCTGGAGATGGCTAAACACCTGCCTGACCATGGCAAGCAGGGAATTACTTCCTTGTTTTGCTTTGCATGTGTGTGTGGCTTTTGCTTTTCCTTTTAAACTCTCTTTATCTCAAGCCATATTTTTTTTAACTTTTTGCCCTTCTGATTCTTTCCCCCATCCCACTGGTGAGGGAGTGGGCATGCAGCTGTGTGTGACTTGGTTACTGGATGGGCTTAAACCATGACAAAAGGGGACATGCAATCCAGAGGAATGTGACACATTCGCCCTTAACAATTATTTGCGTTCCTCTTGTTTTGCCAGCACATATGAATACCACTTGATGACATAGTGATATCCTTTTGGGAAGGTTTCACTCTGTGATATTTTAAATACTAGGTCAGTCCCTCACATTTGTATACACATAATTATTTCATTATTGAAGAGAACATATATATATACACACATATATGTATATGTGCAATAGCTTCATCTGTTTTCAGATACATTTTTGTGACTGAATGAGAGTTTAAAGTCTGTACACCCTATACTATGTGTAGCTGCTTATATAATTAAATACATAATTATCCCACAGGACATCAAAAGCTTCAACAGTTAAATGGAGTTGAGTCAAAATATATGTACAGACACAGTTTGAACAATTATTTTTAAGATAAACACTTTTTAAAAATAAGCATTTATTTTGTTCTGAATTAGACCAATATGGTATTCAGTTTACCATGCTTGGCATTTAAATACTTAAAAGTATCCAGCTGGTCTCATTTCATCTTTGCTTTTAGGTTGGCTGGGTTTTTTTTCCTTAACATTTTTAATCCCAGTAAATCAATCTTATTAAGAGCCTGCACTGTCCCCACCCATCAAAAGGACTGTTAAGGATTGCCACTTGAATTACATATGATTTATTATATCATGTGATAGTCTCCTGCTTTATATTTGAACATCAGAAAGTTTTTAAAAAAATCTCCTGCATGCTTTGATCACTACAAGTTAAAGAGGTTCCATGAAGTTTACTCCATTTGGCTTTGATATTTCCTCTATTTTTTTAAAGTTGTTCTGTAGTTATCATAAACCTCAAAGCCTTCCAGTTATTTTTTTTCTCCACTGTTTTCAGATTCTTAATGAAAAAAGGTCAAGCCTCAGTAATGTATTGATATTACTAGAAGAGTTACTTTCCAAATGTACAATACAATATACAGTACAATGTACAATATTTTATTAGAAAACAAATACATATCCAATTTTATGCAGATGAAAAAATACAAGGGTCCTGATAGCTGTAGCACAGTAAACTAAACACTGAAGTACTCAAGTAGCTATGTGAGATGTGCTACATCTCATTGCTTTAATTTGGGGAGGTCAGATTTCACCAGGGAAAGAAAAATTTTCTAATATTTAATAATAAGGATTAGTAAAGAGTAATCACTTCCAAAAGGATTTGGTTGGAAATTCCCAAGGTTGCTAGTTAAGAACCAAGAAGAATTCATCTGACATTCTTTCCTTTAATTGAAAATTTCAGCTTCTTGAAAATTACACTAAGCTGTAATTTCCTGGCTGTTTGCAGTTGAGACATTAATTCGGATTCAGTGAACTGTATTTATACACCTACCACGTCAGTGAATATCAACTTCAAATATTTAACGATTGACAAATTGTCTACTTTTCAATACACTGCAATATTTCAGAGGGAAACTGTGGACAACTTACAAACTGCTACCCTGTTTCCACTACATGACATCATTATGCAGAACTTTTTAATTTTCAGTGGTATCTAAAATTGGTTTAGTTCATATGTGGTTTATAATATGGCATTTGAGACTTACTTAATTTCTGCATGATACCAAATTAAATAGAGTTAACTAGGTTAATTATTTTTCTTACCGAGAATTTTATTAATTCCTTTTTAATTTTGAAAAGTATTGTCTTTGCACATTCTGCAGACACATTTTTGTTTCAAATACTGTGTTGCCATGACAGCCACAATATTAATGTCCAGCATGTGCATCAAGATGGCTGACTACCCTTCTCTTTGCAAAACAGTGTCTCCAGGAGGTTATAAAAGGCTAATTTGGTCTGGTAAAACTTAAGAAACACAGAAATTTAGGCATGCACTCTCAAATGTATATCACATCACACTTTGGTACAGTCCTCAAATACTACTTCCGTCCCCTTAGATGAGAAGAGGTGAGAAAGCAGAGAACCAGCCACTGTGAGTTATCAGCTTTTGGAGTAAAAAGCAAAGTTCCTGTGTGTGAAACTCCTGTATGCCACCAAAGAGAAGGATCAGTCAGAATTCAGGGGTTTTTATACCTCCTGGCACTGTCTCAGTTTACCTCAATGCTTTTTAGTCTTCAAGAGCTGAGATGCTGCTTCAACTTTCTTCCTTTGCAATACAAATCTGAGACTGCGTGTTGTTGGGCTGTGTAAGCTAACTCACATTACTCAGGTATGAGCACTCCCACATCCTCTAGAAAGAGAACATTTAGACATGGTTTGATGCTTGATGGACCCTGTCTATACTGGCAGGGTTTCCTGCACACTGTCACCCACAGGTGTATCAAGCAGCCGCACTGGCTAGAGTATGGATGGATGGATGGATGGAACACTGTACATCACTGAGACCTGTTACTTTATACATTTCAAAGAAAAACAACCACTTTCTTTTTTCCTCAGAAATCTCATGCAGAAATTTTCTCCACTGTGCCTGTCTAGTAGCCTACTTTCTCCATACAGTGAAAAATAATATTCCATTAAAAAAAAAAGAAAAAAAAGAAAAGCAGCGACTGTGTCTGAAGCTTCTTCTTCACATCAGGACTGAGAATTAATATATTCCCTTTATCCCAGTTCCTCTGATTATGCACCTCTGTTTCACATGAGTAGTCAATGTTATTGTTAGCAGGTTCAATTAAACAGCCTCCATTTACTTCCTCACTGCCTTAGGCAGTAGGTCTCTGCAATATTTCTCAGTTCTGAATAATAACATTTCACTGACAACATCTCAGATAGAACAGAGGGAGCTACTAGGCAACAACCAGAGTTAATTTCTTTTTCAGAAGCAATCATCAATCACTCCTTTTTTTCAAAAAAAAGGAAGTCACATTAGCAAAGTGTACATATATCTGATACCTACAATTGATTTCCAGGAATAATATGCTTTAGAAAAATAATTTTTTAATCCTTCACAAGATCAGATATCAAAATAATTTATTTTTTAGAAAACGAATACTTTCTAGTTTTGATTTCCAGTGTTTCCCTTATAATCTCATTTCACAGTTTAAATCATCACTGACATACGGTGCATGCAGACATTGAACATAAAACACACATTCAAGGTTGGGCAGAACATTTCAATTAAAAATGCTAATCAAAACCTACAGAGTTATTGCTGAGGGGGAAAGGGCCACATCTCTAACACTAGGCTGTACTTTGATAGAAATAAATAAAGTACTTGCTCAGAAGGTGGCCAGACACAACGTTTGCAAAGGATATCTGTAGAGCTTCAGCTTCTGTCAGTGACCCATCAGGTGCTTCTGAAGTCTGCCCACAAAGCAGACCACAACAGATATGGACTCATGCACCATGGTTTCTTCTTCATGCTGACCTTGTGCAAGAAATATTTCATCAGCTTTTGGACTGCCCAATAATTTTGAGGACAATGTTCCTAAAGTGCATGACTTTGTTAATTACCTGATACTTTAAACTAACTGCTCTTATTTTAACATTACCTCAAAAGTCATCCCCTTTCTTCTGTTCTTCAATATCTTGCCATTTGAATTCTTTGAGAAAATTATGATTTTCCCTTGTACAGGCAAAGGCTTAAATGGGAAAGTACTACTGTGGAAACCATGCTTTGCTACTATGTGTGAACATGTCTTTTCAAGTATCCTGCATCTCTGTCACAAAAATGAAAGAAAGTCCTGTTGCTTGCCCCAGTCAACATGGAAACTGTTTGTGGTCAGAAAGTCCATAGCAGGCAGTATTGTGCCAGATGGCACAGAGACCATCATACAGATCATCTACCTACAGTGGTGGATGTCCACAGTATCAGCAAGGCAAGGCAAACCTAGTGCGAAGGCATACACAATTCCAGCTGCACATTCACAATCCCAGCTGCACAAGAATTAAATAGACACACTGCTAAACCCACTGAGAAGACATTGCCTTTTCCTTCCTCTTTGCAGCCATAAGCCCCTGCAGAATTCCTACAGCAGCTGAAAGTTCTTCCAGTCACACATCCTGAAGACTGTTAGACTAGCAGTGAAGAATCACAAATACTCTGGTTGGCTCTGGCTGAAACGTGCAGCCATTCCAACAATAACTATTAGACCTGTGTTTTGATTAGGACCTGTGATCCTGTAGAATCTCACTGCAGTTTTTGACCTTTTGATGCTGAAACAGAAAACTACAAGGTATGGGCTGGACTTCAGCACGCTCAGTATTGTGCAAAACATCTACCTGGAGCATCTTAGTCATCTACCTGAGAATGCAGGCAAACAATTGCAAAAGGAGGATTCACTGCAGGATTGGGTTCTTTAGTTCATGTAAATCTTGCCTGACTTCACTGCCCCAGTCTAGTTAATCGTTTTTCCACCAAAATAGTCATGAGGATTGCAGCAGGATTCCATCAGCCATACCACCAAGCCGGTTTTAAAAATAGACCTGGATTCTCTCCCACGCTCTACATGGCACTAACACATTTTCTTGCTGTATATCAGCTCTTTTGACTTTAAAAAAAAAAACCAAAACCAAAACAACTCCACAACAAAACCAAATGCCAGAAGAAACAGACAAACTAACCAATCAAAAAATCTACAATGTGAACTCCCTCTAGATCCAATCATATGACATGGACCATTTAATTCCAACCACCCCTCTCTCCATTGCCACACCATCTGCTTGGAGTACAGATCATCTGATGAGGTGCAACATTCATTCTGCTAAACCACGGCCTCTTCCCAGCTGTTCTAGCCTGTTCTCCACCTACCTTCACTGTATTCTCACACAGACTTTCTGGATGAGCCCTGGGCACCCACCACCCACGCTCACCTAAACAGTTTCTAGGTTCCACTGTTTCAACATGTCTGTACTATACACTTACAGCTTGTAGGTGTTGAGTTAGACTTTGCTTGCATCTCTATATTAGGAATCTTAAGTGCTGTTCTCCTCTATCTATATGATAGATAGATAGATAGATGGTCATTCTGATGCAATTTTCGCTTTCCTATCATTGTGATGCAATAGTTTCAGGAAAATTCTGTCTCTTGCCGGTTTAGCACCTTGACCTCTATTGCATGCATCTGCTACCCAATATATCCAATCACAACACCCAAGTCTTGAACTTAGGGAAAAGACAGGAGAGAGGATGAAAGCTGGAAAAGACTCAAGTATGAACTGCCCATCCAGACCAGTCTTCTCATGGCAAATCTCACAGACTGCAATTTCAATGTGCTTTCCTTGGATCTGAGGATCCCTTCCCCTGCAAATCCACCTGGCTATGAGACCAAAAGCCTACTCTGCACTCCTAAGGGTGTAAATATGTGGAATGATCCTGTAAGTGCCCATCCAGTGCAACTGTAGAAGAACACAACAGCATGGAGTACATGGAATTTGTGGAGTGACAATGTCTGCTTGGATATTGTTGAAGGGCAGAAACAGGTCCCAAGAGACATTTTAACTGGTGAAATGTAGCCGGGACTTATTTGGGAAGACTGGGAGTTAGCATGGACCAAGATGATGCAAGTAGCATCTCTTAACAACCTACTTACATAGATAAACATGTTCTACTTATGGGGAATTTTCTCAGCCAATGTAATTTAATAATATAGCTATAGTCCTTAAGTACATGCAGAGACAGTGATGATTAAACTAGTACTTTGGTTCTGTTTCTCAGCTCTACTAGTTTTATTCTGATAAGTCACAACCTCTGTGTCTTTGTGAAATGGTTATAAAAATCATGTTCTGCATCAAAGATTAACCCAGAAAGAAGTTCTATGGAGAACAATACTATCATAACCATACCACTGTATTTATAGCTCCCTCTCATGGTACCTATTCTAAAATAAGCATTTGCAGGAAGAGGTAGATCAATGTAACTATAGCAGTAAAAACTATGGCAGTAAATTTTCCATGTAGACAAACTCTAAAGAATTCATATTGACTGAGAAATATGTAAGAGTTGCAATATTCTTATGACCCTAAATTCTTGAGAAATCGCATCTGTGACCATGAGTGTAACCACATTGTAGGTTTTTTTAATTTGGCTGTAGTGTTTAGTTCATTAATCCATAACATATGATTTTCTCAAAGATATTTTTATGCAGCATGACTCTTAATTTTTAGATTGTGGATTAAAAAACAGAAGACAATCACATGCTTTTTTCAAATCAGATCTTATTTTTCTTTTTTGTTTTCTGACTTATAGTAAAATTTCTTATGTTTGTCTGAAGTAGGTAAAGAAGATAGAGAAAGAAGAAGAATTAGAATAGGAGGGGGAGAGTGGTGACAGTTTTAGAGTTACATTTTTGAGTTGAAAGATGTGTGCATATAATAATTAAGTTACCTCAGCACCAGTATTTACAGCATAAAAAGAAATAGAAGTTGATTGAGGAGAAAGAGGTGAACCTTAAGTGGTCATGAAAGCTCTTTTCTGAATTCACATATCTTGCAAATATTTATTTAGGTTTCCATGTGCAACATTTGTACTTATCACAAACATGCTTGCAAATCAATTTATAATAACCAAATATTTATCAATAAGCAAACAAATGGGATCATGAATAGGAATGAAATTATATGGTAGAATCTATTTATAACCATAGTTACCAGACAGCTTTAACAGCAATATACTTGGTAATTAAGTAGATGTTTACTTCTGTTATCTATAATCAGACAGCAAGCTATGGAGAAATCTAGATGATAATGGTCCTCATTGTGCCACTTCTACTGATACTTATTTCAAGCACAAGCAGTCAAAGAGAGCCCCAATACATATAATCCGTAAGATGATTTGTAGAATCATCTTAGAAATGTGTTTTGAAGAAAAAAATTAGGATTCTAAAGCAAATAATGGTTGCAAATGATGTATTGTGAAAGATTTGTGCTGATCTACATTGATTAACAGTAGAACAAAAAAAGAATTACATATTTGCAGCAGAACATAATCATATTGATCCCTCAGAGAAAAAAGAGGCCATTTATGTACTGAACAGAACACACAAGTTCAAAGTGCTTACAACTGATCACTCAAAGCTTCAGGTGATCAAGTACAATGAACAAGGCTTTCTTGCACTAAGATCAAAATGCTTAAGCACTGTACAACTATTTCACAAAATAGTGTTCACAGGAAATCACAACAGGAAAAGAACTGAAATTTTGTCAGATGAAAGTAGTTTGTGAGGTATGAGATCAGAGATGACAGTGCTGATTGAGAAAGCCCAGCTGCTGCCTTCTAGATTACTCATCTACAGAACTCTCTCAATATGTTGTCAGATTGTCAAATTTCAATTCCTGTGAACTATTTGCCTTTGAAGCAGAGGCACACAGTTGGAGATAAGTATAAAATCTGTGCAATGTGCCATTTAAGGTAAACTTTAGGAACAAATAATTATTCTGTAGCAAAAGTGCTTTCCATTATGAAATTCCATCCAGGAATTAGGGGGTTCTCCCACAAAGAAGGTGGCAGGAATAAGAGCCCAGCTGAAATGCATCTACACTGATACTTGTGTATGGGCAACAGACAGGAGGAGCTGGAAACCCTTGTGAAGCAGGAAAACTACGACACAGAGGCCATTCCAACAGTTGGAATCGATGATCATGAAGGTCTTTTCCAACCTACACAATTCTACAATTCTGGGATTTTGTACAATCAATCAAGACCCAAATAGATAACCCCAAGAACCTGTAGTCACATATGAAAACTGAGATTTAGAATTCCTTGTGTGATTGCAGTTATCCTTTAATTTGGATTCTTTCACAAACTGAAACTAGAAAGCAAAATTCTTTTCTTTTTCAAAGCAACCCCACACAACTCCCAAACTCACAGCTAAACACTGCCACCACGCCACCATCCATTCTTTTTAGCCTCGTGCAGTGCAGTAATTCAGATTATCCAAAAGAACTCAGAGAAGAAAATATTGTTGAAATAAAAACAACGCCTTTTTTTCCTAGCAGCATGAATCTCTCTTCAGGCTACACATGCAAAATGAGTGAGCCTTCACAATCATTTTCAGCAGCATTTCCTGCTGAATCTTGCCAGTAGGAGAAGAAGCTTCCACAAAGCACTGCAGCTGAGTCTCTGCAGGTGAAGGCAGCAGTAGGCTAACAGAACTGGCTGCTGAACCTACTGGGAAAAGGGCATTTGAAAGAGACCAGGAAAGGCAGAAGGGGAGGCAACCCTGGGTAAAGGGGATTTTAAAGGAATTGTTCAAGTTAAAGGTTAAGCACAGTGTGGTATAAATAGTGAAACTACGTGTTTGGGATGAGAATTTGCAACATTTTGTGCTGGAAGAGGAATTCAGGTGCTCAAGATGGAAATGCTTTGTATTGGATAGTGAGAGAGACTTTGAGGTTTTCCACTCAGTCTCTGTTTACTCACTCAGACAAGGATTCCATACACCATCAGACTAATAAATAGAGATTTATTTCTGAAGACATCTTATTTGTAAAATTCATGTATCAATTCTCTTATGATTGAGTTTCACAGATCACAGATAGGACACAGCAATATTCTATTTTGCAAGCCTCCATATCACTGAAACAATATACTTAGTTAATGGGTCTTCAGATTAATCTCTTGACACTATTTTGGACATAGTTTTTATAATTTAAATGTGCTGATTTAATTGGTACTATTAATGGTAGATCGGTAAAATCACAAGATAAAGCAATGCTCTGATACCTAGCATTCTGCAGACATTAACATCTATATGCAACAGATAAATACCTTGTTTTTTATAAGCCTCAGCTTTTAGCTGCTAAATTATAATTACTTTGGCAAGAAATACCTGAATATGTCAGTGGTAACATAATGTCAGGAATGTCATTATACAAGTGGCTACTAACTGATACATCCCATCTAGATATCTTGAAAGTCACAAAGGCTTATTTCTCAGAAAGCAATACAAAACTTAGATAACAGTTTTCAAAACTTATATAACAGTTTTGTTGTAGGATTAATGCAAATATTTACAATGGAGCTCAAGATGAAAAGAAATGAGCTCAGCCTAAAGAGATCTTACTCAATACCTTGAAACATAGCTTTTTGGAACTTTGTTCCAGTTTTGTGAGATCTAGTTCCTCTCTGTAATCTTCATTAGGATGCAAAAACCTTCATATCAATGCCTACAATATCCAAGATTTTATTTTGGATCACTAATAAGTCCTTCAAAATAAAACAGCATTATAGATTTCCCTTCTATTCCAAAGTGTGGTATTAAATACATAACTTTTTAAATCTGTGTATAAACATATACTTAAACATTGACAGTCCTTTATGGTTTAATTTCAGTATTATTTGTGCAAGAGAAAAAAAAAATCACATGTCCACTGAGAAGCTGAAAGAAGTAAATTTATCTCCTAAAATGAAGATTGAAAGGCAAATCATCCTGGTGTGTTTTTCTGTAATTTATTATGTTCAAGAAGTGGATAAGTACACATCTAATTTACACATAGATATAAAAAAAATGAGGTTTTAGATGACAGATTGACGCAATAAGCAGAAAGCCTTATTTTAAAAACAGATTATGGAAGCTTTCTTACCTGATAACAGCATCAAGAAAATAAATACACAAACACTTGATTTCAGAGAGTTTTGAATTATGAAAAGTTAATTGAAACTTAGATCTTGATGCATGGTAGTGTCCTCTGTCTCTTTTAAAATAAACTTGTTTTTGCACTTCTACAGATATACTTTTTTGATCATAAAAAGACACAATTTCCGTGCTTTTGTTACTTAAGTACACATAGCAGCTTGAAGTCTCCACTCAAATACAAGCTGAAATGTCTAAGTATTACTAAAAGAAAAGAAGAAAAATCATAATTTCATTCTGAAATGGGACTTGCAGAGGACATTCAGAGGTCCAACTGAGTTATAGCAACATGATAGTACAATCCTGTAGAATCCTGTACATCCTTTCACAAAGAATCTTTGAGTGGTCTTCAACTTAGCGCAGTTCAAAACACTTTCAGGTAAAGATTTTCTCAGCTGTTATATTTTGAAATAGCTTTCTGAAAGAGTGTAAGACAAAGACCTTTGAATACAAACATGGAATTTCTTCTGCAGAATAGCATTATTCACTAAAATATCTAGCTCCAAGATGCCCATGGTAGACACCAAACAATGAAATAAGTGTTTCCTTTAACAGCAGTTAAATATTAAGCTGAAGTTAAAGTAGATTAAACATCTGTAAGAAAACAACATCATTTTGTAAAGAATCATATAAGATGAAAAAAAAAAAAGAAGATATCTAAGAAATATGAAGTACTGAATGTTGGCCCTGATCACCAAGAACAGTGTCATGGTGGAAAAGGTAACACTGAAACCCAGAAAGCAAAAATATGATTGCTGAAAATTACTCAGTTTTCTTGCTCTGCATTTATTTCAATAATCTGCCTGAATGTGATGCAGAATAACAAATAAACCATTTTTATTTATTAAAACCTTCTATACCTCAACCAACCTCTGAGCAGTGGTCAGGAGTGGTCATTGAGGAGACATCACTGACCAGTTCCTTTCCTCAGACCACTAGTCCTCAGATTTTTCTTGCTCATAGGTCTTTCTGCCTTCCAGCCACCTTCCTCACAATTTTGCTTTAGCCCTGAGGTGAAATATTACCCTGCACTGCTTCAGTTAGTATCATCACAGCTCCACCTCTTTGAGACTGCTTTCATCCAGAAGCAGGATAAGGACAGAAAGACTGGACTTTACTCCAGAATTGTCCATCCAAGAATTTCTACATACAAACTCTGCTCTGACAGTACCTTGATAACAGAGGATTAGAAGGTGAATAACATAATACCTTTATTCATTTTAAAGAAGAAATTTAGCTGCCAGTCCTGGCATTACCACTTGATAGAAAACACAGAAGAAAGTAAAATCAGCAGCAACATAAAAATAATAGTGTGGGAAGTAGCTGACATAGTTTCTTTGAGAGAAAAGTGTTCCTCAGTTCACACTGGCATTTTCTAGCAAATGAAGAATCATGTAGGGAAAGATGATCAGACTGACATTGCCTACCCAGAAATAAAAGGAAATAGATTAGTATATCCACCTTCTTGTAAAAGAGTGAAATGTGTCCAAAATAATGAATAACTATAATAGAATATTTTTTTAATATTGAAAAATTAAGCAGAGGGGGTTTTAGAGCAAAAAACTTTGAGATTTCTACATTTTTCATATATATATTTTCCTGTTTTGTTAGCATTTGGATGCAAACCAGGACTAAGTAAGGAAAACAAAGGTCTGAAGAATAACACACTTCTCAACATTCAAGTTGAATGTTAGAAAGAAACTGCTTAGATTTCATTATGATACAAATGGACTTTAGTTTCTCAGAAGTATCCTTTTATGTATAGACCAGCACATTACAATGGGACATTTCTAACGAAAAGAAAAGAAAAGACCAAAACTCACGCAGAATATTTTGGAAATTTAAATGTTACATGTTTGAGGCCATCTCTGACAATATAAGGAAACAAAAGACACATTTTCCATTTTTCTTCCATTTCAAAGGTCAGAAGAGTAATACACCTTTGGCTAACTTAAAAAATATGAAACAGAAGTTCACAAGACATGCACAAAACATTTGGAGACCTCTACAAATTGATGGCAAACACTGCCAGCCAACTCTCCTTTCAAAAAAGAATGAGTAGCATTTTTTTTGCAATAGATATCAAACTCTACAGAATTAAAATGAGCTAGGGTATACTGTGCCCTTGGGAAGTGCAGTGAAACAAATTTGAAAGACTTTTTGTGAAATCAGCAATATGTTTAAAGTGAATCATTCCTAAAATAAACAGGGGAGATTTGCTTTATTCCAAAAAGCAACCAAATTATCATAAGCATTAGAAATAGGAAAATATCTAAAAGACTTAAAAATTCAGTCAGAAAATAATTAGATGAAAACATCTTAGACTCTTGCAGCGTTTTGTGACAGAAGGATTGAACTTAGAATCTATTTGTAAATTTAAGCTGGAGACATCCTATTAAGTAAAAACAGATAAGGAAACAAAGATTTGATTAGAAAACCTCAGAAGACCCACTCAGAAATGTTTCCCTAATGCTGAAGCAAAAAAAGGCCTTTTACTGTAATGGTGAAGGAACAGACAAAAATCTAAATCCAGCTTTTCATCTTGTATGGCCAACACAAAGTAACCAAATGCAGGGTCATTAAGCTTTGTAAAGTAAATGTCTCTCCTATTTAGCACCTTTGTAGGAATATAAACGTTTAACTTTTGGCATTGAATCTGGAAAGCAAAATTTCTAGAGACAAAATATCTATTAAAGGCTTTATTTTTTTGTTTAAAGGAAAATTTTACAACAAATTTACATCTGTTACGAGTAGAGGTGCACACAGATGTCCATAACAAAACAGTCTTTCTCAATTGTAATTTTTGCACCACTCAGAAAGAACTGAATGTTCATTGCAATACAATGATCCAAACATCACTGAAGAGGGTCACTACTTATTTAATCAAAAAGGGTAAGATTTGTTGGTTGCAAGATATTTTCAGTCTTCTTCCAGGTGCTGTTGTATAACCACAGCTAGCAACTAACCACCACAGAGGTGCTTGCTCACTCCTTCACTTCTCCCCTCCCCTCTCCCTTCTCCCAGTGGGATAGGAAGGAAAATCAGAAAAAGGTAAAACCTGTGGATTGAGATAAAAACAGTTTAATAGTTGAAATAAAGAAAAATGTTATAGTAATAATATTAACCATAACAATAATAACAATAGCGATGATGATGAAAAGGGAGATAACAAAAGGAGAGGAGTAGAATCCAAGATGAGTGATACACAAACCTGCTGATTGATGACCAGCCTGTCCCTGAGAAGCAAAGGCCCCTAGCATCCAACTGCCCCCAGTTTATCTACTGGACAGGATGTTCTGTGGTGTTGAATACCCCTTTGGCCAGTTTGGGTCAGCTGTCCTGGCCATGCTCCCTCCTGGCTTCTTGCAGACCTGCTCACTGTCAGAGCACGAGACACTGAAATGTCCTTGACTTAGGGCAAGCACTGCTCAGCAACAACTAAAATGTCAGTGTGTTATCAACATTATAATCATCCTAAATCCAAAACATAGCTCTGTACCAGCTGCAAGGGAGAAAATTAACTTTCTCAGCTAAACCCAGGACAATGGGGTTTATCTCAGAAAGAACTCCTTCTGTTTTTCAAGCAGTGGAAAGTCAAAGATGTGGTGTCTTCAGAGGTGTCTTTATACAAGTTTCAGTGCTAGGGGGGTCTGTTTTAAAACACATACAGATTGAAAAGGATTGCTCGTTCATTTTTAGAGAAAAACATATAAACTTTTAATTAGAGTTATTTTTAAGAGATTAGCGTAATCATAAACATTTCTAGAGTGAGGTACATGATATTTCCTAATGAACTGCCAAAAATCTATATAACTAGGGCGCCAAAGAAATTGCTACTAGTTACATCACTTTTCATTATATACCAGGATTATAGATGTTTTAATACACAGGCCACATGAAATACAATCCCAGCTCTGAAGAGCTTACAGCCTTGAAGCAACCACACTGCCACAAGCAAGTTTTATATATATATACACATATATATATATATACACACATGAAAACTATATATACACATATTTAGCATAAAGGTCCAAATGTTCCCGGTGTGAGCTATTTTGGATTTTTTTCCTGCCTTCTGTATATCTACCCCGAGGCTTCCAATACATAGTATCTACACACCATGAAAGATAGTTTCTGTGTTCAACAATTTAACAATCAAAATATATTTTCTGCAGTTTCTCAGCATTCCTCAGCATGAGGCTAACTACGACAGACTATTTTGTATGGGACTAAACATTGTGTATGCTAACCTCCTTTTCATTTCATGTGACAAAGCTGACAGCATGCTGCAGAAATAAGATGATGCACAAATATATATACAAATTCAGTAGCTAGAAGATACAAGGCATGCCTCATCAGCAAGTTTCTGCTGATATAGGAGGGCATCTTTATCTGTCCACTTCCTATTTGCTCATTGCCTTCTTCTTAGGAGTATGAGTTAGAGCTTATCCCATAGAAAAAAAGAAAAAAAAAGAGAAGGAAAACTTTGAGTAAGAGCTCAATTTTTTCCAAGTTTATTCTTGTTATGCTTGACCACTGTCACACTCAGGTTTGCTGACTTAAGAAAAATAGGAAAGTGTTTTTTCCATCTGATATCAAATTCCCATTCTATCTCCTTTTATTCTTAAACACATTAAAAAAAAAAAAAAGGTAAGCATAAAACTGGAAAACTAAGAAGAAAGGTAAATATTAAAGTGGAGAATCTGCAAGAAGGGACATTTTTGTTTTCGTCTAAGAGTTTCAAATTTTTTTGTCTATTCAATGACTTTAAAGAAAGCAAGAACCATAGACATCACACTTTCATAAGAAATCACTATAAATCAGTCAACAACCATGTCCGGTTTTCTTGAAAGGAAAAAAAAAAGGAAGAAAGAGGAAAAATATAGTTTCTGGTATTGGATGTGAGCAAGAGTGGAAACCTAAAATTACACATGTTAAGTTTCATATTTGGGTACTATATGAGCACTTTATATGTAAAAAACACCCTCCATTCATCAATCTGCAGCTTCATAGCATTGGAAGAAACAGGAGGAAAACTCTGCAGAGCAGCAATGATCCATCATTAAAATTCCTTAACATATATCTCTAGGCAATACTGTGGTACCAGTTCCACTGGCAGACAGAGAGTGGAGAGCTGAATAGGGACCAGGACAACAATATTTCCTGTAGTTCCTATGGTCTTAAACATCAGAAAATATGTAGACAAAAACAATTTGTCTCAGCAGCTACCACTGACAGTCACAAAAACTTTTCATTTTCATGATTTTCTTTAATGTTAGCCTATTTTACATGGATCACGTAAAGCGGGAAAGAACTGCAAAAGAATAGTGGGAACAAGAAAATGCCAGGGTTTGGCAAAATTACATCAGAAAAACCAGTACTAGTACAAGATTTTGTGAACCATAGTTCAACATTACATTATAGTGAAAAATTTAAAAGGAGAAAATGTGAACAGAAGTAAAAACCCCCAAAAAATAAACAGTTTTCCACTTGAACGTCCTCATAGTAAAATTGTGAGAAATCTTTGAAACAATGTTTTAAAAGCTCTTGAGTCCACATTTAAGAATAAATTAGAAGAAGGATGGACATTTTTTTCTTGGGACATAAAGACACACATTTCTCTTTATCCGTGTGAAAATAATATTTACACTATTTTACACGGAACAATACTTTCTGCTAATTGTCACAGTGAAAAAATATGAAAGGGCATTTCTCACATCAGTATTTATGGTCAGATATTTCCATCGGTAACATAACAGGACAAGTCATAAAATTTTCTTGTAAAAATACGGATATTCTTTCCGTTGCTGTTAGATGTTTAGATAACTATGTGCATATATTGTAAATACCAAATTTATCACTGAGACCAAGTATTTTGAATAGTCTCTTATAAAGCTGATTTAAAATTGAATTATTTTCTTTATGACTTAATTCAGGTTAAATTTAAATTAAAATTTAAATCTATTTCTTTGGATTAAAAACATGTAGGTTGTAGAGAGAATGTTTGGAAACTGAACAGTCACAAAGAAATATCCACAACTTCAAGAGGTAGCTTATGGAAGATGATAGACTGAACTGAAAGCAAATTCAAATTAAAGCACATGGTTTATAACAGAACAGACATGTTTAAACAAACACTTTCTAGCATGTATAGGCACCAAAGTTTCAATTTAATTTCAAATAGTGCTTTTTATAAATCATATTTCCTGTCATGGACTTTTCATAACCAATAAAAAAAATCTTTTTTAATGTAAATTAGCGTACATTTTAGTATTTGAACAGCCTGTGTTGCTTTTGCATGGCCTGGTTTTTGGTAGCAGGGGGCAACAGAGGTGGCTTCTGTGAGAAGCTGCTGGAAGCTTCCACCGTGTCCGGCAGAGCCAACCCCTGATGGGTCTGAAGGTGGACATGCTGCCGGCCAAGGCTGGGCCAGCTAGAGATGTGGTAATGCTTCTGTGATAACATATTTAGGAAGAAATTCAAAACAAAGTGCACATGCAGTTTTTTTCTTAGCCAGAAAAGAGGAGGAGGTGAGAGCATGTGAGGGAAACAACATGGAGACACCAAGGTCAGTGATGAAGGTGGGGGAGGAGGTGCTCCAGGCACAGAGGCTGAGATTCCTCTACAGGCCATGGTGCAGACCATGGTGGAGCAGCTGTGCTCCTGCAGCCCATGAGGTCCACAGAGGATGCAGAGATCCACTCACAGCCTGTGGGGAGGTGCCCACGCTGGAGCAGGTGGATGCCTGGAGGAGGCTGTGGTCCTGTGGGAGACCCAGCAAAAATAGGGGGCCCCTGCTTCCCGGCTGGAGCAGCCTGGCCTTGGAGCACTGCACCTTGTGGACAAGGGACCCACGCTGCAGCAGTTTTGGGAGGACTGTCAGCCTGTGGAGAGAATTCACATTGCAGCAGTTTTGGGAGGACTGCTTCTCGTGCGATGGAACCACGCTGGAGATGTTCGCAGAGAACTGTCATCCGTGGGAAGGACCCCACAGCGAAGCAGAGGAAGGACTTCTCTCCCTGAGCAGGGGGAGAAGATCCCAGTGATGAACTGACCAAACCCCCGTGCCCTGTCTCCCTACACTGTTGGTGGGAAGGAGGGAGGGGCTGGGGAAAAAAAGGTGTTCTTTAAGGGCTTATTTTACTTCTCATTATCCTCCTCTGACTTCTGTTAGTAATAAATTCGCTAAGTTGAGCCTGTTTTCTCCCGGTCCTTATCTCAACTCATGAAACCTTCATTAAATTTTTTCTCTCCTCTGCCCAGCAGTGGTAGGGAGAGCAACTGAGCATCTGTCGTGGGTGCCTGGCGTTTGGCCAGTCTCAAACCATGACACAGACTCGGAAAAAAGCCACAGTAGCTGAGCAACATCTGATCATGTATCTCATGCCCTTCCGTACAGCGTGCCACAATTCATGAAACGTTGCTTCTACCCTTGTGACCTGAATTATAAAGAATAAAAATCTTACTATTGTGAATTTAACCAACTTCATTGTCTGAACCTGTAACTTCAGTTTTGTTGTCCTGGTAACTACAAAAACAGCCTTGTCATTTAAGTGTTCCATCTGTAGTGGTTATTGTTTATGTTAGTGTTTGGAAAACAACTCATTTCCTACTCCGATTCCTTCTCACAATTATAGGTGTTACCTGAATTTTAATGTTAATTCCAAATTTTGATTTCCGTTAATATTTTGCACACACTGAAGTGATTTTACCAGAAAAACTTCATATATATTGTTTAAAAGCATTCCAAACACATGGTATTTAACAGAATATATATTTCAAAATATATATGTCAGCAGATAACTAATCCTGTAGCCTCCATATTTCACTAGACACATCATTTATGCAATTTTTACTTTATTTCTGAATGGTTATGGCTCTGTTAGAGATGAATGAAGTTGATCCAGGATGAATCCAGATGTGAGTTGGCAGGAAATAAATTTATGTCATGGGGAATTAGCTTATTTTTGTTCTGCATTTGACTTGCCATTGATTACTAAATTTTCCCTGTTGAGTCCTATCTTCACCTCTCACATAAAGTACAGATTGACATGACAGCCAGGATATTACTTGAAGTCTAATGCTTCCTTGTTGTTAGGAAAATGAATGTCAACTTTTCTCACATTCTTCAACGAATAAACTTACAATTTCTTTGTAAAATTATGAATCCAATGAAGATGCAGTAAAATGGAGATTTATGATATTCATATGGTACTATAAATTTGCAATTATCTAAAAGTTGGTCTTAAGCTAGATATCCCTTTAAAGATATCTTTAGTCAATATTGGAGAAAAATATTTTAAACCATACTTGCCTTTTTCTCTTGAGATACACCCTTGTAGCACTACAACAGTACTCTGCACTGTTGCCGGTCAAAAACAGTTCTTCCATCAGAAAAAGAAAACAGAAGGGAGGAGAAATAATTGCAATTAGTGTATTATTTGTAAAATTAAGAATAAAATCCTCTCTTTTATAACCCCGTCCTCTTTTAAAACAAATTCACACTTGTCTATCTGTAAGGTGTATTAGACATGTATCTTAAAATCCTTCATACATATACCATTACAAATAATCTAGCAGATTCTTTTGATAGTAGCACAGAGGAGAAATTAAATGCTACTCTTGATACTGAATAGTAGTTGGAAAAACTTTTAAGTTTCTGTACCACTGCTGAGGAACTCTGATCAATCATAACTGCCAATCAGTCCTTTACATCTCTTGTCCATATCAATGTCCATATCAATGTCAGGCTGACTCAGGCTGAAATTCTGGTGCTGAAAATCAGAAAATGGTAGCTGTGAGGGACCCTATCTACAGGATGATGATGTACATTTTTAAAATTTATACAAATAAGATACACAGAAGAAATATATTTAAATGAATACATGAAATTTTCAAAACTCTTTATATAAAGCTGCTAATTAATGCATGGCCACTCCAGTTAAACATTGTTTCTTTATGTTTCTTCGGTGGGTTCCATCAGCAGGCTGCAGAAAAACCTGTGATAAGCTGCGCAGTAGCAAGTACTTAAGGAAATGGCACTGACAGTGACACCATCATATCTGTTTCTGCATCCTCTGGAGCTAACAGAAGTGATTTTGACAGTGCCATATGCTTAGGAATGCAGGACTTCTCAGGGGATAGCAGGTGACCCTCACTCTTACTCTGGCAAAGCTTATTTTTTAGAACTATTCAATAAGGGAATTGCTAAAATGCTTTTCTGGAATATCTGAAAAAGTTAGATTTGTGCAGGCAAACACTAGAGTGGGGAATTTAGCTAAGATAGGCAGGAGATTTTAGACCAATCCTTAAACATCTTTTAATTCGCTGTACTTGTGTTCCAGAAAGACTGTGAAGTTGCTATAAAATATGTGGTATGAGTTCCTAAAAGAGGGATTTTGATTTGCTAAACCTTAAAAAATCCTGGAGCCCAGGAATAAGTAACATGGAATCTAATGCCTTAGTTATTAGGAGAAAGGGATTGTTTCGGAAATGTCCAGATGAACAACTGACCAGGAATTATTTTAAATAATGTAAATACACTAATGGCCTGTAAGAAAAAAGTCCTGATAATATTAAAACAAATACTTAAGAATAATTTCCACCAACGTTCCATCAACATTTGAGTGACTCTATTCAGAGCTGTAGAGGAAACACATTTACATCTGCATGCGACAACTTGAATCATTGAATCAATACTCTCATTTTACTTTTTATAAGAGAAACAGACAAATCTTCTAAAAAATAGCAACCATTTCATATTTCTAAATATGAAAACCAAAAAGTACAATGAATAGCCAGTTGTATTCATATTATCACCATATTTTTTGGTTTACAGTAGATTCTATAAAATACAACTAAGTTTCAGAAAAAGAATCGCTTTTGACTTTATAAGGCAAAGAATCTAGTTTCAACTCAGACTTTTCAAAAGGTCTTAACATTTGAAATCCCAATAGACATTGTATTCTTGAACAGGACCAAAACTGTGAATTTCTACCTTTCAGAATTTAGACAGGGTAAACTTTGCAAATGAAATAAAAAGTGTTTTCTAAAATTTTGTTGGATTTTTTCATTCAGATTTTTTTTGTTGTTTTTTTTTTGCTTCCAATTGAGCAGGTTTTATGATTGTAACTTCTAGAAAATGGCAACCCATATTTATAAAAAAATATGACAGCAGACATGCATTGAAAGTCCTTTCCATTTTTTTAGAAAAAAACATGAAACAATCTTTATTATGTACAAGTAAATGCAACTGAGAAATCCAGTATACCGGGAACTTGAAAAAGGACTCAGATATTACTTTGTGTAAATTGGAGAAATAAGGAAAGCTCAGCACAGGACTAGAATACCATTCAAAAGCATCCTCATCACACCAGTCTCAGATAAATCCCAAATACACCTCAGATATATCCCAGCCCATAGTTTGGCCACTTATTCTAATTTTCTTTCTACTGAAAACTTTACTATTTCTTCCATGCTAATTTCTGAATTTAAGTCTTTAGATGAAGGAAGGGCTGTTTCTTTAAAAGAGACATGAGAAGTATGCAAATCTGTATGCTTGGTGCTGAAGTGGCAGACAGAAGTGGTACATTAAATCCAGAATCAACAAAGACTACAAACTGTATAGAGTAAAAAAGAGTGAACAACAGGAAACTCATGTGGCGTTTCTGCCATTTCTGTACACAAGTCCGGAATACTGCAGTCTCTCTGTAAAAAATATTACAATCGCTGTAAAAAAGGAAATGTCTATTAGGCATTTTGCTGTGCAGTGGCTTTGGAAGGCCAGAAAATCCAAACAGGAAGTATCATAAAATTTGTTGGCAATGGCTCAATTGAACATACACCAGCAAAAACACTTGAGCAACAGCACTGGCAGCTGCCTGCTGAGAGAGAATTCTGCTAACAGAACATTTGGCTTGGAAAGGCAGAAGAAGAAAATAACTTCAGGGACTGTAAGCCAACCATCTCTCTCTTTCTCAGAATCAATCTCACTGAGAGATACAGTAAGTTGTCATACTGGAAGACACCACAGAAAATTAAATAACTTCAGCAGCAGCAGCAAGACTTTGGAAATTGCTCTTCAACAGGCATACTAAAAAAAAAATGCTGTGAAATATGGACAAATTTTCTCTCTGGGAACTGTAGTCCATATAAGCCAAAGATGAAAGAGTTGCATATTTTCAAAGGTTATTGAAAAATTTAACTCTAACCACTAGGGCTTTGTGTCTTCAACTGGAATAATAGAATCATGGAATAATTTAAGTTGGAAAGGACCTTTAAGATTTTTAAGTCCACTGTTAAATTACAGTTATTCAGAATTTGTTTTCACTAGAAATTGTTATATCATTTCCTATTTATACTTTTGAAGTAAAATATTGAAGTACAATACATAGTAAAACTAGCAGCAAATTATTATTCAAATCAAATATCTGGGGTAGAGAGGAAGTTCATGTGTGTTACGAGGTAAATGAGAAACAAGCTGTGGATCATTATCTGACATCAACCACTGAGTATTGAGTCTGGTGATAGTCAGATACCAGAAAATAGGTATGAGTATTTGTCTTCTTTAGGAGTATTCTGTGTATTTTTTAAATATTGGCTGTAAAATGTAAGACCATATTTTGCACTGTAACATCCTATCGAGTTACCAAGAACAAGAGCATTTTACCTTCAGTAAGACCAGATGTCTACCAGCTGCTCATACACAGAGATGATCCTCACTCTAGAAAAGATATATAAATATCTTTTAAAAAGTAAAGTAATGTTTTTTGCTTTTTACATTGTCTATTATAAATGCCAGTAGGTGCAAAGACTACTGAGAATGTTAGAAATGAATTTTCATTGCATTTTACTTCAACAAAGTGAGCCAACTAACTGTTAACAACAAAGTCCATGACATAACCAATGGACCAACTGAAACACTAAAATGAACTGTGCATTTTGGACCCCTAACACATTACCAACTATATCAAAAGAGGGACACAATTGGCCCTTGTTTGAGCTGTAGAGCCCAGAAAGTTTACCCAAAGAGGATGAGTTTCCCTCACATTCAGGTATGTTCTCTGGGCTGCATGTTTGAATTGTGAAGCTCACAGAAAGTGTGCCATAGTGGGGGGGAAAAATGATAAATGAATGATTGTATCTGAGAAATAAAAAGTTGTGCTTAATGAACATATTTATTTTCTAAAGCAACTGTTCATGGACAAAGCTTCTCCCAGACCTATCCAAAAATCATGAAAAACGACACCATGAATATTGTTCCTGAAAAGAACATGTAGTCACACTGGAGTAAAATCAGGCATGTCTCTTCTCTTAGTTGGAAGGGGACACCTGACAAATTGAATTCTAATTTTTTCCTGGCACGGGCAAATAGAATATTTTCAGTTGGAGCTTCCCTGAGGACTATAATTTTTCTTGTATATTGTGAGTTTAGACTATCAATCTTACAGTTTTAAACTACAAGGAAAAATTGTGAAAAAAGATATCACTACCACTATGTATATCACAAGCATTTTCACCTGGTTTGACTACTTTTAGATGGGTTGGAAAGCCCCACATGGGCTTGGAAAACAGTCTGAGATGTTTGTTTCCTATTTGTGGCCTGGATAAAGAGGAGAGGAAGAAAACATAGTCCAGAGAGATGGGCATATTGTTAAATAAGACAATATGCTTATAATTAAATTTAAAGAACAAGTCTAGTTTAACAAATTGCATTGTCTTATTAAAATAATGTCTCTCTCAAGTGAATACTACACTGACATGATGTATTTTCTCTTAACCTAGGTGGTTTTAGCATTCCATAGATAGTGCCAGTTTATGCCCCTCATTCCCCAACGATTAGATTTTATTATGTATGTCTGTAGCAGTCAGTGAGTTACTATGAATGAAGATTAAATTATTCTAATGAGACCACTCATGAAACAACGAAAATCCATCATCAGGGAACATGACAGAATATGACTTCATGGTGATACTTTAATCCAGTACGTAAAGCTTTTCCTCTGCTTGCTTTAAAGAGGTGCAGGCTACTGTGAACTTTCTTAAACCAGACTAAAACTCAGGCCAAAAAGGAAACTCTGTGGACATTGAAAGCCAGGACAGGTGACACAGGAGAACTACAGAGGTGCTGTGTGCCCCTGTAGGAAGAAAGTTCATGAGGCCATATCTTGAGTAGAGTTCAACCTGGCTAATACTGTGAAGGTGAATAAAAAAGGCTTTTTGAAGTATTTTAACACCAAAAGGAAGATTTGAAGTAACATTGATCTAGTACTTGATGAGGTTATTCCACCTAAAAGTAGGGACAAACACAAAAGAGATGTTTAATGACTTATTGAAGAAGGTGATTGTCCCACTCTGCTGCTCTGCAGCCTCTCCACAAGTCCTTTGTTCAGTTTTGGACATGACAACAAAAGAAGTATATGAAGCTTTTAGAAAGCATCCAATGGAGGACTACGACAATGTTGAAAGATCTCAAGGACAAAACTTATGAGGAGAGGCTGGGATCACTTGGTTTGTTCAGCTTGAAGAAGGCTGAGGGCAACCTCTTCACGGTCTTCAGCTTCCTCAAGGGAAGAAGCAGAGGGGAAGGTGCTGATCCCCAATGTCTGATGACTACTGATAGGACAGAAAGAAATGAAATGAAGCTGCATCACGAGAAGTTGAGATTGGACATTAGAAAATAGTTCTACACTGAGAGGGTGTTCAATCACTGGAACAAGATCTCCAGAGAGGAGGGTCATTGCACCAAGCCTGCCAGAGTTCCAGAATATCTAGATAATTTTATTCCTGTGTCTTAGATTTTTTTTTTTTTTAGGTCACTTTGCAAGGAGCAGGAAGGTGGATGCAATGATTCTTATGGTTTTCTTCCCAACTGATACATTCTATAAATCTCCAGTTTACCTGAAACAAATATAGTAGATAAATAATAAAAAAATAGAAAAAAAATAGAATTAAATACTAGTGCAGCTCTCATGTAAACACGGGACTAAATATCCTGGTATGACAGCCATTTCTACAGCAAAGAAACTTTCACAGTTATGGTGGCAAAACAGCCATCTGCTCTGGGTAGCAGGTTCAAACTTACAAGAATTTCCTCAGTGCATGTGTGAAATGTTCGACTCATGCAATGATTTCTTTAGTCCCTGTGCCCATGAAAGGCTCTCAATCATACCAGCCTAGATAGTTACACAGGTACCAGATTTTGAATAAGGCAGTGGACAAACTTGGTCTTCCTTGTCCAGTTTTCCCAGTAGTTCTCACTGATACCTTTTATAATTTTCTACATTTAGCTATGACTAACTGAGGCATCGTAAGCATCAAACCAGTTTTACTGTTGCTTTCCTTATTTTTCCTTGTACAGATACAGAAAATGGGGCTGCTATGTTTTATTCCTTTTTGGTTCACTTGTTATTTTTGCAGGGCTTTCTTCTCAATAGTGAGTAACTCAGTTTATGGTAGCTAAAACTTTGACTCCAGGCAGTGTATTCTGGGTTTGTTTTCTTGCAGATGTTGTTTCACCTTCCTTCTACTCAGTCATTCTGTCTAATTTCATGTTTAGTACTGCCTCTTTCCAGATTCATAATTGTAACTGTGCCCTGAAATAGCTAGTTTTCAAGCTTACAGTATTCTCCTCCTAAACTGATACAAAGAAACTCTTTCTTGTTAACACCATCCTTTTTTATTACTATATCGACTTTTGTGTTGTGCTTTATTATCTGTACTAGTTGACAAAAGATTTGAAGGACAATCCATTTTCACCTATGATCTTTCTCATAGGTACTAAGCTATTTTTCTGTAGCACCTTTGGGACTTTCATCTCAAAGACAAGTATTACTTCAGCTATAGAACCTTTCAAGCACGCTAGAATGAGTGGGACATTATACTGAGCTCAGATTGCCAATACCATGGGATGACAAAGAGTGGGGGTTTTTTTAGGAGGTAGAGGTGGACTAATAACTGTGAGTTGTCATAGCGAGGAAATCTTCCTCACATTTCTTCATCTTCCTCCTCATCTTGAATCATATTCTGCACATTTCTGGCCCTTCTGTAAGCTTCTTTAACATTATCTTGACAGGAAACAGTCAGAAAATTTCCCCCTATCTAACAGTATTTAAAGCAGCCATGAAAAGGTCTAAGAGATGAAGGAGCTGGGAAAAGGTAGCTGTTGGTAGAGAAGGGTTGACTGAAACACCTCATTTAGCAACAGTGGACTGTTATATTCCCTGCCTACATTTTCTGGAAGTGTGTTCTCTGTCAACTAAACTTTTTATCAAGGAAATGTACTCAAGATAGTGTTTTCATAGCAACATGGAGATAGAATCTATTCTGTAAGTGACACATTGCCTCACTGGATGTGTGACAGGGCTGATGCACCCAAATGGCCTTGAGAACCAAAAAGACCTTCATAGGACCAGGAACATCAAAAAGTCATTTTTCCTTCCACAACTTAGAGTTGTGGAAGGAAAAAAAGCATAACCTCTGCATCAACAGAAGTCACTGTCATATCAAGGGACATTACAGTATAAAGGGAAAAAAATCTGAACTGTAAAGATAGGCATGCAGTCAGATCTTAATGGATCCCAGACACAGCACACTCAGTCTGTCCTTTACACAGGTGAGTACATTGTTTCCTCATGCTTCGATTCTACTACATATTTTTTTTTATAAATAAATTATCTGTGACAGTGAGAATATTTCTTCAAAGAACCACATTTTAGCAAGTCTTTTAGTCTGAACATGCAACATATGTTCATGTCTGTGTCTGTTCATGAGCACACATGAAGTCTCAGTTTCATGACACAGTCTCTTAGCAAACTCTCATTGTGCTTTGCTACGAAGAAAATATAACTGATTTTTTTTCCACTACATTTAGGTAACTTCCTGTTCTGTTCTCTCTGTATGTCATTCTACAAAGTTCATGTACATCATGTGTTTTACATTAGTGGGTTTAATTTCAATAATTTTTCTAATGTAAGCTGAAAAAGCACTTAATCAAGAGGTCTGTTACCACTCTTATCTGACAATAAGGGCAAAAAGGTATGTGTTACATCTTGACAATTGTCGATGACATTAATAGATTTTAAAGTGGAATGGCAAGGTAACCTCTATGCTCCTAAAGTTATTTAACTAACTTCCAAGATGAAACTTTGTTAAAGAGCTCTGATATTCTCATAACATTTTCAGGTTTTAGGGTTTTTTTTCTGTAGTGTGAAGATAGTTTTGGTTTCCCGACCGGAAGGGCTGTGTAACACAAAAATTAGATATTTAATGTGAATAAAAGAATAAGTTTCAAGATATTGATCAGGTGAATTAGTACCTGTTTTTGTTACTTTTTGTTTAGCTGATTATTTTTCCAGTTTGATTTTCCTCTCTTAAAGTCAGTAAATACCTAGTATTAAATTGGATTTGCTGTGTCCAATTTGAACTTATTATATCCAATCAAGTATTGCACCATGTTATTGAAAAGTCTGTTGTTTCTTTTGGCTTTGAGTACTCAACAGTGCACAGAAATATTTACTTTCACAGTATTTTTCCCACATCACTTTTAGGGGAAACTTAAAAATTGCTTGAAGTTTTTTGGGAAAAAATACATTTGATATGATAAAAAGAGATTGTTCCACCTCGTAAAATCCAACAATCTGATGCTTAAGGAGTAAAATGTTAAGGAATTAAGGAGAAAAAGCTGAGAAAATATCTTTGTGAGAAGAACTTGTATAAATTAATCCATCTACAGGAAGTTCGAGTGTTGAAAATGTAGCAATTGCCAGTAAAAATTTTCAATAAAATGACAGGCTGGAATTAAACAGAGAATTTCTTCCGTGTTTTTATCTTCTATAAATAAAAGCTATTACTGCAAGTTAGTTGCACTTAAAAGAGAGTATGAGTACTTAGCTCATGACATTAACTTATGCTTAACATCAAAACATACGGTAGTGATGGGAATAAACATACAATAAAAATATTTGACATCAACCATCAAGATTCACACTTCCACATTTACTTATTTATTCGAATAAAGCCTACTGCCTTTCAAGAACAACAATTACAGCCCTTTAATTTTTTTCTCCAAACATTCACAAGTGTACAAATCACACATTACTTTTAGAAAAATTGTTCAGAAAGTTTTTAAATTAACACCATGTGCAAAAAAATTTTCCAATCATATCTATCACAGAAGAAAAATTCTGGCTTTTCCTATTAATTATTATCATCTAGTCCTTTCATGCAAAAGTCTAAAACTATGTAGCAGAGATATTTTTCTGTTTTGACCTCTCTGTTCAGTTAATTAGCTATGCCACATTTTTTAGAATTTGATTCAAAAGCAAAAGATGTTTTGTTTTATGTTATGGTATGATATGATTAAAAGGCATAAAAATCCATGTTTATGCATGTTCTCTAATTACATTTTCTTTTCTATCTCAGTCTTTCAGAATGTATGAAGAAGACAAAACTACTGCTCACTGTCTCCATAGAGATGCCATGGCAGGATCATGAGAAAATATTTTTATTTCAGTACCTAATGGATTTGCCTCCTGAGTAAAACCACTCAATAAAGAAAGTGCCAGGAATAGAAAAGCCATTCATTACAATATGCAGCTCATTGTTACCTGCATTGGCTAAGTGGTTTGGCGCCGTGTTTAGAAATGTTGCAGAAGTGGATTTCTTTTCAGATTTGCTTACTTTGCCAGAATAAGGGCTTGTTGAAGTTCACATTATGACACAAAAGAACAGTCTATTTCTCTCAGTACAGGAAAATGAATATTTCACTTGCCCCTGGAGCTAAACTTGGTTTAAAAAAGTAAGATATTTATTTATGGAGACATTCTGTATAATTTAACTGATAATTATCAGAAGGGTTTTTTTTGATTCATAAAGGAGATTTGGAAACATGTAATGACTGCCTGCAAGACTTACCACTCTAAACCAGAGTCGGCATGCAAAGTAAAGACTGTCCACAGGTTAATATGTCAGAGCAGCAATTTTATGTTACAAACGACAGAGGTAATACAGAATCTTAACATTTTTTTACTATTATAAATACACAAATGTTTAAAAGATGTTCATCACCTACAGATGTCTTCATTGTGGAATATTTCTAATTCCCCTTCAAAATACAGTGTGATGCTATGTAGCATGTATTAATATACAGCAGAGTTGTTTAATATAATCAGTATTGATTATATTAATCAACTAAATTCATTACGTCAACAGAAAAAAAAAGGCCCAAACCAAATTATAGTATATGTCCTTCCAGGTAATTTAGGCCTCTTAAACCAAAACTGATTCAGTAAGAAGGTGTGATTTGGAATTTTTGAACTTCTTATGATGTTCTAATTCGCTAATACATTTTTTTAAAATCTGTAAAATGGATTTTAACTTACTGGATGAATTTTAAATCTTCTGACGTATCGATTTGTTGTTGCAAGGAATTTCAGATTAAAAGATATATCAAATGATATTTCTACAGGTATAACATTATCAAACAACAATGCCATATGAAAAATCTACAGACCTCAGTTTTTTAACTAAATATAATAATTTTGCAAGAGGACATTAACTCTAATTCTACTGTTAGTACTAAGGTTAGATACCAGTCTTTTCATTCCCATTCCCTCTCATAGTTATGAACAGACTTCCATAAATACTTTGGCAAAAACCCCAAACAAGCTCAATCCCTACACTACCATCCTTTTAGAAGCACTGAGAAGTTCCACTCCTATTTAAAATACAGTAAAATAAAATAGATTTGGTCAATACCCCTTAACTGGAAGCTGAAAGATGGACAAAAAGGTCTTCTCATTACTTTTCCAAATGTTTCAGAGTAAAGATGGATGAAAACACTTAAAAAGAATTAAGCAAGAGCACTGAGCATCCCATCCAGATTTTCAGTTATACTGAACTACTTGTTGAGATGTGAGGAAAAAAAAGAGTGCCATTACTTGTCACTGTATTATGGTTACACTGGCAGACACTACTGACTGCAGAACAATTTAAGTAGTCCCACTTATTTTAGTAGCGCAAAGACTCAAAATTTGATGTGAAATAGTAGTGGAGAAAATAATTAGGTTTGAGGCAATAGGTAGAAACTGAAATTTGTTCTGGAGGAAGGGAAGAAGTAGATAAAATATACTCCTGTTTCCTGTGATTTAAGATAAAGTGTCCCTTACAGGATTCTTTAGTTGGCTGATCAGGAATAGAATAATGCCAGTATTAGATTAACTCAGATCTGCCTGAGCAAATTATAATAATGTATGACTGATGGTGCTGGACAAGAAAGCACCATTTTAAGGTAAAAGATAACAAAAATCTGTTATTGTCTTCTCCCACGGCTCTCTGTGATTCTGTCGTCTAAATGAAAAGCCACCAATAAGTCGCACTTCAATTCTCTCTGAAGTGTTATCCTGATTAAGTCAAAGGCCAAATAGGCATATTCATTTGAGAAACACAAAGCAAAATGCAGTATTTGATTGCATTAAAGACACTTTTGTTGTTTGAGAGAGACATTTAGAAATGCAACAGTTTTATTTTCTACTAGCTCACACATGTGCTTCTTTGTTATGTCTGTTTTCCATTAAGTTGTCAAGTCAGAGACAGAGTATTTAATGAGAATTTTTATTTCAAATTGCAAACTTAAAAACTAATTTGTTGATTGAGGGACTTACCTTCAGGAACTGACACTTTTTGCCTTAGTTTTTAATTTAAAAATAACTTTGATGTATCCTGAAATGAATTCCTGACAATTTATTTTCAGGAAATCTGCAATTCTGAAGTGATGTTACCAGAGAAAATTATGTATAGTAGTGGTGCAAGACATAAATCTTATAATACCTTAAAAACATATATGAGGTAAAATCTTCATAATACTGTGGATATTGGAGGCAAGAACACTTAGCTTCCACAGTTTGCATTAGTTAAGGGAGGCACAGCTGCATTTGAAAAATACAATCTCTGTCTGTATAAGGTAGTCTGAGAAACCTGACACTCAATCAAACTGTTCAGACATTTCTTGACAAATTCACTATTTTGTTTAGATTTTTGAGTTCTTAGAAAAAGATGAGAGCTGAGAAAACAGACCTGTGGTCTGGAAAACATATAATGGAGTATAGAAGA
This sequence comes from Grantiella picta, assembly GCA_013397955.1. Lineage (NCBI taxonomy): Eukaryota > Metazoa > Chordata > Aves > Passeriformes > Meliphagidae > Grantiella > Grantiella picta. The sequence goes on from VZRM01001111.1 coordinate 568,107, forward strand.
TGATTGGTGAGAATTCCATTCATAATGTCCATTAGTAATGACTAAATAATATACATTAAATAACAAAAAGTCTGTGAAAGTTATCTGGGAAACTGGGAGAGCAGGTTTCCAAGCCCTTTATTCACATAGAAAGAAATTGTTTTGTTTTTAAAAATGTTCGTCAGACTTTTAGAAGAGAACTCTCCAAAGAAATTTTTCTTATACAAGTAAAACAAATCCTATTGGGATGAAATAATTTTTTAATTTAAAAATAATTAAATAAAATAATGAAACACAACTACAAGAACAAAACGTATTATCTGCTAAGATTACACTTTCCTTTTACATAGTGAACTGCAAAATAAAAATGGGAAAAAAGCGAGTTTTCAAATTGATGTCATAATTTATGGAACTTTTGAAAACACCTTCTCTGGCACCTATAATTTTTCAGATCAAAAATTGTTTACAATGGGACTGAAAATCCAAAAGTTGGCAAGAAAAATCATAGCTTAAAAGAGTAAAATGTTATTTCGATAAAGAGAAAGGTAGCTGTCTGACCAATTTCAAAAATGGGCCAGATAACTGAGGTTTTTCATATTTCGAGATTTTTTTTATTTTGCCTGATTTCTTTGCTCTGCAAATACAGATAACAGAGGCAGTCTTTTAGTCTATAAACAATACTTGTTTGAGGTAGGGCTGCTTTTCTAAAATTTGTCATTTTTACATGACCATCCCTTTCTATGTCCTTATCCCTCTCTCTCCCAAATGTTTTACTGTCCAAAGCACCTTCACCCCTTCCTTTGCATATCCTTCTGTATATCATTTCATCCTACAATGCTCATATAGCAAATTATTCTAAGACATATTTTGCTTTATAAAAATTATATGCTTAAAAGTAGGAGGAAGATTTGAGATTCTTGGTGTAAATTGTTACCTTTGGGGGCTCTTTTAAAATAATAACTGAGATTTTTCTCTGTGGAAAATCTGTTTGCTTTGAAAATGTAGCTTTAGAATACAAATGTACATTAGGTACACTGTGTAAGTACTTATATGTCCTTCGTGTAAATTGCTTACATGTTAGGTTATAAATGTATGCACATGCAGCAGTGGCTGCAACGCTGATGCTGAAATCATAATTTTATTTTTCTTCTCTAGATTAAAGCAGATAAATACTTCTTTTTAAAACCTGGGGTATAATTGTGGAATTGACAACAATGGCAAAGGGATAAAATATTAATGAGACAAATACTGAATAATCTTGCCCAGACTTAGTTCCCTAGCTTTGGGTATCCATAGAGGACTTTTATGTGTTATTTTGATGTTCTTTGTGGAGGAAAATTGTGGCTGCAATGAGAATGTTTTCAAAACCACTGGATATACAACCCAAAAAAACACTAATAGGAAAGTACACTCTGGTTTTTTGCCTGGTGGGAAATAAAATTACCCCAGTAAATTGAATCCCAGACTGATTTTCAAGGGCAATCAGAGTGTACACTGTTATGTTTGAAACCTGGAAGTATTGATAACTTCAACAAAAACCCCAGAATTGCAGACCTAAACAAATACAAAATTTTGTCAGAAGCATGGAATATGTCACAAAGTGTATAGTAGGGTTTTCTGTATATAATTTCTGTTACATCTCTCTATATTTATTATGTACTTTGCCAAGATTTAGTTCTTTGAATTTAGACATTAATATTTGAAATAAAAGATATAATATGTTCTCAAATAGCTTAAGGTTCCCAGTCATAAACAGTCATTGTCTAAAAATAAGGGTTTGGTCCAACACAGGTAATCCATTCTAGAAAATGTACATGCCAGCCTGAAGATTTCGGTGAAGAAAAGGTGCCCAGTACCTATCAGGTGACTAAAGTTCGCTCTCTCTGGATAAACAGATGACTCCACAGATTTGAAGACTCCACAGGATTTGAACTGTGGAGTCTTATTCTGCTGTATTTTACCAAGTTGGGATTTGAGCATCTTGTTTAAAAATTTTGTAGCTTAACCTCTTCTTTTCCTTGGACTGTATTACAGATGTCCGAAAAAGACATGTTCCATTTTGAGTAGAAGGAAAAAAATACTCATTGAACCAACACAAGCTTTGTTTTTCCTTCCAATGACCTTTGTATCCCTCAGAGGCTTTTGTTTTGTAGTTTTTATGGCAGTCAAAACTTAGTATTTTTTTTTTCTAACTGAGGAACTTTCCTTTGCAGCCTTTATTTGTAATTTAGCTATTCTAAGTAGGTTTCATATGACCATTTAAATAAGAATCTATAAAAAAATTTCTATGTGGCTATTTCCTCAACTCAGAAAAGATAATACATGGAGCCAGAAGACATTACATTGGGTGCCCTAACTATATAGTAGATAATAAGTAGACATAGAAATCTATGATAATTTATAGTAATATGCTCTTCCCATAAAGTAAGAGCTAAGTCAGTTCTGCCAAAAAAATGTGAATCTGTCACTGAGGTCATGGAAATTGAAGCCTAAAGTCTAAAGGCTTTTTGCAAATACTGATAACAATAAAAGAATACTTGTTCAGCTGTTGGGATATGCTGATTTTATTCAGTGGCTGGGCAGCAAAATAACAGAAAACATTATTATGTGGGCCACAGACAAAAAGTGAGCTGGCCATAACAACTCAAACAGGCTTCAGGTTATATGGTCTGCTGTTAATTTTTTGTATAAAGGTCCCAACACATCCAGAAAAATACAGTAATTAAGAGGAAAGACATAAGGACAAAGGGAAACTTCATTCTTTTATTGCATGAGCCTATGCAATGCTAGTGTTTGTGCCCGGTTCATGTTGACATCACAGAAAGAGTGCAATAGAACTAGCTGAAATTAGAAAAAAGCCTATGAGAAGTATCAAGTATAGGAAATGGCTTCTTCTTGAAGACTGAAAAAACAGGCTGTAATCATTCAGCTTTGAAAATAGTACTGAGGAAAAAGGGCAGTCCCCTGCTTTTTCACAGGCATTATAGAACTCAACTGTGGTCAATTTTTCACCCTGTACTAGGAGGGCAATGCACTTTTACCTCATAGCCTGAAAAGAAAAGAACACTGATTGTGCAAGGATAAGCAAGTTTCTGTTAAACAGAATTTTACAATGTGGAAATTAACTTATTCTAAACTGAATCTGAAGTCATCTTAAGATCACATAGTTTTTGCAAGTCATGGAGTACCCAAGAGGTGATAATGCAACCTTATATTTTCAAAATGAACCTCAGCATTGTATTTGGAATCTAATTACAATAAAACAGAAAAAGGAAGGAAAAGCAGAACTTTTACCTACATCTGGCAACTCTAAAACCCACATTGTTTCATTGTAAAATACATGTGTCTTTACTAAATTCCATGAATTCATGGGGTCTTTGCATTTGCAATCAACTTCCCTTTTGTTTAATGTCATGATATTTCACAACATTGAACTTGTCATTAAAATGGGATATGGAATAGGAAAAGTGCTCTGAAAATGTATTGTTACGTTTTGAATAGTTGGAGGATTTCTAAGATGGCGTTTCGGACCACATTAAATGGAGAAGGCTGGAAAATACTCCATCAGCTATTACCATTGTCCGTCACTGACATGAAATAGTCCTGTTAGAAATAGATTTTTCCTTTTAGATATTCAATCAATGACACAAGTTTTTATTTCAAAAGAGAAACAAACAGCCTTCTGAGAAAATTGCTGATAACAACTAATACCCTGCATTTTCGAACAGACTTCAAGCAAATGGAGTATTCTGAATGCAGTTTTAGTCTTCTAACTATAAAAAGTTATATTTTTCTTTTAAAAATTTAAGGCTATCTGTAAGCTGTACGTCTGTAGTAATGCTTGCTTAGTGTCTCTGAAGCAGCTACTTATTCAGCAATTTTAGTGAAGGAAAAACCCCAATTTTTGTGTCATTCCTGTGGCAAAGAAAATGTCTGGAGGCAAAAAAAGTGTCCAGAATTGTTTTGGTCAAAATATATGGGCTGAGTAGACCTAGAAAACAGGTTTCAGCATATAAGATAGGTGAGATTTACTTTGAATTTCAAAAAACTGTATGTTTTTTGATTTTTAGACAACACTGTGATTCACACTTTAACAACAATACTGAAACTAACTTTTCAACTTTTTTCCTCTGCTTCTCAGGCACAAAAAAATATTACCTTTCATAGCTTTTCTCGTATTGAAGAGACAGTGTTATGAAGTAGACAAAAAGAAAAATCAGGGAAAAAACAGGGTGTAGGAGAAAGTGTTCCAAACTTTGACTTATTCTCACCACATTATTCACTGAGTAGGAATAGATAAAAGGAAAAAGGCATAGGATTTTAATTTTTTTTAAAGGAGCTTACACACAGGGAAAAAGAAGGTCTTTATTGGAATAGATCAATTTGAGAAACAATTTGAATAGAATTAGAAATGTTACTGGTCAAAATGTAACACCTTCCATTCATTAACTCTGCCAAGTGAAAAAAGAAAGATTGCTTAAACCAGCAGTTGTACTGTCTGAAGTTACATATTTATTACACATATCATATATTATTATGTCATAGACATATATTTATAGTTATATACAGATCTATTATTACACAGCGTGGGTATATATTTATTAAATATAAACACATACGCATATTTATCTCTAACTCTCTGTATGTATATGAATGCATATATCCTGAACACCCTGAAACTTTCCACTACTTTTCTATGAAATTTGAAAAATATCCCCACCTATCTTCTTCCACTTTTTTGAAGAAATGAGTTATGGAAACACAGGACAGGTTTAGGTCCCACTGAAGTTCGAGAGAAGTTTATTTGAGAGAATAAGATCTATACCAGTCCTTAAGAGATCTGAAGCTTGGGGTCTACACTATGACTTCTTCATTCTGCCATAAGTGTTCTTACGAATGATATTTTTTTAATGATTCTTACTCTAACCAAGTAATTCTCTCTACTACTAGTATGCTAATAAGCATTGTGCAACAGTATTAAAAACATTGGTGTGTTATCAGCATTGTTTTAGTCACAGATACAAAACTCATCACCGTAGGGATTGACTCCATCCAAGCCAGGTCTGGTACAGATATGAAAGCCTTTCCACCACAGAGTTCATGTCTGAATACCTACAGTCTGAATATTCAAAAAGATAACCCGGGAGGGAAAAGTTTATCTTTTTGCCTTAGTTTCTGTCCATGTGGGGTTCATTCTGAAATCAGATCATCAGTTATTTTTTAATCTATTCACCCAAGAAGTTTTATTCGTTATCATTAAGAAATTAATCAGTTTTAATAAGTTTGTTTGTTCTTCTACAACATGGGAGCTTCCAGCTCATATTTTAGTCCTATTGAGAATACACTTATAATCAGAAATCATGAGTGTGGCGTGATGAGTAGGTAACAAAGGTCACAGAACAAAGGTCATTTACATAGCTATGTAGAAGATAAAAATAGGGAAATGTCCTGATCTTGAAAAAAAAAACCTCCGTCTACATTATCTCACTATTCCTTAAAATTACTTCTCCAAAACCTGACAATTTTTCTGAAGTATGCTGTGCAGCTAACAAAGCAATTCTATAGAACTTTATGGTTTTGATCCCAACCTTTGCTGATGAAAGTTGTTTCTTTCCCCAGACTACAAACACACACACACACAAAAATCCCCTAAAACATAATAGCAAAAACTCTTCTGCTAGCAGAATCTCCATACATAAACCAGAACATACGTATGGTTTAAGGCTGTGCCGGATTTTCATTTTGAGCTTATCTGTTCAGGAGAGATACACGTCATTCATTATCTCTTGTGAGGAAAAAGCCTAAAGGTATTATATAGAGTTTCACATACTCTGCAAAAGCTCTTGGAATCAATGGGAATTAAGTCTTCAATACTTGGTAACTTTCCTTGTATTTTTCTTATTTGACAGAACAAAAGAAAAGTTGTGACCTTGAAATTACCACTTCCAAAAAACATCTATAAATTCTATGTCAAAATAACATTTAATCCTGGAAATTTACATTCAATATTCATGTAATTTAATATTTAAAAGGTGTTTATGTACAAAATGTCACCAATATAACCTGCAGTCAATTTATACACATACCTAGTTTTCTCACACAGGAAAGATAAGAGCTTTCTGGAGGGAACCTGACAAAGACATAGAGAAGATGAGAGATTGGAGCATTTGTCATTTTAGGAAAGGCTAAGAGAGCTGTCACACTTCAGCCTGGAAAAGCAGATGCCCAGGAGTGGTCTTATCAATGTATTTAAATACCTGCTTTTGAGGGAATGAAGATGAGAGAGACAGACTCTTGGTGGTGTGCAGTAGTGATGCAAGAGTCAATGGACAAAAACAGAAATACAGGGAATTTCATCTAAACACAGGAAAACAGTTGTGCTGTGAGAGTGGTGAGGACAGGCATGAGATTCCCAGAGAACTGGTAGAGATACTGGGAGATATTCAATCTGCCCAAGTTGCCCCTACCTGAGCAGGAAAGTTGGTCCAGATGACCCCAAGAGATCATTTCCAACCTCAATCATTCTGTAATTCTATTGTTTTTGCACTGCTTCCTCCAGTGTTTTTCCTTCCCTCCTCCAATACCTGGATTTATCCCAATCTTTGATTTTCTTCAGGCTGCAACTAAATCTCACAGAAAAAAAAATTGCACTATGCTGCAGGGAACTTTTTGATTCATACACACAGAGGTAAAAACACTTTGAAATGAATTGGTCTGTTTTCTTTCAATTTACTTTCATAATATATTGAACCATGTCTTATAATTAGCTTCAAAAATGAGGCAGCCTAGAACAAAAGTCTGAAAGGACTTGATGTCAGAGGTTGCTGCTCTATAAGGCAATACACGTAGCCTCCTAAAATTCCTTAGTGCTTTCTTTCTTTCCTCCTCACCCTGTCTAGACTTTCCTGAAGCTGATAAATTATAGTCTTTGAAGCATCACTGTTGATCTGAGAATCTACCACCTCACAGAAAAATGAATTTTCAAGCAGCCCAATTGTAAAAAGTCTGCAATTGCTTCCTCCCAGTTCTTTTTCACATGCCAGAGGCATGGCAAGAGCTACCACCACTTAGTGGGAGGAATGCATCTTCCATTGAACTGTGAAGGCATTGTTTTAAAGTGAACAATTCCATTACTTTCTCTTCCACATGCTGCTTAAAGATGCTGCAGCATAGCAAATCTCCTTTTGCCATCACATGCAGCAGTAACAGTTTGCATTCATCCTGTGCCACTTCTGTAGAACCTGAAGATACTGATAACTGGAAAATCCATAGAAATGAACCTAAAAAACTTAACCAAATACTTAATTTTCAGGAACACCAACAGGAACTACTTTCAAACCTATTCTGATTCATAAATTTAAGTTAAATTTTTTAGGGGGTAGTTTTTTTTTTTTAATGGTCATTTTAGGATCATTTTATCATGTCTGGTACTTAGAAGTGCAAACATGTGCTAGGCAGCAAGATCTATACCTAAATAAGAAGTATTAGATAACATACGTGCATTTTTATTCTTGATGATAATCAGAACTGAGTTTAATTTGGCAGGCTGTGTGGCAGACAATTCATTCCATCCCCCTCTACATCCAATTCCTCTACCTATCTAAATCAAGACACCCAGAAGATTTCCTAATCAACAGGTTGAGATGCTCATACAGTTTTTCCTGAGCAAGCAGTGGAATTGCCAATTAGTGGTGACAGGTATTTTGAAAACATACATTGAGTAGCATTTGCTCTCCCTGCATTTTTTCTACTAGTATCTTAGGAAAAGAAATCTCATTCTGCTGCTATGGTACACTATTATTCAGTGCAAATTTCATAAAATATATACAAAACTTAAATACAGAACTTTACTTCAGAAAAGCACAGCCTAAACATGTTGAGTAAGTAAAGGACATTTTTAAACCATTTTATTTCTTAATCCCTGCTACAGTGATAGGACTATCCTTGAATCTTCAAATCTAAGCAACTATATTGTTTTAGGGCTCCCACCTTGTAGCACAGAAATATAGTTTGTGTTTCATTCAGTGCAGTTGAGCATATTTATATATTGATTCTCTTTAAGAACCTGTAGAGAGGTACATTATTGATTATATTCACTGCTCCTCCATCTCTCTGCTGATTTCAGTCAAGTCAAAGGATCTGGGAAATAATTACTGGTCTGAGCATAAGGCTGAAAGTCACATGTTCTATTGAATACAGTGAAGAGAGAACATAGTTTTCATCTTAACGCTTCATCATATGGCTGAATAAACAGAACAAATACACATTTTTTGCATGAAATTTCAAGATGTTTCTAGATTAGAAATCTGAGTAATGTGAATAAGAGCAGTAGAAGCATTGCTCAATTTCAATAATATTATGTACAAACTAATGACAGAAATATAAGTCTAAATTTCATTCTAGAATATTTATGCATAAAATATGCTTGACATTACACATTTTTTTCAATTTCTGTGTTTCCCTACACTTACTTTGGCAAGTTGTAATACGCTACAGATTAAAATTAGAACAATGCTAGTGAGCAGCAACAACTTCAGTTTAGTTAGTTGTAACTGCACCCTTGTTCTATTAGAAATTAAGAACTCAAATGTGCAAACATTTAAATTTCATAATGCTGAATTCAAAAAAATCCTAGAATGAATCATAGAATCATAGGATGGTTTGAGTTGGAAAGGACTTTACAGATCATCTAATTCCAATCTCACTGCAACAGGAAGAAACAACTTCCACTAGACCAGGTTGCTCAAAGCTCCATCCAACCTTGCCTTGAACACCTCCAGGGATGCATCATCCACATCTTCTCAGACAATCTGTTCCAGTGCCTCACATCCTCACAGTAAAGTATTTATTGCTTATATCAAATCTAAATATGCCCTCTCTTAGTTTAAAATAAGTGTCTCTCTAGAGGCCTTTGTAAAATGTCACCCCATCTTTCTTATAAGCCCCCTTTTATACATAACAGGCCACAATAACCTCTCCCCAGTGCTTCTCTTGCCCAGGCTGAAAAACACAGAGTATTTTAGCCTGTCTTTGTAGGAGAGGAGTTCCATCCATTTTCATAACCCTCCTCCAGACCAGCTCTAACAAGCCCATGTCTTTCTCGTACCCAGAACTGGACTCCAGAAATGAGTACAGTACTCAAGGTGAAGTGTGACAAGGGCAGACTAGAAGAGGGAGAATCACGTCCCATAACCTGCTATTGAGGCTTCATTTTACGCACCTCAGGATACAACTGCCTTTCTAGGCTGCCAGGGCACATTGCTGGCTCATGTTCAATTTTTCATCCCCACATCCCCTGCAGGGTTGTTGTTAATCCCTTCCTCCCACAGGCTCTGTTCATACTGGTGATTGCCCTGGCCCAGTTTTTGTACTGCATGAGGTTCCCAAGCATTCACTCCTCAAGACTTTCAAGTTCCCTCTGGATAGCATCCCACTCCTCCAGGATATCAATTGCATTCTCAACTCAGTGTAATCTGCAAGCTTGTGGACTTTGCACTCAGTCACAATGTTTATGTCATTAAAAAGAGAAATTTTGGCCTTTATAATGTAGGTCTGGTGAATTGGAAGAAACTTCTCAGGAAAAAGATTAGTTAAGGAAGCCAAGTAGAATTCCAGCACCCTTTTTTGGCAAACCTGAAAGATTCATGCCAGCCCATTTTGTCAGTGAGAGAAAAGGGTTAAGTCTTCTACTCAACAGAAGCTTTTTTGTTTGTGACAAAAAGGCTAAAGAAGAAATGTAAAGAAAATAATACAACTGAAAATTACATTGCAAATGGATATTTTTTCTCCTCTGTAATATATCTATAAAGATAAATTTTAGTAGATGAGGTCAATTATACTCACTGAATTTATTCCTGTTACGGTAATAAAATACAAATTTAAATTTTACTCTTGTATAAAAATAAAGATTACATTGTTAATAGGATTTTCTTTAAGTATTTAAGCTAATGACTAGTGAGGGGTTGCCCAAAGCATTTCAAAAGTTCTTGCATTAAAATATACTTATTTCAACTTTGCATTTGAGAGGTTTTGCTGTAGCACATGCCTTAAACAGGTTGAGAAGCATTAAATTATTATTGTACTTTTCTCTTGTTAAATTCAATGCTTTTTAAACAAGAAAATTAATTTGGTGTTGCTTGATTATCTTCTCCTGAAGCTTTTAAAACATCCTCACAAAATGTTAACAGAGGTTCTGTCAGAACTCTTATCCAGCTTGTTCCTGCATGTATGATCTTCTTTCCCTGGGATGAAACCAGAAAGCTGTCTGTTAGTTTTGTGCCTTTTCTAAACCTGCTAGGTTTATATTCCTCCATCGAGTAAGATTTTGGCTGGGCAGCATAATTTCCAGTCAAATACAGGTATAAAAGCTTGTTTTCCACATCCAGACAAATAGAATCATTATGTATAGCAAAAAAAGGATTACATCACATTTTTCTAGCTCCCTAAAATCTCCAGTGAATATTAAGTATACTGTCATAAATATTAAAATATACATAAAAGGCATTTTTTATATTCACTGAAATGAACAGAAGCAACTTCCTTGAGCAGCATGTGGGTACATTAAGACTTAGAAGATATAATTCTATACCTTTAGCAATTCATTAGAGGTTTCTAACAAGTTGTTACACTTAATCTGTCATGTTTATTCAGACTAAAATACTCTGAACTATTTTATTATGTACCTCTAAGTTACAGCAAATGGGGCCTGGTGAGAATTTTTCAGGTCATCAGTACCATAAAAAACATTAAGAACTAGATGACCTACAGATAGATGGCCAGTGCAAGATTTAGAATTAACTGAGGTCCTCAGATTCAAAAATGCTTCCTGAAAAGCCCTTGCCACGTGGTGCCTCAGTCTAGGAACACTTGGATGCTTGCTCTTTTACTTGCTGTGGGTTGTGATGTCCAGATTGGTGCAAAATCAAAGACAGAAATTTCCTGATGGTAGAAGTGGGGAATTCTCATGCTCTCGCATGGAAATGAGGTGCCAAACAGGGCAGTAAGATTGAATGATACAGAATTGACTATTTAAACTAAGATGGGAAGCCATCACCAAGAAACAGCCAAAAATTGCATATAAACAACCAAAAGTCCGCCTAGAAATATGCCTGTAATCCAAATGTTCATTTTTGTGTGTGGAAAGGCCCAGGAATAAAGAAAAGCAGTGGTGCAGAGAGGATCCTGTTAGAGAAGATCAAAAGCAGCACTGAAAGTGTCAGGATTGCGAGACCTCCCTGCGGCACAGAGAGCACAGCTCCATAAGGAGCCTGCTGAATCCAATCACCAGCAGCAGTACAAGAGAAAACTGTCCCTGGAGAGGAGATGTATGTTCTTGGGCGTAGATATGTTTAGGCATAAAGTCTTGTATATCATGGTCCAGAGAATGGTTGTATTTGTAATGTAAGTTATCTTTGCAGGGTTTTTTTTAGTTCTCATATAACTGTGCAGGCTAGAGGGATATGCAGAGAGAAACTTTTTTTCTTTAATTTGCTTAATGTTACAAAGAAGTGTATATATTCCCAGGAATAAATAGAAAAGTGAAAACCCCTTTCTCATCTGAGTATCTCAACAAAGTTACGTTCCAGTCCTCATTAGTAAGCTTTGAATTTTTTATAAAGTATGAACTGAGAAAGAGTCCCCTGAAAAACAAGTGTTTGAAAAAAAAAGCTGCATGTTAAAATCCAAAACAGAGATACCCATGTCATTTAATTTATCTCAACAGTCTGACAGCAGCACTTTTATTTTACTGTAGATACCTGAAATCATTCTTTATAACTAGAGCAGCTGGAAATTTTTCTGTGATCCATAATTACATTTCCCAGTGGCTAGCTGTAGGCACCTTTCTCTGTAGTCTAGTATTTGGTTCAGATCCCTTTCTGAAATAAAGAATGACTCACAGGTAAGTTTAAGACAAGGAAATCTGCCCTACTCCCAGCTAATCTTTAAACCACCCTTCCTTCTCTGTGAAACACTGTCATTACAGCAGTAGCTTATGATCCATATCCACACTTGCTGATAAACTTAGCCTGTAACTCAATTACCACTATTCTCTTTCTCTGCTAAGGCATTCTGAAAATCTCCAACGGTTTCTTTTAATAGCCATGGAAGCAAAGTAAAACTGAAAGTAGTGATTATTGTGCAGTTTAGTTATCTAGTCAACCTCTGAAAGAGGCAACCTAAAGAAAGGCTGGACTGACAGATGAGGATAATGTTGTCTGCTTCTGTTGTCTGACTTCCATTTGCACTCTCAAAGTATCGCATTCTTAATGCACCTTTTAGACAGTCAGGTCACTCAGACTGTAGTTCTGGTCTCCAGGGCATGCCAGGAGCATTCAAGTTGAGAAATGTATGTTCAAACTTTCCACTAGATATAACTATTCATGTACAGGTATCAACCCAAAATACTGGCACCGTCATAACAGAGAAAAAATAATTAAAAAATAAACTTTCAAAAGCCATGATTAGTCCAAAGTGCTTAGACAGTACAGCCACAATAAATGAGTATGTCTAAAGAAATGTTGATAATTGAATTAATTTTAGCTAGCATACAAAAACAAAATTGGACTTAATTAAAAAAAAAATTTGAAGTTATGTTACATTTCTATTTCCAGCACCTTCACGAGCAAAGCAATTTTGACCAGGGGATTTTTAACATCATATGACTTAGTGAAGATTAACCCAAGTTTTAATCATTGATTCAGGTATTGAGGAACAAAACTCATGCAATTATACAGACACAGGTATAAGCTTTGGTAACAGCTTTACTCCTGGCCTCATAGGCTCAACGTCAGTTCAACACCCCTCCTTGCCCTTTTCTAGTCACCATTCCCACAGTTTTCAGCAGTTGGCTCCGCACAGCCTGCAGTACCTCAAGGTTCTCCCTGCTGTTCAGTCCTTCGGGGATTTTGCAGTTCTCAGTCATTCTCCTGCATGGATCATCCCCTTTCAAGAGTTTTTTTGCAGCTACACTCCCAGCAATGTCTTCCCTATGTATCCTGCACTTTCTGTCTGGATTCTGCAAAATGTGCTCTTCACATTTCCTTGTGTATCTCCTTTTTTTTTCTCCTGTGCCTCCTCCTCCCCCTGCCTCATCTTTCTTTTCAAGTCTTCTACTCCCCACATCTACTGTTATTTCTTAATGATGTTTGAACAATGGTGCCACGTGCTCCTCATATTGAAATTTCAGTGCACAGTGGGTTGTTTCTATCTGTCACCAAGTCAGCTGGACCTGGCTTGACTGTCACAGGGTAGTTCCTGACCTCTTCCCACACAATGCATTCTGTAATGTCTGGTACCCAAACCTTGTCTGGGATGAAAAGGCTATCATGTTTAAAAATAACTGGAGAGGAGTATTAATCTGCCCTGAATTTTTCAGGAAATTAAATATTGCCCAATTACAGATGCAGGTCTGTCCTATGATGATGTCAGTTTTGACATCATTGAAAATGTTGTTTATTAATGAACCTCAGTTAGATATCTTCTTTCTAGATTTTTCTATTGACATCTGAGGAAGGTTATATAAGAAAAAACAAACGAGAATATTTTGTACCACAACACCTTTGCATCTTTCAGCTGCCTTCAGAACATATCTCAAGACAAACCTTCCCAAAGGCTTTTCTACAGTTATATTTATCCCCAGGCTATAAAACAGTTCATATTATGCATAATTTTTATCAAACATGAAAGACTTTCAAATTAATTAGACAGCTGATTAGTTGGTAAGCCTGTTTGTCATTGCTATCACCCCAAACATTTTTCACTGCATAACTGATAAGTTAAATACTTGATTACACTGAAAGTTAATTGGTTTTTAATAGAGCATCTGCAGAAAAAAGAAGTTGTAAGCTCTAAGGTACATGCCAATCAAAATGTAATACAGTTTTTAACTGGGGAAGATTAACACATGCCACTTCATAAGGTTTGAACCTGCCTTCCTCCTCTCTGAGAGTTGCTTGAAGAGATAAAATTCTTGACCAAGAGTACACAGTGTGAATAAGATGCTTTACTTCTTTCTGCCAGCAGAGTTTCTTCAACTTCAGTAGAATTTTATATGAGGGTAAGGTAGTTAAGACTACTCCAAAGCAATTTATTACATAAAGATTACCTACTTTGGTAAATCTCTAGAAAAATACCTCAGTTCAACAAGAAAATGGAGAAACAGAAAATTAATTGCTTGTAACTTAAAAGAGAATATAAAAATCTATGCCAAAGCTGTATTTCTAGTTTCTGTTAAAATGAAGGAAAAAAAAAGAGTAAGGTTTTTTTTTCAGGAGGAATAAAACACAGACTGAATAGACATTCTTGAAGAATAAGGAGTTTCTTGAAAATAGGGGTTTTATTAAATAATTTTTCAAAATTGTTACAGACCTTGGGAATTGATAGAAATAATTCTAGACAATTGAAATGTTCTTAACCACAAAATTTTCACTTATAAGATTTTAAATTTATTACATAAGTCATGTAAGAATTAATTTCAATAACTCCAGATTTTAAAAGCCATGTTTCCTTATGCTGGATTGCACTCCACTGAAACATGGAACATAATACCAAAATATGATAAGTGCATTAGGGTTAAAGAGCTTCATATTGAGACTACTACATCAATTACCCTGTTGGAACACTGGTGTCCTTCATTCCATTTCTGGATCTCTAAATCTAGCCATAGTAAAAGAGTTTAAAAATTCTGCATGCTCATATATGAATTCTGTTCTACTCCTGCATTATCAGTTTTAAGATGTTTTTAAGGTTCTGTCTAGATCACTGCTTTGCTCTTTTCACTCTTCTTTTGCATTTCGGAGCACTATTTTTTCACTTTCTTTAACTACTGCTGTTCTTAGATTTTAAAAATATCTTCTTAACCTGATCAGTCTTCAGAAAACCAAATTTTAACTATCTATATTACTACATCAGTACTGCTCTTCTATGTAATGTCAGCCCAAGATATTCAGACTTGGTATTTTTGATGTTATCTTAAAATTCTTGGCAGAAAAAAATCTACATTCCTGGAATCTTTCACATGACCTCAAATATCCCCAATTAGTCAAAATTAAATAGGCCTTTAATTATTTTGTATGCTTGTTTATGTTTATAAAGCATACTTATATGCTTTATATAGCATAAAATATACTATGCATATTTTATATGCACAGTATTTTTGGGTGTCCAAATCATCCATTTTTCTGCCCAAAAGAGACAAAAAAGTACAGCCTTAAGACTACCCAAGTTTTCACGGAGGTACTTTTCCATAGCCTGTTGGATTGCTCTGCTAAGAAAACTTCATCACCGTAACAGAATAGGTATAATAGCATTGAGATGTGTGTTCAAATTCATTCCAGTGATATCTTAAAAGAGTAGAAATCTATTATTGTAATTCTAATCAGTTTCGTCAAATCTCCTGAGGTCTGCTAACACTACTAATGTTCTTGTCAGATCTCAATTGTCTTAATTGCAATGGTAAGATTCTGAGGTTCTGAAAAGGCTGATAGTTTCATGAGTGTATTTCAATGTGTGTGTATAAAAGCCATATATCATAACAGATGCATTTTAAGAAAAAAAATGAGGCATCAGCCTGTTTCTTACGAGCCCTTCCTTCTCTAACTAGTCACACAGAATGGTCATCTTTGTTGGGTAACAGTGGTCTTTAAGAAACAAACACAAGATAGAAAGGGTTTGAGAATACAGGTGGTAACAGAGATCCCCAAAGCTATAAACATCAACCAAAAAAGAGGCAGTATTATTTTTTGTTGAATGTAATTTTGAGAGCTGGGATGATCAGTTTTTAGGCAACAGGAAAAGGACAAAACCCATGTATCTGGCATGCACAACCTTGCATAAGATAACATGCATAAGATTTCACTCCTTATAGGGTGAAAATACAAAATACGTAATTAAGAACAGAGGGAAATGATGCCCATACCCAGGAAATCTTTTTACTGCTTGTTGAAATATTTTTTTCTTTTCTTTCTTGTGCTAGGTATGCATAGCAGAAATGTCAACATTAAGCCAAACACCAGAACAGAAATGTAAAACAGAATCAGAAGTAAATAGTACTTACACTTTGAGATACCCATCAGCTTAGAGGAATTAGAGCCTACCACTGAGAAGATACGAAAGATCATCATAACCCCTAAAAGAAGCAGAACAAAGGAAGAACACAGAGAGGAAAAATGCTGCAGTATTATGTCAGACATTTGCACCTGATCAATGTCACTACTTAAGCATCAATAGGTCTCTCTCCCCTTTTTGAGAGAGACAACACCACTTCTTGTTTTGCCATTCACTGTATTTTACTTCTGCAACTCAATAATTACTTTCTACTCTACAACTAGGATTAGTAGATTGCAACTTTAAAATGCAGCATGGTTTTCTCTGTTGTGTGCATATGTGTGTATACATATCAGTACATGTGAATTTCCTGCTCTGCCATAGCCACTCAAAGTGCTAATACTGCAACACCAAGTCCGAGTAATTTCAGCTGTAACATAGTTATTTGTTAGTATGGTCAATTAACACATAAGAAGGCAATTTCTCTGATGAATATCCCTAAAAATTCAGGAACTGACTTAGATTTGGCATATAATTATTCATTTGATCAATCTTTACTGAAAGAACACAGCATGTGATTTTAGATATATGCAGTTAATATCTTAAAGGAGATTGTACAAAGGATGTCAAAACCAGGCAGTACTAATCAGTTTGTAGTCAATTTATAGAATCATAGACTCTCAGAATCATAGAGCCATAGAATGGTTTGGATTGGAAGGGATCTTAAGTGTCATCTAGCTCCTTACCCCCTGCCAAGGCCAGGAACACTTTCCACCAGACCAAGTTGCTCAGGGACCCATCCAGTATGGCCTTGAACACCTCCAGCATTGGAGCGTCCACAACCTCTGGGCAACCTCTTCCAGTGCTTTATCTCCCTCACAGTAAAAATATTTTTCTTTGCATCAAATCTAAACTTACCCTCCTTTGGCTCAAGGCCAGTCCCCCTTGCCCTCTCAAAGCCACATCACCTTCTCCACCCTTCTTGTAATCCCTGTTTTCAAACTGGAAGGTGCTCTAAGGTCTCTCTATATCCTTCTCCAGACCGAACAGCCCCAACTTTAAGTCTGTCTTCATAGGAAAGGTGGTCCATCCCTCTGGACAACTTTGTGGCACTTCTACTTACTCCAACAGGATCTCATATATTTTGTGCTGTGGCCCCAGAGGTGGATGCAGCACTCCAGGTGGGCCTCACCAGAGCAGAGCAGAGCAGAGCAGAGCAGAGCAGAGCAGAGCAGAGCAGAGCAGAGCAGAGCAGAGGGGCAGAATCCCCTCCCTGGCCCTGCTGCCCACGCTGCTTTGGATGCACCCCAGGGTATGGCTGGCTTTCTGAGGCTGTGAGTGCACATTACAGTTATGTTGAGCTTTTCATCCACAAGCAACCCCAAGTCCTTTTCCCCAGGCCTAGTCTCAATATATTGTTCTCCAGTCCCTGAAACTAGCTGATGAGAATTCAATACCTAAAAGTTTAATTAATAAAAATAGCTAATATGATCTTTTTCCAGCAGCATCAGAATTCCATATGTTCTCTGGAATTTACGCATTTTCACACTGCAGGAAATCAGAGCATTGATGACTGTAAGAGCAGGTATCTATTCCTGTTAAAATTGCTGAATAGTACTTACCCTTTTCTTCTGCATTATACCTTGAGGGCAATAGTCTGGCTGATTCTTTGTTTAGCCTCTGAATAGTTCAGAAGCTCTGCAGTTACACTTTGTGGAACCGTGGACAGACTCAGAGACACAGCTGAGGAAGCCTACAGAATCAAAGAGAGAGACAGGCAGCTACAGCCAGTGGTGTGAGTGTAGGAACAGTTTCTTCACTGAAGGAGAGTGGGACAAAAGCATAATGGTGTTTTCTGATTCCATTTGCAGACTCATGCATATAACTTCTGTCTCCAGTCCTATGCCAGACAGCCCAATTATTTTTTTTTGTTTTAGTCTCAATGATCCAGTCCTGCAGAGGATACACTTTGTACCTCACTATGATATCCATATGATGAAGTACTAACATAACTTGTAGTGGGCTCAAATTTGTTTGTGCAAAAAAGCTTCTTTTCTTGTGTAAAAAAGCAAGGAATGAAACATTGCAAAAGGTTCCTCAGAGAGGCTGTGAAGTCTTCCATCTTTGGTGATATTCAAAACCCAACTGGGCACATCCTTGAGCAACCTGCTCTAGCTATTCCTACTTCAGTGAGGGTCTACGTAATCTCCAAGCATCCCTACAAACCTTACCTGTTCTGTAATTTTGTGTTTGATTAGCAGGGTCTGGTTTCATATGAATTCAGATACACTGATCCAAACAGAGTAGGCATAGTACCTACTGCAACTAGAAGTGTCTACAGAATGTCAGTGAAATCTCAGCTACTAGTGGGCTTGTAATGGACTTTTCAAATGGGTTTTCTTCCCATTTGAAAAACTACAATCTGATTTGTATAGTGTTATGAACTTCACCACATAATCCTTGTTAAAGAATTGCCATTATATTACTGCATGGTGTCCTCATGAAGACCTCAGCTTGCAATTAGAAGAGAAATATACAGCTCTTGGATCAGTAATTCTCAAAGAAGCTTATTCATTGACTTCAGTCCAGTGAATGAGAATGAAACAATACATCCAACAAATGTGTTTGGATATTATTCTAAAAAGACAGCAGCAGTAAGCTGACAACTTCAGAAACAACAGAGTAAACCTTTAAGGACCTCCTGGCTTAAAACCAAACATAACTAATCACAACAGCTGTGCAAATAAACTCAGAAGTCCTATTTTACTTGACATCCCACAGTAATCAGGAAATGTGGCAAAATGAGCAATGAGAACTGAGACATGCTCACTGCTATCAAACCAGAATTTCAGAAGGACTGTCAGCTCCCTTATGCCAATAAGACAAGAAAGGAAGATAATAGGACAGTCTCGTGCTTTGTCATAGCAAGAGAGATTTTAGACAATAAACACCTACAATATTAAGGTATCAAGTTGTAGAATGCTTTGGAGGGGGAATTTGTTTATTTTTGGGGGGTTATTTTGTTCTTTGTTTTACCCTCCAAAATTATGAGCACCAGCCATCTTCACCATGGGGGACACTTCTCTGTTTTTACATTTTGAGCCGTGATGTTTATTTCTCCCTTAAAACTAAAATTTCTCTCTCACTCCCAAATTTTAGAAATAGGTAGCAACATTTTTTTCTCTCTTTTTTCTGCACATTGAAATTGAATCTTCTAATGTCAACAAGAGGACTAATTGCAGAAGGAGGTGCAAGTGCCTGATGGCAATTCAGAAATCTCCAAACCTTCCTACCAGTAGGTGGAGCAAAAATGTCAATAATGTGGAGACAAACTTTGAACTAGAGCTCTGTAGTCACGCACAGCAGGTGCTCCTTTTCTGTTCTGTTTTTTAATATTCCATCCAAGGAAGACATCCTAATGTCTCGATTTTTTTTAGATCACTTTAAGAGTAAAGAGGGGATTCTGTCATATACAACATTCAAGAGGCACAGCAAAGGAAAAATTGCTCTGCTTCTTCCTCCTCTTCTGCTTGCTTGTCATGTTTTAGTAGGGGCAGAAAGACCAGGGACGTGGTTCAGCTCAGCACGCCTGTGATGTATATTCATGGACTTCTGTTTAGCTGGCAGTTTCCTTGCTTGTAGCTCTTGGATCAGTCTAACAGATAATCTCTTTGTCCTTTAGCTCTTCCATGTACGTTGCTTTATTTCCCAGAACACAGTTGTTTCATGCCACATCAGAGATAACAGTCACTCACTAAAAATAAACTCATTTTCTCACATTGTTTTTTGTTTAGCCAGGCAGGTATGTTCTTATTCTCATGACAAAAAACATGCTACAAAATCATATATCCATCAAATGCACAATCTTAAACATGAAGCTAAAGAGTGTGCTAAAGTGTTGGTAGATTTTTCACTCAGACAGTATTGCAAGAAGCTATTGGATAGAGTACCTTATACCTTAGAAGACCTTTAAAGTGCCTTTCAACTTTGCTATGCTTCTGCAAGCTATGGATTAATGGGAATCAACATGAGACTTGCCACACAGGCAAGAATACCTACAGAATTAATGCTTAAACAGAAAAACCTCACCATGAAAAGCTTTGCCATCTCCTGACAGAATCATACCTGCTGTTTCCATTATTAACAACAAAGCAGAGCTTTACATTAAATCACAGCTCAGCACCAGGACAAAAATATTCAAGACGGCTTTTGAAAAGGACCATTGGAGTCTTGAACAAAAATGCATTTAGAATTTTTTTATCAATCATTAGGGACTTCTTGTCTCTAAAATCAGGTATCTCTAAACTCAAGTATTTCCTGAACAGCTTTGACTTTTTTACATCTGGCTCTTCAGAAAATAACATTATTTTGGTATTTTTTGTCAGTTTTAGGTCAATTTAGAAAATGCTAATAGGAGTAAATTCACTGAATTTAATAGTACTCTAATTATTTCATCAGCTAATATCAATTTAATCTTTCAAAATGGAAGATATTAATTCAGTTTTATTTTAAATAATTTGGCCTATTAAAAAAAAACCTATCTTTTTACATGGCCGTATTAGAGAATTCTAAATGAAAGGTATGATACTGGGAGAAATTCTTTCAGAATTTTAACGAAATGGTGAAAAGTATAGTTCTACTCATTAGAAGAGCAATGAATCTGATAAAGGGTCTGGAACACAGGTCTTTTGAGGAGCAGCTGGAGTTGTTTAGCCTGGAGAAAAGGAGGCTTGGGGTGACTTTGTCACTCTCTATCACTGCCTGAAAGCAGCCAGGTAGCGGTGAGTTTCTTCTCCTGAGTAACAAGTGATACAGAAAGAAGGAATGGCCTCAACTTGTGCCAGGGAAGATTTAAATTGGATATTAGGAAAAATTTCTTTACAGAAAGAGTTGTCAGGCATTGGAAGAGGCTGCCCAGGGAAGTGGCGGAGTCATCATTCCTGGAAATATTTTAAAGATGTGTAGATGTGCTGCTTGGACACATGGTTCAGTGGCCGACTTGGCAGTGCTGGGTTAACAATTTGACTTGATGATCTTAAATATATTTTCCAACTTAAATATTTCTATGATTCCTATGCTTATGAAGTTTGGGGCACCTTAGACAAAGAAGTCTGAGATCCACTGTAATACTGTTCTAGCAGAATGCTAGAAATTTACACAATCAAGATAATCAACTTTTAAAATTTATTATTTGGAAGCAGTACAGAAGATAGTAGATTTTTAACCACCAGCAAGTTGCAAAATATTCAATACATTGTATATATTAATGCTACATAGAAAAAGGGTGGTCACGAGCAACAGATGCACCTGCGCAGCATATAAAAATGCATATGTTCTGCAGCTATTGCCAAAACACTGACTACACCCTGATGAGATAGGTTACCATTAATTGCACTTTTAGATAGACTGACAATTGCAATTCAAGAGTTCATGGTTTCCTTCCCCCTCACCATATCTTACTTATGTAAAACAACACACATAGAAAGTGACTCAAATCAGTGTTTTCCTGGCACAACAATAGCAACAAAACCCCCAAATGTAGAACTTTATAAGCTCTCTACTGTCAAGACACACGTTTGAGATTCGAAACCCACATGCACAGATTTCAAAACCTGGTTCTGTAAAGGTTTGCAATAGTTTCTAGAGCTATAAAAGAGGATAGTAAAGGGCCCTGGGACACATGGAGATGAAATAAATTGTTAATGTCAGCATTTTGACTTGCAGTGGAGGGGAATGATGCTTCCATAATTTTAATAGCAATTTCATTCTTTATTTTATTTTCCTGTTTCTATGCCTTGGAAAAATATATATCTCACCAGTCTATTGCTCCCGCTGGCTCAAAGCAGCCACTGACCGCAATGCAACATCACTCACCTGCATTTGACAGAGCAGTGACATTCAGCTTTCCCTGCTCCCAAGCAAGTACAAAAATTTTAAGGGATCATCAAAATACATCCTATACTCAAACTATTTAAAACCACATCTCAAGAAGTCAACAAAAAATAAAGGAAAATTTTAAATACCGATTAAGAACTAGAAATGCATAATTCTTGCAAACAGCTCTCTCAGTATTTCTTTGAAACTTGACTTGCTGTAAGTGTCTGAAATTATGTTATAGAAAATGGATTCTCTTTGTAAGAATTTTTCTATATTTTTCATAGTTCAAAGAAATATGGCTGAAACATATCTTCAAATTCAGCCATAATGATGGAAATTATGAATTTACTAAATAAATTTCTGATAAAAGAGGTAATATACTTTACTACATTTTAAATCAGTAATATATCCTATTTTTTAACTGTAAATTGATTTTGTTATGATATTAGAGAATTCTGCAATAATGTCATTAATCCCTTTCATATGTGCCAAAAAGTACCACAATAATACAGAGCCCTGAGAGTTCAACATCTGAGAAAGCAATTTATGCCCCGAATTACAAAACAAAGAAGAGGTACTTTTGGAAGTACCTTTTGGAAGGATTTTTTTACACAGAAAGTCAGTGGGAAAAACTGACCTCAATTTATCAAGGGTAAGCCCATTTCACCAATCTGGTTGCTGTCTATGAGGAAATTATTTGCTGAGAACAGAGGATGTCATTTACCTTGATTCTAGCAAGGCTTTTGACACAGTCTGCCATGACACCCTTGTCACAGGTAAGCTGGTAAGATCTGGACAGATGGACCAGAGATGGGTGGGTATCTGGCTAAATTGTCAATAATAAGGGGTGATGGTTAATGGCTCATGGTCAAACTGGCAGCTGATCAGGAGTGGAGTTCCTCAGGGAATGATAATGGATCCCATACTGCCATGGGCTACAAAATGGCAGATGAGCAGGATACTTTAAATCAGCTTTTCACACCCTTCTCCTTGGGTGGTTTATGTCTTCCTTCCCTCTTAAATAAGTCTTCAGCTAAAGAACTTTTGTAGGAATGAAAGTAAAACTGAGGCAACTTTGAGATTATCCCACTCTGGTAGCCCTATTTTGCTTTATTTTGGTTTTCTTTGGGAATTCCTGAAGGCATAGCAACCTCCCAGTCTTTTTTAACCAAAGTTTGGCTAAATCCGTGTGAGCAGCAGAACAGGCATAACATATAGTCTTGATAAAATCCTTTAAAAAAGACATTTGGACTTCACAGTTCCTTGTTAACATCTTTTTATTGACTCAAAAAACTACTAGATCTGAATTCTGCAGGTTAGGAAATCATGCTTATCTATGAGTTTGCAAAGGGTGCTATCCACATAATAGCAGTAGAGCTAGTTCTCAGAACTATTCAGTTTTATGTCGTATTTCAGGGAACTGCTACAGAACAGAAAGACTGATTTCTTAAAATGTCAATGCACAACTGTATCAACATTTTAGCATTTACATCTTCTCTTTTTTCTCTCTGTATGTTTCTTTTTCTTCAGGTGTAGTTTAACTTGTAATTTCTCAATTCCAACAGTATAAAAGATAAGAATAAAAAGTCATCAGCTGTAAAAGTCTGCCAAAACTTAATGCCTTCTGCTTGCCTTAGCAGGTGACTGTGAGAATATGTGATATCTAAATAAACTATTTGCACTTAGTGCTTGCTGCAAGCAGCTGATTTCTGTTCAAGCATTCCAGTATCAGGAGTCAGCATGAGGGTAAATACTTTATCTCTAAGGGACTTAAATGGTCTCTGACATTAATTACTCATGGTTACTTTTACAGAAAATTTTGAAACCCTGTAGAAAGTAATTAGTTTTATTTCATTTGTGTATATGACATGACCAAGTCTGACAGACAACAGATTACTTATTCTGTGTTAAACAGCTGCTAAATTCAGGAAAGTGTAATTTGAATTGAGCCTTAGAACTTTTGTCCATCAATATTTTCACTCCATTCGAGGAATATCAATAGTTCACCAGCAGTGATTCAGAATTTCCCTTCCATTATTTGCTCTATGGAGTTCTTTAATGGTCTGCTTCTGCTTGTCTGTGGTTAGTTAACTTTTATGTTTCTTTAACAGGCATTTGTTATTCACTGTAAGAGGTTAGTATAACCTCCATCGAATTAAAAATTTGTAGGCATGTTTTTTTGTAAAGGGAATTGTTTATTTATTTTTTTCTTTCTTTTTTTTTTTTTACACTGCTTCTTGCTCTTTTCTATATTGTTCTTCAAATGTATCAAAACTCTGGATTAAGAGTTGAACTGAAGTATTTACTCCACAAAAATAATGAACAGCCTCTTAATGACTTCACCATACACATATTCAGCCATGTTGGGGTTTTTTAAAAGCAAACCCACCCAAACTGAGTCAACAAAACCCACAAAAAAAACCCCAACAACCCAAAATGCTTAAGTGCCTAACTTGGCAAACCACACAAGCTCATACTGCTGAAGTTTGCAGAAAAACATTTAAGAAGGATAGCTTGCTGTTTCTTTGAAACTGTGGCTCACTGGTCACAGAGAAGGGAAAAAAAATCAGTCACTTCCACTAGTAGGCAACTGAAATTCTTTGTAGTGATAAGTACCATCTTTCTGTAAGTCAGTATAATTTCTTCAACATACAATTATAGGACCAAATTAATCAGAACATCTTAAAATGCAATAAAATGCAATAATTATTATTTTTGCCATTGTACTGATAGGGATGTTTTGTCTTGGTTATTAAGTCAGTAGAGTGTGTGAGGGTTCAAGCCTATGAGTGATGTTTGTCAAGATGCTTTTTTAATCATAGAGTACCATATTACCTTAAACTGATTCATGTGTTTGAATGCATTTATCTGGCCCTTATTGGTTCATATTGGCTGCATCTTTGCCCTGTCTTAAAAGCTAAAAACAATTTTCATCTTTCAGATATTTAAAAAACCAAGTCCTTATACTGCACTGTATTTTTGCATTTAGACACTTGGATTTCTGTCACAAACACATGAACACTTATGTATTTTCTTCTGGCATTACAGTAATTTTGAACCAACTACCTCATGAATAGAGCATATCACTGAAACATGAACCTTCACTTCACTGGAAGAGAGGTTTTGGCATTACCATGCCAGGGTAAAGTAGCCATGGACAGCATTCTAACATGTATGTCAGGATTTAACTTATTACTCAAAAATTACTTTGTTATATTCTATTAAATTTCTTTCAAATAGGAACCTAGTGGAAATGGTGAAGTTATTGTTTATTGTAGGATCCTGACAGCAAATCAGAATGCTGATTTATAAGTCAAATAATATTTATGAAAACTATAAAAAATGTAACTAATAATTTGGCCTATAACACCATAAGCCACTTCATCTTTCTCTTTTCCAAGTTTTCCAAAAGTTAGATGAATTTAAAACTCATTATCTCATATTTTGATTTATAAAAGCCAGAATATTTTTGGAAAGCTATGAAGCTTGAGGAAATGAATCTAAAATGCATAAGAAAGTGATTCTTTATAAAGTAGGTATTGAAATTCTGGAAAACATTGATGCGGGGAGCTGTGGAAGCAGATGTTACCAGCAACTTCAAAAAGAATTTGTAAACAATGGCTCTAGGATCAAATACTAAAGGGAAGAAGAAACAGGTACCATCTAAAATCCTTCTTTTCAGCATTCACAATGTTGTGGTAGGAAAGAGATGATGTAAAATTAGAAGATGGTTAAAAAAAAAGAAACAATTCCAAGCCATGACAGTGAGATAGGTGAGACAAGTTTGTTGTCCATCACCAATGCAGAATGGGATCTTAGAAAGGGATGTTTTGCTCACCTTGTCTCTCTGTGAGGCACCAAGGAGTACAGATCAGCGACAAACTCTGACCATCCACATTCCATCTCATCTTCTTCCAATTACTCTTGCCCATCAGCTCTTCCTCACAGGAGTGCAAAGCCCTCACACTCTCCTACATACTGTTTTGCTGGTGAGACTAAATGAAACTACTATCATGTTGTCAATGTTGAGGAAATGGGTCTGGAGATTTTTTTTTTAATTTCATTTATTCTTATAGTTTTATACCAGCTCTTACTTTAACAGGTGATTATTTAAGCAGGAATAGTCAGTGCATTTTGTTTTGATGCTCTTTTTCCAGGAAAAGGAACAGAAGTCACAGCCTCATTGGTGAGTGATTCATCCCACTTCCAAATTTGAACTTGGATGATAACATGTATGAAATGAGTCAGGCCTTTTCTAAAGTGTCTAATGCAACGTGCAGGCCCCAGCACTTCCTTCCTTCACAAGATTTTCTCCACCCTATCACTTCGCCCATTGCTTTCCCTCAGAGAAACAGTGGCAGATGAAGTCCAAGATGAGACAAAGCCAGCTGAGAGGAACAATGACACTCATGAGCCCTCCACTGAGAACCCACTCACCCAGCTGGGGTTAGCAATGTGCACAGCTACATACACCAGGACAGACCCGGTAGGGACATTGTCACTGCCTGGGTCTAGCTCCTGGGAAGCTGGTATTCATTTTCTCAGTGAAGGGTACTTCTGTGATATGGAAAAAACCCACACATGCAGTATTGTGTGTATATGTGTACACATACCCCTCCTTTTATTCCTCTCTCAGTGCCCTACAAAAGTCATAAAATTCCCTTGCCACATGGATCCTGATCCTGTCCAATCCAACTGCCCAGAGCACTGTGGTAAGGAGATGATGTGTGGGTGGGAGGAAGGATTATTTACAGTCACTTGGTTTGTCAAATCTTTGGAAAAACATTTCTTGCATTTGGTTCTTCCTTGGCTACTTACAGGCAGGAACACGTTGCCAAGAATGTTTCCCTCTGTGTTTTCAACTGGCACTCTTCCTTACACTTTGAACCCCTTAATCCCTTGGTGATGGATTTTTTTTGTTTGTGCATTGGGGTTTTTGTTGGTTTGGTTGGTCTGTTCATTTTGTTCTGTTAGCTGCTCTTCATAGTAATTTTTCACCCTCATTCTGCTTTTCAGGAAGAGCTTTTTGATTCTCTCAGAAGAGGTGGATCAATCCAGCTCTAGCAAAAGCTAACACTAGTCATAAGCAGATCACATAAGTCCCTCCAACATTAAAACCTTTCTGTAACAGAATTACTTTTGTATAACTACCGCACAGTATTGGTAATACCCAGCTAACACTGTGTAAATTAAGTGGCAAAACCACAGATGTCAGCATCACCAGGCACAGCACTCTAATGTTCATGACATATTTTATTGCTCAAAATTTACTTCGGTATAGTCTATCTGATTCCCTTAAAATTTGAACCCCTTAGAAAACAACAGTTCTTATTTTTCTGAGTCACGGCTGCATTTGTCATCCAGTGGCACTCCCACTTTACTTTCTTTGATGGAAATTTGAATCACACAAGTGTCAGTAAAAACTACGGTTTTTGTTTTTTAGTAGAAATTGGTTTTCAACCATATTTCCTCGTTTTCCTTCATCTGCCTTAGTTTAAATCTCTGCATCCTTCCTGGTGTTTAGATTTCTTCCACAGCTTTGCTATACAGAAAATTTACTAAACCTTACTATTGTCCCAATCCTGTCTGTCTCATCCATTTATGTTTCTAGACAGGTTTCCAGTGCCATAAATTTGAAATATCTGACTCAGACTAAAAGTTAATACAAAACTCTAGAATGTCAAGATGTGTTTTCTATTAATTAATATTGTCAAATAATTAATTAATTCAGAAACTAAAACAATAATTTAGTTCCATGTACTGGCTCAAACATATGTACTCAATCTGATCATCTACATGAACAAATAGTCTACATCACCGCAAAGAAAACAAACATTTGAGATAAATAATACTAATTGGCCAAGTAAATTATGTGAAATTAGGTATCCGTGGAGGGTTTTTCCTCATGTTTTCACTATTGCCTTAAATTTCTGGGTAGGCCTGCTGGTCGCAGGAGGGTAAGTAGAGCTGGTCCTGAACACCAGACCCCAGGGAAAAAAAAAAAAGCTGAGATTAATTAATTAAAACTTGTATTTCAGCCTATATATTCCTATAACCATGAATTCTGGATAATCCCATTTCAGGACTGTGGTGGTTTTGATTGGCTTAAAACATTAGTAAAGTATTTTTAACATCTAGGAGAAATTTAGACTCTTTAGAAGTTGTTGTGGTAGGCCTGGAGAGGTGTCTGAGGGGTGGGGAGGGGCACAAAGATGGCTCTTGTGTGTCTTGAGTGAAAGTTCTAGAAGTTTTTACATCAAGTCCAGCAGAGCCAATCTCTGATGGCTCTGAAGGTGATGGACATGCTGCCGGCCAAGTTTGAGCAATTAGAAGTGCTGGTTACGCTTCTGTGAAAATATATTTAAGAAGAAATCAAAACAAAGCAGGCACACACTTTTTTTACTTCTTTGTAGTTGGAGGAGGAGGAGGTGGAAGTAAAAATATGTGAAGGGAGAACAGCATGGAGACACCAAGGTCAGTGAAGCAGGTAGGGGAGGAGGTGCTCCAGGCGCCGGAGCTGAAAACCCTCTGCTAGCTGTGGTGAAGGCCATGGTGGGGCAGGAGGTCTCTTGCAGCTTATGGAGTTTACAAGAGTGCAGAAATTCACTCACAGCTCACTTCAGAGGAGCAGGTGCATGCCTGGAAAAGACTGTGAACTAGTAGGAGTTTCATCTAAGAGTTAAAACTGCAAAGGCTTTGCAAGTGAGAGAAAAGCTTTTTCTTTGCTCTTGGCATGGAAGCAGCCTGGCCCCGGCTTGGGAGAGTCTGCACAGCACCCTATGGACAAAAGGACTCACGTTGCAGCAGGATTCAAGTGGGATGTTGCTCGTGAAATTAGACTTACGCTAAAAAAGTTCCCAGAAGACTGTTTCTCGTGGGAAGGACTTCTGGCTAAGTAGAGAACTTCTCTCCTTGATTGGGCTGACTAGAGAACTCCTCAACTTGCCCTCTGTTTGTGTTGCTGGTTTGGAAAGAGGGAAGGGAGGTTGAGCGGAGAGACTGCTTCTTAAGTGGGAGGGGGTGAGAGCAAAAAAACTGTCTGAAGAGAAAGCGAGAAATAAGTAGAGATAAAGAGTATTTGCAGTAGAAGAATTCTGGTGATGAATAGATTTAAGAATCTGCTCTGTGGACTGAGAAAAGACCCCACACCCTGCCTTCCTACCCGGCTTTGTTGATTATAAAAGAGGAAAGGGAGTGAATACTATAAGTTCGTAAGGTGGGGGGGGAGTGAACAAAAACTGTATGGAAAGTTTATTTTTGCCTTGCATTTATCCTCCAACTCTGTTAGGTAATTAAATCACCTTTTTGCAACTTTAAGTGAAGCCTGCTTGCCCTTTTTCTTTTTCTGTGTGTCCTCCTACAAATCAGTGTCCTATCTCATTTAACTCACAAAATTATTGTGTATTTAGTGGGTTTTTTTCTGTTGCAAGAAAGAGTCGAAGCGCCTAGCGTTTAGTCAAAGTCAAACCTTGACAAGGACGAAAATGAATCTTTTCAAGACTTATTTGGCATGCCACTGTTACGCAATGAAGCAGAAGGGACTGGAATATTACAGTATTTGTACTATTGTAATAAGTACACATGCATGAAAGACTTTATATGGTTACCTCTCAGGCCCCCTTATTTGGAAG
Organism: Grantiella picta; assembly: GCA_013397955.1. NCBI lineage: Eukaryota > Metazoa > Chordata > Aves > Passeriformes > Meliphagidae > Grantiella > Grantiella picta. The sequence goes on from VZRM01001111.1 coordinate 597,638, forward strand.
GGTTAAAAACCAACCCCCCACCCCGCCCCAGGAAACTTACAGCTCTGTTACTCATTTTTAATAAGTTCTTTGATTTCTTTAGGCATATATTTTTGGAGGTGTCAACTTTTTAAAAATGAGAGCCAACATATCTACAAGGTATTTCTCCATCATGCAGAGAAGAATGTCACTTCTGGATTAGATTTATTGCTCTTCAGTAAAACACACCTTCACCATCAACAAAAAACAAAACAAACAAAAAACCCCAACAAACAAACGACCACCCACAAAAAACCAAACCCACAACAGAAAACAACAATAACAACACCACCAAAAGACCACAACAATATGATGAAAAAACAGCATGAGAGCCAAAAATTATTTGGACAGCAATACCAAAGTTACCAACTGAGGGCTTCCCTGTAGAATTTTTTATATCAGTTGCATGCAAATTTATAGATCTACTGAAAGACTAAAAGACTAGATAAGAAATACGAGACAGGTAAATCCCTGTGTAGTCGTGTGAGACAATATGAAACAGATCCTACCTCCATCCTTTACAGTTAATCTAAATTAAAAACATTTCCTTACTCCTCATCAGCTGGATCTAGAAATTCTAAAGGGAGCATAGGTGTAATTTCAAGCTATTGGAGAATCCATTGAGACAGGTCAGCTCCAGTTGTCCTGTTTAAACCAGTTATGAACTACTTGTAGGGAAAGCAAGCACAGCTAGATTGATGGAGCATATTATGCAGTTTCTAGAACTAAACATGTTAGACTTAGTGCTTGATAGTTCCCAAGGCAGCCATCCTCACACTCAGCAGAGAACTCCAAGAAATGACTGCTCATCAAAGGGTAGAGAAATTCGTCAAGAATTGAAGGACAAATTTGGAAACTGTAGCAGTACCAGTGTCATAGCTCCAGGGTGACAGACAAGTGTTCCCAAGAGCCCTTCAAAACAACATAAATGGATCTGGCTTCATCCACTGTGTTATCTTCCCCTGCCATAAAGGAGAACGTTTTTATATAAACATATTAAAAACAACCTTAGTTATATGAGGATATCTTTCCTTTTTTTTTTCTTTTTTTTGAAGGACATCAACAGATAGAGGACTTAAGAACAGTTAAGCCTGCTTTATGAATGACAGGATTCCTGAATGAGAGATGATTTTTGAAATACAGCAACTTCAAAGGCATTTTTTTTTGAGACAAAAACAGTGAGGGAGTATTCCCAACTACCACCATTTCAGAAGTTCTCATTGAAGCAACTCTTTAAAACAGTAGCTTTGAATTTATGGCAGTGATCTGTTGGAGATAGTCTGATCATGTCATCATATAACCTTAGCATCCTCTTCCCAGATGTACAGAAAGCGTATTTCTGTGAGCTCTGGGATCACCAATGCTTTTTTTCTATGGACCCATACCTGAGTTTGACCATGCAACTGCTTTACTAGAAATAAATTATTTCTCTTACCTCCCTGGCTGTACCTGTCAGTGAAACTTCAATTTTTATGAGAGTTCAACATTTAGAGACTGCCATACTTCTTTGTGATTTGGCAGAAATGGCCCAAGAGTTTTGACAGTTAGAGAGACACATGAAGAAACTCATTTCTCTAGGGAGGCAGCTGAGAGTTCAGGACAGGTGTAAAGCTATTCAATGTAGTACAGAAGATAATTTAACAATTCACTGCAGAAAAGTGCTCTTGGCAATAATAACCTATTCCACATATTTTAATATTTATAGTTAGTGTCTGATGTGATCAGAAAATGTGACACCTGGAGACCAATGACTGACTGCCCTTTTCTAGATTATTTTTCTTCTGTTGAATATGTCAGATTCTTGGAAGTGCCAAGATGGTTCAAAGAACAACATAATAATTTAATCCAAGAAACTCATACATCTGTGGCTACATTTGGTGCCACTAAATAAGCCAAAAAGCTGTAGAAGCAGATACAAGTTGTTTCTACTTTGAGAATTGTGACACCCACCAGTTTGTGATGAGTGGTTCCACCTCCCTGGCAAATAATCTGGAAGGACAGATGTAAACTTTGTTGAGAATCTGTTCCTGCTGCAATCTATTATTTTCTAAATTTGAGGGAAAAGGAGCTCATGAACACTGAGGACTAAGGTATTGTACAATAGTTGTATATCTGAAGGATAGTTTAATTTTAACTCCCAATAAAGGGCCTTACTAAGGAAATGCAGAGGTATGGACACACTAAAATACTGAGTGCCTTCTTGATACAAGCTAAATGGACATGAACAGTCTCTGTAAATTTAGCGGGCTGAGAACATCAGGTAATAAAAATGGAAAGACTTGTATTAGACCTGAAATAAGAAGATTAATTTAATATCCTTTCCCCATTTCTTACTCTTTCCTACAAGAAAAGATTAATACTGAGCCATTTTCTATTCTCATTAAAATATTTGTCAAGAAAATGAGATATTGCAATTTTGAATGACTCATTTATTAAAAAGTCCTGAATTATTCTACTTTTGCTCTTTATGATCAGTATTTAATTGGCCAGCAATTCCATTCCTTCTTTTGTTTGTAGCTCTACTAACCGACCAAGAGAGTCTAGCATTTATCAAAACACAGCATTGTCAGGTCAAAGAGGAAATATGTTATGAATTACAATTTTATGTTAATCTTGTAAATATAATATAGTTACAATAAGCATTGTTATAATAAAATACAGTCTGCTATACTTCCAAAAGTAATTTCTTGGAATGAAATTGCAAAAGTCTTCAGGAAATTAGAAGAAACATGCATCTGAAAAATGTATCAACATCCAGAAGTATTCAGAGCAATAATGAGTTTTTCAAACAACACAGAAATTTATGTCACTATGTGTACAAGTGCATTATATGGAGAGTTAAAGACATTTGCCATATGGGAAACTATATGAACATTTGAAGTCCTGTGTATTGGTATTTTATCTTAGACTGGATAAACAAAAAATAGAAAAATTAATTTAACTGAAAATATTGTAGAGCATAAAACTGTGGGGAACAAAGTGCACCAGTCCAAGCAAATGATATAGATTTTTCTGATTAGATACATGCTCAGATTGCTTTCTCTAGATTTATTAATGACTTAGGAAGTATCAGAATTAAGATTAGGTTAACTTGGAAGGCTTTCCAACCCCCATCTGTTACAGTGTTCTGCTTCCCATTATACTTACACATAACTTGTCTTAGAAGTGTCAGCGTTCATTTCTTTTCAGTATTTAATTTTCCATTGTTTATTGTAGGATATATAGCTTTGTATAATATTTGTGAAGTCTAGTTTAATAAATTGCTTGGTTTATCAGGATTTCTGTATAGGGAATCATTAAATACCACAAAAAAAATCATTAAATTGCATCATTAAGACAGAAAAAACAAATATAGTCCATGTTGGACACCCAAACTGAGACTAGTATGCTTTCTAATACCAGAATCTTAATTGACTGTTATCAAAGTAGACATTTCCTTGACAAAGTTTCTGTTGACTTCATTTGTAGCTGTATTGTTCATGTTGCTGCCAAAAACATTTCATGAACTGGACACTGCAACATCCTTAAAAAATGTGTATATCTGGGCTGTAAAAAAGGAAGCGAAGAATCCACCTATCTGTAGCAGTCTTTTTCTTCAGAAAAACCCAAAGAACCAGAAGTTAAGAACAGCAGAAATTTATTTTACAATTCTATAGACAATGTGCTTCTATTTACCAGAGGAACCTTGCACATGTAAGTTTGTTATATGACTTTACAAAATTGAATGTTTTCACTCAGACATTTCCTAAAAATTATCAATGAGCAATGTCTTCCACGGCTGTATCTATACAAGTCTGAAAGATTAACCCAACTAATTGACATATAAGGATCTTTATGAGGTATTTTTACTTGCAAAGAGGCTGCCTGACAGAATAACTCTTACCAGACTTCACCTGGATAAATAAGTTAAAATCTATAGTATTAAAGATGTCTCTCCCTTTCCCCCCTCTTCTTTTTTTTTTTAAATAAATTGGTCAAGCTATGGCCTTGCATGGAAATGGGGATGCAGTACATACACAACTTAATTTTCTAAAATGTAATCAAGCAAAACTTTAATCATACTGTTACAACATAGGCAAGAAACAAAGGAGGTGAGTTTTTCTTACAGTACCTAAGATTTTTCTAAAGTGCCTCAGTGGCTCAGTCTTCTCAGAGAGAGCTTGACAATGCCCATTGTAAACTCTTTCAGATGATGACTGTCTTGTTATTACTGCTGGAACAGAGCACTGATCCACTTTTCAGCTTCTGTATGACAGCATTTTCTGTACTATCTGATTGGCTAAGCTTTGTTTGTTCTCTTAAAAGTTTAACAATTTGCAAAGTTCCATTACTCAAATACACTTTTGTATAAATTGTTTCACCACTCTGTATTAAGTGGCTTCACAACCATCCAAGGCAGTCAGAAGTCAGAGAGAAAACCAAAGCAGTTCATCACTTATATAATTGAAAAGCTAATTTCCAACAGCAACAAGCAACTGGGGACAGCAACAACTTCAATGAGATTTGCTGTCAGCCATCATTCATACAATTGTACTTTGATGTTATTTTATCTTTACACTTCCTCCCACAAGACATCCTTTGAAGTCCTGCTCAAGTCTGCTTTTACTCTTGTATGCAATAGATCCCTTTTTTATTCGAGAAAGCTTTAAGCAGCTGGCTGTAATCAAGACTAGTAACGAAAGAAATTTGTTGGAGTTAGAATACTATCCAAGATGATGTCTCATATCATAAGGCATGACAACTACTTTCAAAAGAAGCTTCAAAGCATTACATGAAATCAGATTTTTACTGTGGATCTGCCAATTGAATAAACAAGATAAATTCAGCAAGTTTTTTGTGTGTGTGTTTTGTTGGTTTTTTCTGTTTGTTTGTTTGTTTTTTAGGTACCTCAAAGAAAGCTGATAAAGGCATGATTTAGATTTGTAATTTGTATGGACGTCCTTGCTTTTCTTATAAAGGCAAAGACTTAGAATCTCTGTCTCAAAGCTCCAAATACAGACCTGCTCACAGCAGTCCCCAGGAAAACAAAAACCTAGAAGTAGGTCACCACATGCAGCTGGAAATATATCAGAGGAAGATGTGTAATGGTAAAATATAAGCATTTCTGCCTTCTTTTGTTTTCCCATAGTTGAAAAATTATTATGAAATGTAGATAAGCTCAGAAAATGACAACATCTACTTAGCTTTTCTCTTCCTCAGTGAAAGCAGGCTAAGAGTACAACTGAAAATGGGACCCACTACTTCAATATCTGTGCAATATCTTGAAATATAGAAAAGCACCAAAATTTAACTGAATCACAAAGAACCTTCTTTTGCCCTGGAATGTGTCAGTGTTCCTCTGAGTCACAGATGACATGTACACAAAACTGCAAGGCTTTAGGTTGAATTATTTGCCAGAAGAACAGTAAATGGTACCATATCAAAGTGACCAGAGCTATCTTCAGCAAGTTTATTCAAAGCAAACATTAACAAGGTTATGTGTAACACAGCAGCACACAATCATGTAGTGAGCTATGCATGAGACAAAAGAAGGATAAATAGTTTTAGGCTCATATTTGTGAAATTGCTAGCTAAAATACTTTTGAGTTTAGTATGAAGTTAATACTTAAAAAATAAAATACCCTATTATCTGTGTACACTATTTCCTTTTTTAGACTGTCTATTTATCTCAACAATATCCTCAAAAATGCAAGTCCATTAACATTAATTTCACTAAACTGAGATAAATACTAAAGCCAAAACTGAAACAAAATCAATAGCACATATGAAAAGGTGTATACCTATGCATGCGTTTCTGTCTATCATGCAATTAAAACATGGAATACAAAAAATGTAATCTTGGCCTGGTGGAAATCATCATTGCAGAGAAGGACCTAGGGTTCTTGGTGGAAAACAAGCTTTCCATGAGCCTTCACTGTACCCTTGTGGCCCACAAGGCCAATGGGATCCTGGGGTGCACTAGGAAGAGCATTGCCAGCAGGTCAAGCGACGTCATCCTACACCTCTGCTCAGCCTGGTGAGGCCACATCTGGAATGTTGTGTCCTGTTCTGGGCTCCTCAGTACAAGAAAGACATGGAACCTCCCTAATGAATCCAGTGGAGGGCAAAAAAGATGATGAGAGCACTGGAGCATCTCTCTTACAAGGAGAGGCTGGGACAACTGGGCCTGTTCAGCCTCAAGAGGAGAATGACTGAGAGGGGATCTTGTCAATGTCTGTAAGTATCTGAAGGAATAGTTTCAAGAAGCTCTTCTCAGTGGTGCCAGTCAAGGGCACTAGAGGCAATGGACAGAAATGGATGCGCAGGAAGTTCCACCTGAATCTGAGGAAGAACTTCTTCACTGTGGGGGTGACCAAGTGCTGAAATAGATTGTCCAGAAGGGTTGTGGAATCTCCCCCAATGGAGATATTCAATAACTATCAGGATGCAATCCTGTGCCATGAGCTCAAGGATGACCCTGTTTGAGCAGAGAGGTTGGACCAGCTGACACACTGAGGTCCCTTCCAACCTGACCTCTTCTGTAATAATACAAGAATTACAAACAATTGTATGCCATAAAATCCCTGTTGGTACAACCCTAATGTATCAGCAAGCCACCTTCAGAATTTCAGTACTTTGTGGAAATGTTCTTCAGTTTACAAAATCAGCAAACAGCCAATTAAAAAAAAAAACCAAATAAAAATCAAACCTTTTAAAGAAAAAAGTATTTCTCTCAGTAGATGCCTAATAGTCTTGCTTCGACCTTAAGGTAGGAGCTATAAAATGTATTTACACTTGGCAACATGTTCAGAATCTAGTTGCATTCAATATTCACTGGAGTATTTGTATTAAATGTCTTAAGTATTAACACATCTCACATTACCGTGGATTATGAAAAACACAAATGAACATTTCAAGCTAAGGAAGCCAGGAATACAGAAATAGAAATCTGAAGTAACAGTAACATCCTGCTACTACACCTTGGGGTTTTTTGAGTTCCAGGAATCTTCTTCCTCTTCTGGTCCTTCATAAAGGAGCACTGATAAACCTGACACCACTGATTTCAGGGAGCAAGATAAAAATAACTCCCTGAATCACTTACGTGTATGTACTGGGGAAAACCATAACAATCTTAGGGGTTTCATTTTATGCACTCAACATCTTTAATTACTTAGTTCCCAGAGTAACGAGAAATGTTAAAAATAACTAAGGCAAAGATAATACTACAGAAACAAGTAAATGATATTTTAAAATATTAATATTTCAAAACTCAGTGTCTAAACAAAGTAATCTTAGTAATTAAGTAGTTTTTAAAGACGATATTTTCATAATACAAAACTAAGGACAATAATTTCTTGTATGTCATAAACTATAAGAAAATAGAAGTAATCACTAAAAAGCACACCAGAAGTAGACCTTGAGCAGAAGCAGTTTCTCTAACTGAAACACTTAGCAATATATTATAAGAAATTAAAGATTAAAGGAGAAATTAAAGATTTCCATGTGACCCTACTATTCTATTAAAATATAATTCTATTAAATCCCATTAATAGGTGAAGGCACATTATTTCAATGTTCAGACAAAATAACCTACATTGGCAGCTTAAAAGTTTAAGTTTCATAGACAATAAAATACTTCAGTAAGATTTAAATAGCTAAAAGAACTATATAAGGATATACAAGGTCAATAATACATCCAAGTATAAAATTATATGCATCTGTGTCCAATCACCTCTTAATAAAACTTAAAAACTAACAAAAATAAAGAGATGCAAATTCATCCACATGAAGGGATGACAAACCCTTTAAAAAAGGACACACGTTTACTGCAGAAAGCAAGGGATATTGCCCTCTTAAATATTTTGCAACCTCACTATCTGTGATAGGAGCATTTTGAGTTTTAATTTCACTGGAAGAATAACTGCTGCTGCCCCACTTTGAAGTTTAGCTTTGTATGAGAGACAGATTGCTGCTTCACATGTGTAACATCAAATTTTCATCACATAAGTACTTTAGCAAAAATCTTAACTCACAGAAATGGTTTCCACTGGGTGAACTGCTCCAGTAGAGACACATGCTTTTCCATGTCAACAAGATAAAGTCTCACATCATTACTCCTGTTATATTTATGTTTAGATCCTCTGATGTGGCTCTGGCAACCATGACAGAATATGTTTGAAAGACTGTCACCTGCTTCATTGAAATGACTAACTTTTTGTCAGAGGAGAACTTCACAGGTCAATGTTTTTCTTCAGCTTGTGTCACAAATATATGCTTGACTTATTCTAATGGAAAATATTAAATATAATGTTTTCTGCGTGTGCACATACTGTACAGTAAGAAGTTGTAGAACAATGCTTCCAAGAGCTGGACATCTTCTAGAAAAAAGCTGGAAGTCATTCAATTATTCAATTAGTCATTCAGTTATTCAATTATTGCTAACAAATAAATGTAAAAGTTAAATGTACTTCTATTCCACAGGATGATTATGGCCTCATTTTTGTTCTTTTATATTCTTAGCACACACACATAGGAACAGGAAGCAAGGGGAAAAACTTGAAAACTCTCTTTTCTTACAGAAGAGTCTAGAAGAGTGATTTTTAAATTATTATTCTTATTTTCTGTCTCTCTCTCTCTCTCCTTTGTAAAATAAACATAATGCTTAAGTAGATGTAAGATTTCTCAGGATTATGACAGATGAACTGGAACTACTACTTCTTTGTAAACATATTTTCTTTCCTCGAAATTCTGAATTAAAAAAAATTGTGTTGCACATTTCATAATACTTCTAGAGTACTGATTACAAACAGGGCAGCTCTCTGATACTTTATCATGTCAATTACTTGCTCTATTCTTCTTAACTCTTAAACTGCAACATCTCAGAAAATAATATCTTCCAAGTGAGAGACAGATGTGTCACATTATTTTATTTTCCCCAGCTTTCTTTTCACCTTGACTTTACAATCAAGGAAATGAAGTTTGAGATCTGTTCTGAACATTATCACAGTCCTGACTATACAAGGGTATTTATTCCTTTCTGCCTTTGAGGTTTAAAGTCCACATATTAAAAATCTGCTGTAATCTGTTAAAAAGGTGCACAAGATTTGAGGCAGGAAACCTAATATTTTTCTGGAATGTGTGTGTATATGTACCTTTAGATGTATGTATAAGTTTGGCAGCTAGCACAATAAAAAGTGAATTACAGCTGACTTAGGAGTTGTGGCAATTTATTTACTTTGGCCTAAGTTATGGGATTTATTATTTGTAGAAAGTATTCAAAGGACCTGGTTCCCTTGAAGTACTGGCTGTTCATCCAGGTGTGGATTCAAGGGAGACAACCATTTTCTCTTGAAGCAGATTCATATTTGCATATATACTACTAAACAAGTACTATAGAGCTATTCAACTCTGTCTTGGGATCTTAAATTGTTAAATAGATTACTTAGGTTACAATGATCATTTTAATATTGGAAAAGCAGTACAACTGTTAAAAATGGCTCTATTTTCTTAAATAGGTGCCTAAATTAGTGTTCTTTAATAAAGGAGTATCCAAACGCTTCCAGAGAAATGGGCAATTTCTAGAAAAACTCATACAAGAATTGTATGAAAAATTGACTTTTACACTTGTTCCTTAGGTTACAGAGACCGAACTGAGCCAAGTTTAGGTAACTGCTGAAGAGTCAAAGTCCAAAAATAGGTCACAGCGTAAGTTCATGTCAAACATCTGTACAGGGAAGAGAGCAAACATCTGGAAAATATATATGCGTTATCTTTTCATCCAATTTCCTGAAACTAAAAGGCTGGCAACTGCACCTAATCTTCTATGGAAAGAAAAGAGAATGAAATGTTTGACAAAAAGCATAGAAGTGGTACCCAGAAATCTTCCTACAGTTAGGGAGAAGTAAATACATCTTCTCTCAGATGTAAAATTAGAAATCATTCCGACAGTCAGTCGACTTGTCATATATACGTGATTTTCCTTTAACATGCAAAGGAAACTCTCTAGAACAGCAGAATTTCAAATGCTATAGGGACCCAGCTGAATCAAAAAGACTAAAGACATCCTGAAATATAAAAACTGCATTATACAGAAATTTGTCATAAGGAAAAAATTTCATGAGCTGAGGCTATTTAAACTTAGTCTAAGAAATATCGTTTGTTGTCTGTGGCTCCTCTGCACTTATTCTCTTATTAGGGAAGTAAGACTTTACATCATCTTTGTGATGTACACCTTTGTGACCTACATCACCTTTCTGCACAATCCAAGCAATAAATGGCTAAAAAGGAGAACACAGCAATTATAACTTTCAAGATATAGTACATAATAAATATATTAGAAGACAATATTAGAAGATGGGTGAAAAAATTCAGAATATTAAAATCTCTTTTCCCACACTATAGAAATTCAGTTTTACCCAAAAATTAATAGGCGGTCTGTGGATTAAATTTTCTCAGATTTGTTACCTTTCATCTAAGGAGGCAGCTACTTCATTTTTAGCAAAATACTTACTTAAGAAGAAAACCATTATTAATGTCTTAAGCAACTGAATAACAAGTCTGTAATAATATCCTACTGTAGCCTTAAGTGGCACTGATGGTTTTCAGGGTGTCCCACCATGGTTATTGCATACTCTTTTCACTGCCCACACAGCACTTTGTGCTGGCTACACCTCTTTCTTATTTTCAGTCCTTGAATAATTTTAAAGCACATCCTTAGGCACATCATGGAACATATCCTACTTACTGTAATATGAAAGAGTATGTCAAATTCTAATGAAGGTTATGGGAAAAATAAACTAGTGAGCATAATTCAGAATTTATGTTCTTCCCCATCTAAAGGAAAATAGTTGCTGAGAGTACAACAACACTAATTTACAAACAAAAGCCATTTAATGTGCAACCTAGGATTTTGCGGATGAAGTTTTGTCATTATGAGAAAACAATTATAGAAGTAGCAAAATTTGAAGTCTTTTATATATATATATATATCTGTACCTAAATTTAAGAATATAAGTTTGCTTCTTAATATGTTCTGTGCTTTGCATTTCTCTAGTATAAGAAAGAAAATGTTTTTCCTGTCAGTTATTGCAAACCATCCTATATCTGGAGACAAGCATGCCATGAGATGTGACCTGTTTTTTACACTCTAAATCAAGTACAGGTAGATAATTCCTGATTCAACTATGACTTTACACAGTTAATAAACAGAGTTGCCTGTTTATGTCCCTGAATTGCCAGAACTCTATTTACATGACTGTATGAGTCTGTATTCAGCTGCTACAAGGATCTCGCATCTTATTCGTGCTGTGTGTTGTCAGCTGTCTAATCTTGGAGATATTGGACACTCAAACACAACCTCCTATTTTGTTCATTGGTTTTTGAAATCTGCTTGGAAGCAAATTAACTTTGTTCTGGGCTTGTAATCAACAAATGCATTTATGATTACCTACTTATCCATGTTTATGACTTTAACTAGCTCAGAAAGCAGACTCAGCATTACTAAAGATGTTCATGAAAGGCCTACTTAAACCCCTGATAAGCACTATGAAAATTTAACTTCATTTCATACAGAATACTTCCATCATTTGAATCACATATGAACTCCATGTGCAAACCATAGAAAAATTCTTTCTGCAGTCTTAGTCCTAACTCCAAACTCTATATGAGAACTTAATAGGACATTTCAGAGTTTTGGGGGGAAAAAGATTATTGGAAACATGTAGGCAATGAATGCCTCTTCCCAGTGACTTGAGCTGTAAACACAAGAGAGCTGACAAACTTTTTTCTTCTCAGAAAAGGAGATTTTTGCAGAAACCAGAGACCATAGCTTCTTTTGAAGGCATATATTAAATTTGCTGGATACCAAAAAGAGAGTTTAACAGAGACTAAGGAAAAAAAAGGAAGACTGTGGCTAGCACAGACCTTTCCCGTGAGAATTTTTTCTCTTTTTTCTTGTGTTTTTATAAACAAAGATAAAGGTTGGATGTTATTAAAACAGTTTCTCGAGATGTGCACAGTTCAGGCCTGGCCAACAGGCTTAGGGGGAGGTTTTGGACTGACCAATCTGAGTGACCTTTGAAAAGTCTATATAACTTGGAATTAAATAATAAAATACAGATCTTTTATGCCTCGCTGAGACTGGTCCTCTTCTCTCTGCTAGCGGCTCAACAGCAACAGAAGACCAGTAAATTTATGCCTTCAGACTAACTCTTAACTGCAGAGGAGTTGTGAAGATTTGTATATGACTTAGCTTTGCTGTTCTACCATACCTTGAGAATAGTTGGGTGTCCTTGTCTCTTTTGCTATTTCCAATTCAGACGAAGCAGCCCTCACTGACAAATTTGGCTACCTTCTGAGGAAAGCTAAAGTATGCTTAAGATTACGTTTACAGTGAGTTATTGGAATACTACTGAAGAGAAGAAGAGAATAGAATTCAGTCTAGGATTTATTTGTCCTTAAGTATTGATCTGTGCTATTTGTAGCTGAGTATCTTGTGATACAGATATTTAGCACAACTTGCCTCATAAAAAGTCTTCCATGGAACTGTCAATATCTACCCTGGTTTTGAATAAATACTCCGGAGAAAGTAAATTTTAAACCAAGTTACTTCTGCCTACTGTTTCCTTCAATGAGTTCCTTGATGAACTAACAAATAAAATCAAACCATCATATCATATAGTTTCCTTACTTAGCACCCCTTTTCCTTCTCTTCTCAGAAGTTTGAGCACGTGTTGTTCAGTTAACACCAATGTCTGTGGCCGTAGAAAGCAGTTTAGCTACAAGAAAAACTAAAAATGGAAGGCCCTGGTTATCCTGTCTAAACTGGCAACTGTATTGGAACAGTGAAGAGCTTGGCTCCTTCTTCATGACTGCCACCTTCTCTCCCTCAGGCTGAGCAAGCCTCAGCCCCTCAACCTCTCCTCATAGACCAAGCTGTCCAGACCCCAAACATTTGCTCCAGCCCCGTCCCTTCATCAACTCTTTCTAGCTTGTTCATATCAATAATATGATGCCATTAATAATTCATAATATTTTCCTCATAATATAAATGTAATGATGCAACACTAAACCAGGACACTGTTCTGGATGAAGTTTACTGAGTGCTAAGTAGAAGGGAATGCTTGTTTTCCCCACTTAGTAGCTGCTTTCCTTTTAATGCAGCCCTGATGCTGTCAGGGCACATTGCTGGTTCATTTTCAGCCTGTGTCTGACAAGGCATTAAGGTCCTTTCCAATATAATTTCTCCACAGCCATTCAGTTCTCAGCCTATATTGTTCCAAAGAGCAATTCCCACTAGGCTGCATTTTGTATTTTCCATGTTGAAATTCATGAGGCTCTTCTCAAAACTTATTTTAGCTATGAACAGATAAGATCATTAGCACACTCTTCCAATAAGACAGCCTAAAGTAATTCCACTCATGAAGGCAGGCATCTTACCCCTACCTACAAGATAAACAAGGCATTTTGGATATTTACTGGTGTTGTCAGCAGTTATCCTTTCAGAATTGGTCATCTCTCAAATACTGCTCTAAGACATAAATTGAAGTTATTAAGTCTTTAAAGCAAGGTAGAGAGCAGGTAAACAGGGATTCATTTTCGGCAACATATGTCAAATGTTTGACTCATTAATTCACAAGTTTGACAGACGATTTGCAGACTGCTTCAAACACTGCTTGCTAGCTAACCTCAAGATTTCAAAATTAACCTGTGGATATTATTAGGTGTTACTTCTATCCTCACCTTTGCACAAGCCACGCAATTCCACTGTGTTCATAAAAACATCCAATTGTGTGGGGGCAGCACTTCAGTGGAGATCTTTTGAATACACAAAGATTCGTTTCAAACAATAAAAGTGCCATGATTAAAAAAAAAATCATTTATCTATTGCCAGAACATCAACCAAGTCTTGAAAATTGGTAAGGGCAGAGGTGAAAATAAAAACCTTGGCTAATGAGTCAGTACTTTCATTCTGCCTTGGTTTGCATTCCCAAACATCCACAAGATTACTTCTTTGATCCAGGTTGAGTGGAATCAAAGACAGAAAATACTCACTACCCAGTGAGACCAAGAACACTCTATTACTCTATATCTCTAGCAACTAAGCTTCACTTTTTCAACATTATTGCCAAAGCTAATTGTGCAAAACCTATGTCAAAGGAATAGATACATGAACATCTGCATCTGTCATACCAAGTGTGTTTACTTCAGGTGGTTCATTTTTGAAAGGAAAAAAGATTTCTTCAAAGGAAACAAAATGTTTGAGTAGAAACAAGCTTCCTGAATACCAGAAGCTTCTTTCTTATGGTAATTTTCTTTGAGGACATAGAGATATTGACAAAGTATCTGCAGGAAAAGGAAGCAGTCCTAAAATTACAAAAGGTCAGATTCTTGTCAGGACTATATAAACCATATGTCATCATATACTAGGCATTTAGGGGTTGAAAATTGATATTCATTTTGGAAAGTAATCCTAAATATTTTCACTTGCAGAGATAACTTTAAAATAGAGAACAGAAAGAAGAAATTTTGGTCATGTTACTTGCAATAAATTGTACCTATCACCAAAAAAATACACTGTGACTCTATCTTGCGACTGGCCAGTGGGACTGAGTACCATCTTAATAGTCCTCTTAAATGTACACCACAAAACACCACTTGTAAACTAAGTTATGCCAGGACACAACAATATTGATATTTCACAATTTATTTGTTTGTTTCATTACTTCAGCTCCTGATACAGGGTTACTATTCACAAGTTCACTTACTTTCAAAAGTTTGTTTGAATTTGAGTAGACAAAAATCCTATTAAGTAAAACTAAGCATCACAATCATTGTCACATTGGTAATTATTCAAGTAATTAAGCACTTGAATATACTGTGATCAAGCTCTACATTGACAAATGATTCAAGATATTTGTACAGGCTTACATTGATCAGACTGCATATACATAGGAAGACTACAATTTCTAAGCTTCGCTGTTTCCAGCATATCTTTAACTGTGACAGCTTGTAGTTGTACAGTGAAAAGCAGACCCGATGGCACTCTAGTCTCTTTTGTAATTTCAGAATGTGTCAATTTGATGAGATCATGGGAGTCAAGATATTATGGCTAAACTTAACAATTTAATTTTGGCTCCTTTTGAAGTCTTGGATTTTGAGAGACTCCTTGTGGCAACACAGATTCTTTCCCATGGGAATTTTCTCTTCTTCTTCCTGAATTGTTACTAATAAAGATAAAGTTTTAATGTTANTTTACTAATAAAGTTTTAATGTTATTGAAACGGTCTTTGGAAGATAGGCCTAGGGGGAGGTTTTGAATTAGCCCAATCCGAACGACCTGTGAAAGTCTATATAAGTTCTTAATTAATAAATTCAGAATCCTGTTCACCTGAGAATCTGTCCAGACTCTTCACTCCACTAGCAGTTCAACAGCGACAGCTCCTGAGCCATACAGCACATCTTGCCAATCCATGGGCCTGAAGGCAGTTTTATTCCTCTGTTAGGATCAAATTAGCAGCCAGAGTTGTGCTGCCGGTAAGGCTGCTACAAAACTCACCTGCTGCTATCTTAACTTACTAAGTTGCTCAGAGTAACTTTGTATAAAACCTACCTGTTCCCCAACCCTTATCCTCCAGGAGATCCAAACAGGACAGAAGCTGTCTCTGCTCTATGACCTACTTTTTGGCTCTTTCCCTTTTAAGATGAAGGAAAGGAGATAATCCTGAGGATTTGTGAATTGCAAAACATGTAAAAAGAGGGAGTCCTGTTGCATATAATATTTCCTAGACTTTTATTTCTAAACTTGATATATAAAACATTCTTTTCACGTTCAAAGATACAATAAACATTCCCAGGAACTCTAGTAATACAAAGATGTGCATTTCAACTGCACAACTTTATGACCTTTGCAATGCTGGGTCTTAGAAGAGTATCCTTCTGCAGGAGTATTACCTGGTATTATTCTTACCCATATGCTGGTAAAGATTTACAGTAATTTTTAAAAGTACTTTTTCCACAACTACCAGTAAGAAGCTAGCAATAGCATCTGCTTTTCACCTTCATTTTTCGAAAAACTCTTTATTGTGGTTTACTGTCAGAATACTCTTTCCCAAATAATTTTTTTTTTACTAACTCTTGCTTTGTGCAGCTACGCCATGTGTGCACAAATTTATATTACCACATTTGCACATGCATGTAGAGAGGTGCACATAAAAAAGAAAAATGGACTGAGACTAATCTGTTACTGAATGATCACTAACTTACTAAGTTTTTAATAAAAATTAAATATGCATACACACACATAAAATCTTAACTTCGAACCTCTCAACATCTCTGCATTGCTTTAAAACAAATGTTTGGATGTTAAGAAGACATAAAAAATTACTGTTTTTCATAGATGTCATAAAAATTAATGACAGGATAATTTAATATTAGATAGTAAAATACTAAAGAACTGAAAACACATATGAACCAAAGCAATTAAAAGAAAAAAATTGAACTATAGTAGCTGATTTCTGATTCCATTAAAAACCACTATTCTGTTAAAGTGATTTCAATTTCCCATATCATCAGACTTAAAAATTTAATTTTAAAAATCAAATATTTTAAAGTCCTGAGACAGGAGTAAATATATTGCTGTTCATAAAACTCTGAGGCTGTGACTGTCGTGATTTTGATCTCAGTATTAGAGAGTATCCTCAAAATCCACTGAATAACAATCTTGCTTTCAGTAGCGGAAATCAGATACCCTTCAGTTTCCACTGTTGTGTACTTGTGACTATTTCATGCCTTCTGCAGAAATTTTAGCATCCTGTTGGAATGGAAAACATCCTAGATACAAAAAATTACTCCTACCTACCTATTAGCTCATTCATATCTGAATATGCATAATCGGTCTCTGATGATTAAATAGTGTAATACACCATTTTGCCTTTGGTCTAATTTCTTTTATTATCCTGTTTATTGCAGCCAAGTCTCTGACCATAGCATCTGATATTGCTAGAAATACTATCTTATTCATAATAAAGGTTTAAATTTTTCCTGCTTCTCTATTTAATGAGGAACTTCACTTTTCTCCAAGACAGTTGTGATTTACTGGCAATACAAGGTAAATGAGAAAGCTGGAGAAACAGGCAGTGGTCACAGCAGCAACATTAATCACATGTCATAGACATCTCCCTGCTATACATAGCTTGACACATTCTCTTTTTCGAAAAGATGTCAGGGTTGCCCTCACTGTAACCTTTCTTGACCTGTTGTCATCCTGTTATGTTCATCCCCTCCACAGCATCACTGTTTTAAAAAGAGAAAAATAATAATCATATTTCTACCCTGCTATGGAAGTTTTTAAAGTTTTAAAGCATAAATTGTCATTGGACAGGAAACTAAAACTCAATTGTGTAAAGACAGGTTTTGAGAAAGCCCTCTATTTACTGCAATGCTTGTTATTGACAAGTTCTTCACAAGAAACTGCTTAAAATTTTAGAATAGTCAAACAGTAAAATGGAGGCTTCTTTTTCCTGTTGTTAAGAAGTTTTACTCTTCATCCGCAGAACCACAGCATATTCTGAATTTGAAGGTACCCACAAGGATCTTTAAGGTGAAAATACTTTAGAACATCAAGTGATTCAATTGAATAAACTCCGTGCCCCCATATTAAAGTGACATCTTCTGAAAGAAAAGCAAAAGGGTAAAAAAACCCTCTAGATGAATTCAAAATACCCCTAAAAATTCTGTGTGATCTGCCCTATTTTAGCTATTATAGCAACTTTCCCTCTTTTCTGACACCAAAACAGAACACCCATAAAAAACACACTCAATCCCTATCAGCCTTGATCTCCAACACCATCTGTCAGAAGAACCTATAGCTTCCCCTTCCTGAGCTCTACACATACCTTGTAAAACCTGGCATATCTATGAGCTTCAAAGTTTTTGACACCTGCCTAACCTTTCACATCTAACCTTGTGTAGCTGCTTCTCCAGCTGAAGGTTGATTAACCCCACTGCCAGCCAGGGAGTGTATTCTGTGTACTACATCACATTTTCCTATCAGGATCAACTCAATATTAATGAATTAGACTACAATTATCTTTAATTAAAGTTAGCTTAAAATCCATTTTATGTAATGGATCCATTTTTACTTGGGTATTTTTGGCATTCTCTATTTAAAATTCTACTGGTGCTCTTTAGAATGTTTTCTGGTATTGAAAATTCATAATTGTCTAGGCTTGAAATCTGCCTTTTACATAGCTCTAAATTTACTGTACTCCAGAATAGATTAAGAGGCTTCCCAGCCAGTAGTCTGCATTTAAGAAAAACCAAAAATCTCTCTTACGTCCTGTAGTCAGAAATCATGCTTCATGTTTGCTGTTAGCACTTAAGCACATTTGTTTTATTGTTTTGGCCTAAATCCAGACAGGTGACAGGTATGCTTACCAGAGGTATTTACCGTAGTTCTGTCAGCACACTCTTCCCAGTGAGGCTGACTTGAAAAACAAAAGAATTTCATGGGCAGTGCTGGCATTAGTACTCAGGACTCAGTTCCATGAGCTCTGGGAGCAAGCCTTCAAAGCTTAAAAGACCTCCAGCAGGAAGACAACTAATTGCAAAAACAGTGGAAGACCCAACTATTAACGTCTGTTCTGGCCCAAAGGCTCTGAAGAGGTTCACATTTCACTGTTCCAGAGCAGGAAAAAAATAGTGCAGATAAGGAAGAACAAACTGGGAACTGCCTCCTTTGATGCTTCTCATCTCAGAGAAATAGCAAAGACATGAAAAGAAAAATCCAATTATATATTTTTAGAATGTGACGACCACAGCACAATAAATTGAGCAGGGAACACAAGAACAAAAAAATCTGATGTGAACATTAAAAATGACATGAGTGAAATACAGCCTGTTTCCTTTTGTTTCATAGACATACTGTTCCATAACTATGTATACAAATGTGTACAACACCTACAGTGCATGCTATTGCATGTAGAGATGAAAGATATACAGTTGGTTTAGACAGTATTTCTTGCATTTTTGTCTTGGAATATATTTAAAATGTGTAGTTTGTTTATTTTATTAAATTTTGCTTCCTTACTGAAGAGCGGAAGACTACATATTACTGGAATACATTCTTTAAATTGATCAATCTGAAACTGGTCCTTGGATTAGAAGTTATTAAAATTTGGCCATTATTCAATTACTAACTAAAAGAAAAGATACCTTTGTTTTTGAAAGCACATATACTACTAAAAGGATTTTACTGAAGAGCTTGGACCAACAGTAATCATGTGGTGGATAATTTCTGAACAGTTTGCATCAAATTTTGTCTATTTTTAATTCATTATACACCTTAAATTGTAAATCACATAAGACTGTTTTTGTTTCCTGAGGAGAAAATTTTAAATCTAAGATCAAGGGCTAACAAATACACAAAAGAAAAAACACAGACAAGATTTCTTATGCCTCTTTTCCACTTATATCTTCACATCATGCAATTTCACTTTAAAGCATATGAGATTTGAATCCACTCTTTATTTGCAGTACCCATTCAGCATTTTTGCTATTCTATTTTTTGGTTAACATAAATCCCCAAATATGTATACTGCTTGCTATTTTTAAATATACCTGTCCATTTTCCCAGCAAGGCCTCAGGTTCTTAGCTTCCAGGTTATTTTCTTTCTCACCAGTATTGTTATTTTCTGCAAGCAGTTGAAATTATATGGAATGGGGCACCTTCCACTTTGCAGCACAATTTTGAAAATCTTGAGTGGCGTGAGCTATCGTTGAGCTACAGGACCAATTTTTTTTTAATAGTGATAAGGGACAGATTGCAAATGCATTCAAACAGCTAAGCTTGAAAATAGGATGCCTTGCGAGATTTTTCAAATGCATCAAGGCTTAAAACTTTTGAAAGTAACTTAGAAAACTCAATTTTTGCTTCTTCTTGTTTTCGTGCATGATCTCAAGCACATCAATGTGCATCTCACGTTCCCTTGGTCTAAAGTGGATAAAATATATCTAAATATAATGGTCCCATCCACTGTGAAGCTGCCAGGAGCTGCCACATTGGGGGTGACTTCATTGGGCATATCTGTGCTTGTGGAAGGAGGGACCTTGAGCAGCATACACAGAACAAAAATTTCACCTTATAATTTCATAAAATGCTAATGGAAAAGCTAGAAAATTGTAGGGATGTAGTCACAGAATGTCTTTGTGTCCTGGTCTTGTATGAATAGTACATTTCTATTAATTCCTTTCTGAGGATATTATGGAAGCCAAATGTACCTTAGGTTTACATATTTCAAAATACTTTGTTCTTATTTCAGAAGACATAGTTGCATGTGAAGAACAAACTTTACTTAGTTTGTCTTAGCTGTTGTTTTCTGTTACAAAATGTCACGAAATTTCAGTCTTGAATACACTTTATCTCAGGGAGCAATGTACAACAGTGTAATTCATTTTCACACTATTGAGGCATGCATCAGAGGAAAATCTACAATAAACCACAATAATTTTCAGTTCTGCAGAAATAAGTGCATCTGTGACCACAGGTGTGTGCTCATCTGTAAGCAGGGTGAAGATCTTCAGTTACTCAACATTTTTATATGCATGGGTGACAGAGAAGTGGCACTGCAATGATGTATTTAAAATGAAGGTGGCATGCGGGGATTTTTTTATCTCCTCTTATCTCAAGATACCTGCTGAAATTAAATAGTTTTAATCCACTTGCAAAAGAGGGAACCAGCTGGCTTACAGAAAAATGTAGAAGTCCACAAATGCTTTGTTATTCCTCACTGCATTTTCAGCACCTCAGATCTATCATTCCCCACAAAGGACTTGTCCCTGCATCGGGTTGCAAAAATGTTTTAAAAAAACCCAAAAACAAACCACTTACAAAAGAAGCCATTGAAATGTAATGACGATAGTGGAAATATCCGTCCAAAGGACAGAAGTATTTGCTTAGAGTAGTTACAGCACACATATGAAACTACAATCCCCCAAGCTGTTATTGATTAAAAAATGAGCAATGTAAGGGCAATAGAGTCCATAAAATCCTACTAAATTCATCAGAAGTGATAGCAATATATGTAATAAAATAATCGGTGTCATGTTTACAGACTTTTGATAGTGCATTTAGCCCACACCTCAGCACACAACACAAACAAAACTCATTGGATTTGTACTCGTACATATATCCAAAAGTGGAGTTTCCTGAAGGATTCAGTTGTATTTTCTGCCTCAGAAAAACTTGTTTCATACTTGCATGACCTAATAAGAATGAACTGCATGAACAAAGTCTGGTTCCTGTAGAAGATTTGTGGGAAAGGTTGTCACCCCCAGGCCACAGAGCCACCACTGTGGTGAGATTTGAATGCTATGGGAGATCCTGGACCCCAAATTCAGCACGACACCTCTAAGAGTATGAGCAGAAATACTTGAAATATTCTGAGAAATGTCAGCTTGAAATTTTCTTTCTTCAGAAGCCTACCTATTTCACTGCTTACTAGTGTCTCTTTAGTAACAGGATACACCTTTTAAAAGATCAGAGTAGAAATGAGACATATGAGCAGAAAGCAAGCAAGTTCAGCAGTGAAGCTGTAGTCATGTATATGACCACAGACTCATATCCATTTTAATCCCAAGCATGTGCTTCCATATTACTTAATCATACCACCATAAGGCTAATTCCTAAACACTTTTGTCCTGTCTGTTGCAATCATGCTCAGATGGCAATTCTTAAAAATCAGCCTGATCCTCATTGCATAGCAAATGCTTTTTCCTATAACCATTATTTTAGAAATAAACTCATCAAACAAAATAAATGATTATAAGTTAAACCAAGTATCCAGTTTCATCCTGAAGCCACTAGCAAATGAAACTGAAGAGTATTATTGAATTGCATTGGACTAACTGGAAAATCACAACATATAATTGATATGTTGATACAGCTGTCTGAGTTCTGTCAAGCCAGCCTACATTTCAGACATTTACATCTGTTTTAGAGAAAGAGGAAAGACACTGATTACATTTCAGATTACATTCAAACTGCGTTATTGCCTCAGACTAATAGTGCAGTTCGGCTCTTCTTTTGAAAGCTTTATTATTTTCAAAGAAAATACTGTGGGCAGAGAAAGCTGTTTGTTAAACACAGAAAGGTAGTTGGAAGCTTGCTTTACCCTGTCATTGTAAAACCCTGGTTACAGAGAAACATATAGAGTGTAAACACATGTATTTTTAGTTAAAATTAGGAAGACAACTATTCCAACTAAATATTTGAAGTAGAATTTGTGTGCTATCACACCCATTTCTGTGCTACAAAGCATGCAATTTTTTGTTAGACTGAAACTTCATTTCAAGAAACTATTCTTAATAGCATCCCTCCACTAGAAAGAGCAATTGGTGGGTATTTAATCTCATTTAATTTTGAGAAAATAAAATACAGGATCTCTTATATTGATAAAAGGTTAAATTTAATATTACAATAATTCAGCGTTGGATTCATAAAGAGCTAGTAACAATAATTCCCATTATACTTTCTAGAAATTTATTTGTTTGAAAATGGATGCAAATGTTAGTTCGACTAATAGTATTGAGAGATGGAGAGAATTCAAATAGTTTGTTTACTGAAATTCTGCTATCAGAGAGGAAAATAGCTGAGAACAGGAATTGCACCGTTTTTCTCATCCTATACAGGAAATGGGCCTTAGTTTCTGGGCTCAGCTTTGAGAAGCTGAAAGTTTTTTCCACTGTTCATCACAGAGCATCCTTGTGGTAGCACGGACATACAGCTACAATTATCAGTGGCATGTCTGGTACACAATGTGGCCAGAATGTTAGTCTGGGGGCACTCAGAGTGATGAATCCATGGACTGCAGGGCTGCCTGCTCCAGGGAATCACAGGTTCCCTGGTGCTGTTTGTGGCTGCTCCATCACCACCACACAGCTGCTGTGGAAGCGCTGCAGGACAGACCATGCTGTCAGTCTCAGTACTGGGTTCAACATGGTTTTTCTAACATTTTGAAGAAATACTGGACTTACAAGGAGAAAATCAAACCAGACCAGGAGGGTTAATGTGACTAAATGGAGTAAAATTTAGAGAGAGCTCCTGGACAGCGATTAGGGTGACACTTCAAGCGTTTCTTACTCTATAAATGGTAGTTCTCCACTGCTTTGTCTTCAAGTCTTCTTTAAGCTCCTCATAGAGATCAAATAAAGTTTGTTTTCAAATCCCTATGTACAAAAACCTGCTTCTGTATTAGACCTAAAAGCAAGACTGTGCTAAGCTCTCAAAATCCTGTTAGAAAGATAACCCCCTAAATCTTCTCCTCTGTCTCTAGCATCAAGCAATAGCTTTAGCTATTCTCTTTGTGCTGTTACTTTCAAACTTTGACTTGAATATGTTAAATCTACCTGCTAAATACTTTGTTGTTTGTCCATTTCATCTGGAAATGCTCCCATCCCAAAGTCTCCCATCCTCAATGAAAATTCATAAATACTTGTATATATTAGTACCATTTTATA
This sequence comes from Grantiella picta, assembly GCA_013397955.1. Classification (NCBI taxonomy): domain Eukaryota; kingdom Metazoa; phylum Chordata; class Aves; order Passeriformes; family Meliphagidae; genus Grantiella; species Grantiella picta. Next base: position 621,149 of record VZRM01001111.1, read on the forward strand.
GATTCCTATTTAACGTGGAAATCCACCTGTATTTTCCCTATGTCGAGCATGTTCTCTAATAAAATCTGAAACTAAAATTTACTTCACTATACAATATTTCTTAGAAAAAATTACATAAGTATATATTTATTTATCTACACATAATTATACACTTCTGTTAGTATATACTTATGTATATATGTTATGTTATGTTTGCAAGTTTTTATAATTTGTCAAATGCCACTCTTAGTTTATGCCTATACCTATGAATTTCTTGGATGTACTATTTTCCGATTTCATACATATCACTGCTAAATTTTTTTTTGAGATTTCAGACTAGAAGTGCCATGCAAACTGAACTACAAATCCACAGCTCAACATAGTGAAACTGTGAAGTAAAACCACAAATATCTGATTATGAAATCACCAATGACTGATCTTCTCTTGTGCTGGTCTAAATTAACCTGTGTCAAAACCAATCCAAAATGCACACATATGTAATTTTTTGCTATTCTTCCTGTTCATTGTTTCGAGAGGAAGTCAGACTGATTCACAAGTGGGATTTCTAGGTACACAAAATAGAATTGTCTGACTGGTGTGCTTCTGCAGCAAGTGGATTTTCTACCCACTCTACAGTCTCCACTGAGAAATCTAACCAGCATACTCTACAATGTGAGAAGAGGACCAAGAAATCTATCAGGAAAAACAATCTGCAGAAAAAAAATTGTTTCAATAAAAAACTGTAGCAAGGTTTGTGAAGAGAAACTGTATTGTGAACTTTTATATCCTTATAGTGCTACAACGCTATTACTACTTTAAACTGTACCATTTTTCAAACTGCTATAAGAAAGGAAAGGTATGAGAAGTGCAGAATAAGATTTTCTTTTTTTCTTGTGGCAGAACCAGCGCTGTTGTGGTCACGCTGTAATATCACTTGGAGGAATGGTAGAAGCATACTAATATAAAAAGTTTAATGGGTCATTTCAGTATGGGAGTTTGCTATGGACATAACTGTCAAGCAGTGGCAATTTTCTCTATATATTTCCTCACAAAAAGGAGGCTGTTCTTAAAGTTATTGATTTGTAAGCAACATAAATATGATTTTGCTCATAAATATGATTTTGCTCATAAATAAATGCTGAACACATGTAAAAACAAAGGATATATTTCTCTAATATAATAATAGCTAGACTAATTTTTCAAAATCTCATAAATTCCAAAATGTTTAAAAAATTACAAGAGATGGTTTTGTTTAAATAGCATTCTCTTGCTTTAAGTGGCTTGGCTTGAAAGAGTTCTCTGTCAGCTTAAAGATATTTTTCAGTCTTAATTCAATTTAGCATACAAACAACAATTTAAAACTTGACCAGGAGTGAATCCTCCAGACCACAGTTTGAGAAGTTCAGCCCTGTGGGTTTTGCCAGTGTTTATAATTTGTCAAAAGCCATTCTTAAGTTCTAGGGTAGTTTAGAAATTGTGAGCCCTGTCTTCTTTAGCGTTCCTCGTTCCTGTGTTGTTATTTATCACCATTAATAGCGCTTTACCAGAATATAAATTTCATTATATAGCAATACAATGATGTCCAAATGATCATGAAGCTTGCATTGCACCATTTACAAGGAATGGTGATTATAAACTAAGATGTTGTCCATTATTAAATCTTTTCTTAGCTCATTCTCCCTGCACTAAACAGTGCAGGGAGAATGAACAAGAAAATTCTTGTTCTTAGGAACAAGAAGGAACAAAGGAACAATGGAACAAAGGAACAAGAAAATTTTATTAACTTTCCTAACAGGCAGCTACTCCTAACTCTCAGTGATTGAACTAGTGCTCCATTTAAAATAAATTCAAAGGAGAAATAAAGAAAATACCTCATGGAATAACAGACTAAAGGCAAAGTAACAATTTAAATAAAGTCTCAATTCTCTATATATTATGACTTCTAAGTTATGAGATTTAAAACATGCTTTTCAAGGCTTTGAAACACTGGTTTTATAGTGAAAAAAATAAAGGAAAAAAAGCCATGGTTTTAAATAATGCTTGAATTAAGCAGCATAATTTGAAATAAAAAATAATAGAAGTACTGTGAGAATTTGAAGTTGGACTGCTTAGACACTAGACTAATACTGTCATTATAAATCATAAAGACAGACTTGAAGCTTAGGCCATTTTTTCTAGATATGAAATCCAATATTTTCAGAAAATACTACTGAGTTTTGAATTTCCTCTCTGAATTCTCATCTGGGGGCATAATGTCTAATAAACATGGTCATCCTTTCCTGAAAGACATCTCTTTAGGCCTGACACAAACTGACACTATCGTTAGTCACTTCTAAGCATTAAGAAATACCACAGCTTTCAAAGAATGAGAGTTTTCTTAGTAATGCAGTTCTGTTCAGATTGATATCTCTTGACTGCTGATAGAAAAACATAATTGGAAATGGCGTGGCTTTGAAAAATAAATTAAAAAAAAAAAGACAGAATCACTATGAAAGATCTCTTGTAAAATAATGGTTTAGCTAAGTATTTAAAAATAAAAAATCCTATACCTAGCAATTGCTGGAAAATGAGTCTATCAGCCAGCCAGGCTATATGCATGTACAATTCACATAAAATATTTTCTAGAATTTTTCATGCTCCCAAATTAATAATGTTATGCCAGTGAACTATGGGTAGTAATACAAATTCTCATGAGAGACAAGTCGGTCCTGTAATTGTTCACAAAAGTGAAAGTAGTGAAGATAACATAAACCATAATAAAAGCCAAGGTGTATTTATTGACTAATATAAACCTATCTAAAACTTTGGAACTGAACCCACTGACTCTTGAAAACTTTACATCAAAGTGGATCCTGGAAGGTGCCGGTTTCCAATAAATTTACTTTTTTTTGCTTTATTTTCTTAATGAGTTTATACAAAATGAAATTTTCTGAGATATGTACAGTGAAGTCATTAATATCCTGAAGGATGCCTATAATGTGAAGGTACTGCTGGTGCTGGGAAGCATGAGATTATACTACAAGAATAATTAGACCCTGCTTCCTAGTAGGAAAAGAAATAAAATTCTTAGTATAAAATTTCAAAGTCATGCATTAATGGAATAATAATAATTTCTGCTATACAGAAAGACATCATTAGTTGAAGCTGATAGAAAAGGAGAGAGATCTGAGTATATCTTTTAGATATAGAATCATTATAAGCAACAATTTAGAAAAAAAGTAATGCTAAGATCTGTCAGACAAGGCACCTCCAGTATTGGAAGGCATAACATCATAAATACAAAAACCACAGAGAACACCTTAATTAGTATATCTCTATGTTTCTGAATATCTCTGTTCAAAACCAGGTTAACTGGAATCAAGAATAATAATTGGATGCTAAGGTGACCAGAGAAAGAACACCTATTAAAAAAAAATTAAATTCACAGCATCATAGAATGGTTTGGGGTGGAAGAGACCTGAAAGATCATCTAGTTCCAACCCTCTGCCATGGGCGATCATCTAGTTCCAACCCTCTGCCATGGGCAGGAACACCTTCCACTAGACCAGGTTGCTCAGAGGCCCATGGAGCCTGGTCTTGAACACCTTATCTAGGTCAGCACAAAAATGGCTGAGAAAGTTATTGAGTCTCTGTGGGTGTGTTTGTGAGCTATAAGAAGGATGTGGGGCAGGAATCATGTGACTAATCAAATGTGATAGGATGCACTTGAAGAGCCTAGTGGAAATTATTAGAAACAGGTTGTCAAGAGTCCAATACTCATTGTCTGGATAATTTTAGATATTCCACACATGAAAAGTACACTGTTTAATACTAAATTTACTTATTTGAAATCATCTGATATTGCATGGGGTTTTGATTGAGCAGAATGATATTGTAATATAATTAAATCACGATATGAGCCCAAATCACACTTCAGTATAGTAGCGTGCTTATCAATAGCAGGTTTCAACAGAAAATAAGAACAAAATTTTTAAACCTATGAGTAAGCTGAGTGCTAGAATGATCATCTGAATGAAATAATAAAAGAAAAGAGCTTAAGTTTTTCAAGATGTCTGCCTATTCACGACGAAATTTAATAGTAGGACAGGAATCATCTCAAAGGTGGAATATTAAGTCTGGGAGAAGAGTATCTAGGGGGGCAATTTACTATAATGTCAAAATTGTAGCAGCAAAATTCATTACTCTTTCCTGATTGCTAATTTGCACTGCAGTTTCACTGCAACCGCTTTGTGCTTTAAGATTGTGGTTGATCAGCTGCAGAAGACAAGGGCTCCCCCACCAGTGCATAACCTAGGAGTTTGTTTTCTCTGTTATCTTCTATTTACCTGTGTGATTTGTAACTGCAGTTTTGGAGTATGTAACTCTCAGGCCTGGAGCTTGTTACTTGTGTTGTGTACTTGGAGCTTGTATATTTTACCAAGGCTCTCTTTGGTGAAGTCATTGCACATGAATTGACTATTCCGTGGGCTGTTGGGATTACAGGTCTTGCTCTCTATCTTGCCTGAAAATTCTTTGGAATATTGGAACAATACCCCAGTAGAATTGAATGTCTCTTCTTTATTGAAGTACTAAATTTTATGCAGACAAAAATATTTGTAGGCTTGTTTATATTATCTTAGATAATGCTTACAAAAATATAACTTTTCCCTGTCAATATACTGGAAAGAATTTTAGGTGCCTTTTATTTAACTCAGTAAATAGGATTTACACTCAAGATTGTGTTTCACAAAGATGATAAAAGCAATTGAAAGAGGTGTTTCCATGTGGAAGAAAAGAAGAGAATTTTCCCACCAAATATTTGCATGTGGCTTATGACACAGAGTCACAGGAGAGTGGCATAGAAGAGAGTGCAGGTCATCTTGTTCTATCTTTAGGTTCCTGGTTCCGCCTAGTCATTGTTTCTGATCTATATCCATGGGTTTTTCAGTACCTAGCAGTGACATGTCAGAAGGAAGGGTCTCAGCCTTCTGTCAGGATAAAGCACCAATCCGCCTGTGAGCGCCACAGTCTGACTTGCAGAGTTTCGGTGACACTGCAGACCCTTTGATTCCTGTGGAGAGGGTAATTCTAAGCGCAGCTTGCATGATGGACAAGATATTTTACCAAGGCTCTTCTTGGAAAAGATCGCCCCAGGAGTACCTGTTGAAGGTGTTGCCAGTCTATGTTTTTCTAAATGTCAATTGCACTTCTAGATTGATTTTATTTCTTTCCCTTTTTAAACTGATTTTAAACTGATTTTATTTCTTTCCCTTTCTCTGCTGCCTAGTTTATAATCTCTTGCCATTTATTCTATTTGCTTTTCTGAAGGCAAAAACATAAAACAAGGCAGACATATTCTTCGTCCCAGTAAGAACCTAAAAATAACTTTTCTTCTTATAGTATAAACATTGCTTTGGGTTATCCAGGACTTAAACATTTTAGTTGGCATGTCAGACAGGGAAAGTAGAAAAGGGTTTGCTGAATATCTCATTCTTCATCCATCCTAAGGTACTGGGATTACACATCATTAACTCCAGATGTACTCCATCACTCTGTACAGTGAAATTCACTGAGAATAAACCTAAATGCAAGAATTCAAGACCGTGATTTTTTATTGCCCATGTAATTCTGAGACTGTCCCATTCTTTTCTTCCAAAGTACACTGAGTGCTGATTCAAAGAGAAAATAAATTAGAACAAAGAGTTATACAGAAAACATCCATGTCATTTTAGGATATGCAGCACAGTTCATAGTATTACTCTCAGTATTTATGGCACACCGCATTAGAGGGCAGAAATTGAGGGATGGTTTTAAAGGAAGGATTTCTAGAAATTATGAGATATTCATAGGATGGATTAAAGAGGCACTGCAGTACTGAAGCAACATAATTTCAAATAAAATCAAATATAATAAAGGAAAAATGTAGCAATGTAAAAAATATTTGCACAGAACATATAAACTTTTAAACAAAGGCTGTGATATTAAGCTGAAAATTCATAAAGGAAACACAATAACAAAATCTTTCTCCAGAATAATAGATGCAAATCAGTATTGTCATCAAAACTTTATTTGTTAAAAAAAAGGATTTTTTTATAGCAATAGTTTTTTTAAGAGATAAAATATATGTTTTTTCAATGTCAGTGACAACACTGAGATTCAATATCAAGATATGTGACATATTGTAAGCACCGTGATTTGTTGCCAAATATTTAACTGAAATCATGACTTTTTAAAATATGAAATCTGAAGAAAAATATAATAGTCCAGTGCCAAGTATATCTTATCTGGATAAAAGATTTGTTTCCAAATCTCACTCAAACTAGCTTGCCTCAGGTTTCTCTCAAGCACTAGTGGGGCTTCTCTGGGAATTTGAAAACCAGTTGTTGTTTTGCCCTTATTTGATTGGGATGGGCAGAACAAAATTTTATATATTTACCCATACAACACTAGTGGGATCAGCTGTGCATACTTTTTTACCATTACATGAGAACCAGGAGTAGTTAAAAGAGGAGCAGGACTGTGAGAATGTGGCTAATAGAACTATAGATATTGTGTTGAAAACTCAATTTCCTTCACAAATATTTTTAGCATGTTGAGACCCTTGGGTACCTTCGTGCAAAACTGTTAACTGACAAAATTGAAACTCTTCAGGTATTTAGGCACTGTTAATTGAAGCTGCCATTAATTACAACAGAGAAATGATTAAACCATTAAAGAGATCTGAGTAACTTCATTTTACTTCTTCTCCAGTTATGTCATCAGCTGGGAACTCTGTTGGAGTGTTTTTACACTGGAACTCCAATTATTATTGCTATGCCATCCTTCAAGATTCTCATTACCATGGGAAATCTTAATGTCAACTAAAACAAAACAAACAACTGGAATATCTAACCAAAAATATTAAAATTTCCTAGAATATGGAGCTTTAGAAAGAAAAGTTTAGAAGGTGAACTCTCTTTCACTCTAACAGCTCAGAGAACAAAGTACAAACATGAAAGTGCACAGAATCACAGAATCATAAAGGTTGGAAAAGATCTCTGAGATCATCAAGTCCAACTTGTGACTAAATACTGCCATGCCAACTAGACCATGGCAATAAGTGCCACATCCAGTCTTGCTTCGTGAAAGTATATAGAAGGGTGTGTATGTATATATGTATATTTTTTTCTTGACCCTGACCCTGATAAGTACCCTGCCAGTCACTTGTTCTCTCCCCACTGCAGGAGAAACGGGGAAGAGAATCAGAGAAGCAAAGGTGAGAAAATTTGTGAGTTGAGACAGAAACAGTTTAATAAGTGAAGAAAAGCTGTGAGGGCAAAATAGAATTTTTGGCAAAGAATGCAAAATAAACAATTTACTACTTCACACCAGCAGGCAGATAAAAATATTCCTCCTTCCTCTTCCATTTCCTTTCAGCTTGTATTACTGAACAGAACATTATATGGTATCAAATATTCCTTTGGTCAGCTCTCGTCAGCTGTTCCTCACAAAGCTTTTTGTACTTTCCTATCCTGGGTGGAAGAGAAAGCCTTGATGTTGTACAAACTCTGCCCAACAATAGACAAAATACTGGTGTGTTATCAACACTTTTTTTTGCTGCGAATTCAAAACACAGCACCAGACAGGCTGCTATGAAGATAATTTTATTCCAGCCAGCCTTGTTGTGATACGTATACTAACGAGTGACATAGGTACTAAAATAGATTTTTGCCAAGATTTTCTGGCATTCCGCCACTGGGCACTCTGATTCCAAATATTAATAATTTTTTAATTATCTTTCAGAAAAAAAATTAATTCCTGTAGACAAAAGTGCTTTTTCTTTTTGTAAGATTGGGGAATGAGGTTTCCTGCAGCTGCTAAATATTTTTCTGTATATAATAATACATTTAGTTGATAGAAACCTATATATTTCAGAGATTATCTGACAGCTTCCTAGGTGTATTACATTTTTGCATTAAAGAGCTCTTCCCTCAGCATTCAACTTTAGAATAAACTTGAAAAAATCAATAATTGTTTTCTTCAATAATTTAATCTATTAGATCAAGACTTAGAATTTTTTCTAAAACTATTGATTTAAGTATGAGGAAGATGTTAACAAGACAACTATTATTTCAGAAAATATCAGTCATTTTCCCACTTTAACATGTCTAATACAAGCTTCTACATATTTAACTATATTGAAGTAGGAAGGGGAATAACAGGTGCTTATGAATTCTGAAAGAATCACAAGGAATATGAAAGTTAAAATCATCAGGTCTACAGTGATAAATTCTTCCTCAGACCCAAATAACCTCTCTTTCATTTAACTCTTTCCAGGTATTACTGATGTGAATTAGAATAACTGCATTAACCATGGAGCTGAAAAATCATGTTGGATTTTTATACAAAACTACAAAACTCCCTTTTCAATGATAAAGAATTTTTCTCCAAGCTTCCCAAAACATTAATATTAATCAGTAACTCTTCTGAAGGATTTGAAATGTGCTGAGAGGGGGTAACGAGCAATATGTTTTGATTGAGGCATAACCAAATCAGTCAGAACTTTTTAAAGACAGGTTTTCTGATATACTAATGCTATCTGACAAAAGCTGGCTGTTAATATTTAGGTATGAAAATATTACCCTGTGCTAGCAAAAAAAAAAAAATGCAAACAACATTCCTACTAAGAATAGAATTGCTTTTGTACCACTACTGAACAGTAGTATCAGAAGTGCCTAAATACTTCTGTGGATCTGAACTTATGCACCTAAATCCATGGCCAGGAACACATAATTAAATTATTGAGAAGTATTCTAAGTCAGCTAAGGCTGGAACTGTCCCACCAGTGAGATCAAATACACTTCACTTTTGGGTATGATATCACGTTGCCTTTAAAGAAAAGATTACAGTAAGTGGCAAAGCCTTGAAGTTTCAAATAGCACTCAGCACACTGTAGAGAACAATGAAAGTTCAGCATCAGGATTGCTCATGGAAAAACAAAGGCGATCTTAAATGCTTTCTGTTATCAAGTACGACATTATCTACTCCTAAGACCACCAACATTTTAGTGTGGCATTAGAAGGTGGCTGTCAACCATGGATCCCTTCTTCCTGTTGTTGGAATACCTTGTCATAAGGTCAGTGTTTCTAACAATAAAGCATGTTTCCTAGGGCTGTGAAGTCATTCTCTAACCACTTAGAACTTCTTTTAATTAATTTCTACTCCATTTTAAAACTGTCAATGTCATGCAGAGAATGATAATCACAATAATTCATGTGCTATCTTCGAAGACCAAGAACCATTGCAACAAATTGCAGCTTCTTAAAAAATCAGAGATCTACAGTCTAGTAATCTTCCTCACCAATAGTAGATGTTTGAATTATCAAAACATGAGACAAAAAGGAAAGATAGTACTTGAAGTGCTGAGTACTTTGTTTTTTACCCAGTTCATACTTACAACATTCTCTATGACCTTCAAAACACTTGCATTCACACTGACAGCCTGAACCTAGTATAGTTTTACAAGTGTAATTGTAGCATGCAATTGAGTCAAAAAATTAAATCAGAACAATGATTTAAACTATGTGAAATTTTCATGTTCATTTCCCATTGTAGCGGGACTACATAGTGGGGCACCATAATATACTTGTCTGGTGTCTCAAGCAGTTCACTCCTGCCTATAATTTCTGTCAGGAAAATGGTGTTTATTTCAGTCCTCACATCAATCACATGTACCATCTTGCTTGTCTTCAAGTAAGTTCTAAACAAAACTAAATAAAAAAATGGAGGGGTCTCCTCAGGTCATCTGGTCAAACCAGCACTAGCTTCAATGACATATCTCATTGCTCAGGATGTTTTTCGGGTGAGTTTTGAGACCCTCCAGAAATGGAGTTTTCACAACTCTTCATTTTTTATTGGAGATTAATAAACTATTTTCAAACAGTTATCTGCTCCTTTTATGTAGAATTTCAGACTTGCATTCACTTGGAAATCTCCCTTCCTTATAACTTCTCTTAGGATGAGGATTGCAATCAGATCTTTCCTCAGCTTTCTCTTCTACAGCTTAATAAGTGCAGTTCCCTCAGTTTCTCCTGGTAAGTCACGTGTTCACACTACTCACCCATTCCATGAGCTCCCTCTGAAGTCTGCAGTTCGGTGACCATCTTGAACATAGGGGCCAAAAGTGGTTACAGTATCCCAACTGTAGGCACGAAGGGACTGAGAAACTTTGATTGAGGCTGATAGCTATTCATAATACTATCTGGCCTTTGTGTCTTGCTAGTTGCAATAGCCTTCTGCTGCCTTTTTTGTTACATATCTGCCAGGGAGTTATATCCAGAAAGCCTATATGCATTTCAGAAGCTTTCCAGAAATACATTTTTGATAGTAATTTTAACGGTATAAGCTAAAAATCTCTGAAATATTGATGATTGAATCTTTGCACTGATAGTATGACAACCACGTACCATATTTATACTAAGGATTTCCTCATAAATAGAAATGACTGCAGAAATGTTATGTGTGAATAATGCTGCCCAATAATGGTAATAATAATAATGGTAATGCACAGTCCTAGTGTAATCACTGAAAGGGCAAGTTCCATTTGCATGGACAAACTTCCATGGAACTTCAAATATGCACAGTGAAACTTTTGTGTTTTATGTCCTGCTCATCAGGAAATTTGTTACTTTTCTCAAGTGAGTTCCCATGCAGATTGTATTTGGATGTCAAGACTTTTTGATAATAACAGCTTAATATTTAAATATATTTGAAGAATTTGACAGTCGTCTCATTCTATTGTGAATTGCTTCAGAGCTTACCTTCTCCCCCTGCATCCCTTATTTGATCAAGAAACTTCTCACAGAACAACTTTTGACTTCAAAAGATTAAAAGTCTACTTTAAGATAGAGTTCATCTTTCCCCATTGAGGGATTCTTTTGTTTGTTTGGATAGATGAATTGTTGTCAGAGAGTGAGCCCAAACTGAAAATCATGAAGAAGCCCTTGGCAATCATTGCACTTTGTTTTTAAAAAGTAGCTTTTCTGGAGGGTTACAGTTAGTATAGATTTTGTGTGCTGCTACGTATCTAAATATATCTTTGTGTTGCAAAGTTTTGGCATGCTGTTCATAGCATTATAATCAAAACCCAACACTTTTTTTCCTGTAAACACACAGATATCTCAGTGGCCTTTTTTTTTTTTTTTCCCTGCTTATTTTGTAGTAAATTTAACCTTCATGTAGCAATACTGCTGTTTTCAAACTACTTGATAAAGTTTGTTGGAAGGAGAGGCTTGGTAACTTGCAAAACTGCCTGAAGACTTACTAAGATGTTGAATTATGCAGACTGTTTGGATTGAGCCAAGAGAACTGAGATAGGGAAGGTGTCAGTCTGACTGTCAGACTATAGAAATAGTCTGAAGCTGAACAACATAGCTTAGCTGCTTTGTAAACACACTCATGTTTGTTTAGTGTAGGTTGGGATAGGTTTTTGTTTGGCGAAAACTGAACAGGGCTTTGAAGTGTTAAAGCTACCAAGACACCTCAGAATTTCACACATCCCAGACAGCTTGCAAAAGCTGGTCACAGGAGCTTTCACATATTACCTGTCTTTCCATTCAAAATGAAAATCTAGTATCAGGAGTTTTCAGATAGGATATTAAATGCATGGGGGTGGGTTTGGTTTGGTTGACTGATTGGTTTTCCTTTCTTCCTTAAGTGTTATCTCCTCTTCCTAGTACTGTTAAAAATGCTTTTACCCTTTGAGCATGCCTGGGTGTAACTTCTACCTATTCAGAGAATAAGCAGTATCAGATAAAGATCATCCAAATATTTAAATTAACAATTGTTATTGTTAGAAAATAAGAAATAATTGGTTATGATTTCTTTCTGGGAGGAAAAATATCTTCCATCTACTCTGTATGGTTTGTCTTTCTTTTTATGCTTAAATTCATTTTTTTATGTCAATCTGGAAGTATTTATATATATATGGGTATACGCTTTGTCTGAATCTAGGTAGCTATAGTATACACAGTTTATGCTTAAGTTTGGTTTAGAGATGTACTAATAGGAAAGTATTTTGCCATGGCAGAACATCTGAAGAGTGTGATTTTGGTTTGGCATTACAAGAATATTACAAGGGGTGCCAATGTATGTTAGTACCTTGAGTAGCTACAGCCAAGATGTTTTTATCAGAATGTGCTGCAGGCATCATTTTTACTGTTTTTCTTTTTCCATCCAAACGGAGAGAATTTTAAGTTTTGGTTGTTGGTTGTTTTTTTTTTTTTTAATTACCTCATACTGGGATCTAATTGAACCAAATGTGTTGTTGGAGTCAGTGAGTCTAGTTCCCTGCTATTGTCAGGCATTGTGTCACAATCTTGACAAATGTGTTTTGAGATGAGCTGCAATACTACTGGTCATATAATCTCCAAGAAACCTGTCATCTGAAAACATCATCAGTAATAAATCTAAAAATGTTAAGTGAACAGATGTGGGGAAGAAAAATAACTAGGGAGAAACAAACAAAAACCACTTCAGTCAGAAAGTATCATGTGGCACAATCATTTTCTTAAATGAAACCACATTTGCTGTTTTGTCTTCAATTCCTTTCCTGTCGAACCAAAGGCAAGCCCTGTCACTAATTTTTTTAATCCAATTCCACAGTTTACAGGCTTAAAGACTTGCTTTTCTATATCTAGCACTCTTGCCTACTTTGTGCAATTAAGAAGTGTATCAAGCAATCTAACATTACTTTAAGAAAAATCTTAAACTGTGGCAGTTCTAAAATTCAGACACCTCTCTGGTTGAGATATTAAAGCACACAGTGAAGAAGGTGCCCAAGAAAGACAGAGGCTGTAGTGCTTACTGAACTTTTTATGATACAGTGCTGCTTGCTTTTCCTATTGTTTCAGATTATTTGGAATCACAAGAAGCTATATTTTAGAGACTGAAAAGACAAGGTCAAATCTCTGCCTCCTTAGGTCCCAGCCCTCCATTAAAAGAGGAAAATAAGAAGCTGAACTTTGAAAAATCACATTCATAATCCTTCAAAACTTTAACGTTTCTTACAAAATAGCTAAGTAATCAATAGCTCTAAGCTGTAACAGTGCTGTTAACTAGTTGCACTAAAGCTTTAGAAACTTTCTCTTTAAAAGAATTTTCTTTGCGGCTTCACTTTTCAGTAACACTAATTTAAGACAAAGTATAGTTTTGTTTCCTTTCAGCCTATGGAAAAACATTGCAGAAAACCTTATTTTGTGTAAGAATCACAGGCGCTGGCAGCCAATTCAAGTAAAATTAAGTATTTATTTGAGATCTGGCAACTGAGAGTCCCTTGACAGCATTTTCCAGAAGTCAGTGCTTGTCTTCTCATGCATTGTGAGAGAAGAAACATTACTCTCACTTTCAAATAGCTGTTGTGTTGAAAGCCAAAGTATTTCACCTAGCACTGAGGTGTCTCTTCCTAAAGCTCTGTTAATGTACCTGGGGTTACCCCAACACCAGAATCTGCTATGGATATGTTATCTGGAAGTGTGAAGGCCACTGAGCTACATCTAGTACTGAATGTGTATAAGTAATAAAATTAAGAAAAAAAAATTAAAAAAGGGAAAACAAAAACAGTCGGGATTGTAAAACACTTGAAAAGCCTTTCAGATCTTTTCACTTTAGAATTTGATCACTCAGTCCATGAAGCAGAGAAAGCATGCTTGCTGTGAAAAGTTCTGTGCAGATCTAATTAATTCTTCAGAATAAACCGCTATTTGTTGGGGGAAAAAAGTATAATGATCTCACTAAAGAAAGCATGTGTTGTGCTTCTGGGTATTCATAAGTCTTTGACACATAGATAAATACTTTCTGCCTTAACCAAATTTGGGATTGAAAAAGATAGGATGAGAAACTCATTTTTTTAGTATGTAAAAAATCAAACCTTCTATGTTCCTTGAGTTACTGAGGCTTCCTATACATAATTATAGGGCTTCTGTGCTCCGATTTCAGCATGTTCCTAGAAGGGATAAAGCCTGCAGTATAGTTATTTCATGTTGAAGGAAACAGAGAAACTCGGGATTCTGAAACAGTACTTTGTGATGTTTTTCTGTTCTAAGTTCTTCCTGAGAAATGGTCAAACCTTCTATAATTTCTCAGAAACCTTTGAATTATAACAGCAAAAGACTTCCTAGAAGAGCTGAGCTTGATATCTAAATAATGCACGGCAGATTTAAAATTTGGCTGATCAGTATAGTTAAAGCTGCACAAAAAAAGTCATGGGTTTCTTTAGTTGTTGTTTGCCTGGGTTTTGGTTTTATTTCTTTGGCTTAGGGGTTTTCTTTCCTTCCCCACATCTTTCTATAGAATATCTGAAAGATTAGAGGGGTTTCAAAATAAGTCTTCAAATTAAGCTTAGCAATCAAATTATACCCAGTAATGTTATGATGCTGAATACTTTATTCCAATGGGAAAATTTTTGAGTAACTATGAAAGTGTGACTACCAAAAAAACTATTGATATTTTTGGCACTTTCTGAAGTTTTTTGGTTCTGGTAAACTGTATATGCAAAACCTATGTGAGCAAACCCAGGGTGCCAGCATAGATATTTTAAACTTTCTTAATCCTGAGTCTCACATTGATGGCTGCTGGCGTGACTGGATACTCTCAATCTATCAGGGATATTCTGCTACTCAGATAGGATAGCACTAGTGGTGTCAGAAATAATTAAAATGAACTTTGTTTCTCGAAACCAGTTCTTCAAAATACAAACAATTGCTACTGGGGTTGATTCTTGACTAAGGGAATCACTTAGGACTTTTTCTACCAGGCCCAGATATAACCTAATAATCTTGCACTTAGTAAAATTATTTGTCTGCTATGGGAAACCCAGGAATAGGTACATTTTCAGGGTCTTTGAGTATAATAGGTTTAGGAATAAATTTTACTTGGCTGCATGTCTACTATGTCAAGCTTGAGGATCCCCATGTAATTTTTCAAGATTTGTTATCACTGGTGGATGACTTTACTGCTCTTTCTGAAAGTTTAAAACCCTATTTTTAAGAAGGAAGTAGCATCTTCTCACTCTACCATAGTGTACCTCTGCATTTTCATACATATTCTGTGTGAATACACACATACACAGGAAAATGTACTCTGTCTGTATAGATACATGGCATATACACATTGTCTATGTACAGTTGCCTGAATGTCAGTAAGATGGGCAGAAAGGAAAAGCAAAGATGGCTGTGGCTAGAGGGTTTGAAAAGGTGGTGTTTGTGTGTGTGTGCATAGATACACATATATATATTGTTGAGCTTGTGCTGCTGAAAGGGCAGACACTGAAAAAAAATGAGTGAGACTAAACTACCCAATTTCATATAATTTCTGAGTATATCCATAATTCCTTGCTCGTAAAGATCTTGATTAAATTTCATTTTTGAAGCTCTGCAAGAGTTAGTTTAGGATAAGAATATTTCCTATATGCAAAGAATGATATGGTTACTTCTATCTGTTCCTCCCTCACCCCCATAATTTTCAATCAATTCAAGTAATGTACACATTTTAAAAGTGAGCCTTTTTCATGACACACGTGTTGTTCCATCGCTTTGGTGACAGTGGTAGGTGTCCAGCTCTTCACAAAGCACTGAATCTGTAATACAGTTTTGTTATTGACACAATTGCTTTTCATGAGCTGGCTGTGAGCCCATGGGTATAAGTGTCTCTGTTTGTGCTAGCTCAGTGGTGCACGCAATGACATAATTGTTTCTTGACTAATAAGCTATAATGTGAACCACACGGACTGTGGAAATTTAATTTACAAGGTAAGTGGTCATTTGACCATGAATTGAAGATGTTGCCACACAGAAACAGAAGATCTGAACTACATGGTAGTGAGAGGCTGGTCTTTGCTATGAGCACAAACTGTGTGCTGCTGGCAAATGAAAGGGCTTCTGGGAGACCATTACAGGAAAGAATACAGGATTAATAGAGTCTGTCTTCTTAGTGCAGAAACAATTTATCAGTGACTGAGACAAGGTAAACTCAGATTTTATGACTGTTTTCATTCTGTTCAGGACAGATGAATAAGTTTAACAAAATGAAGAAAACAAATGTATAAAAATGTGAAACAGCTATGCTTTCAGTGGTACTTGTAAGTAAAAGCAATTTAAGCCTACTAAATTATTGGAGACTCTTGGGTTACATGAGGTTTTCCAAGATTAATGAATAATATAAAAGTGAAGATACAGTTGGATATTTAAGATGCATGATTTTTTTTACACACTTCAAGCCTTCTTTTCACTTAACACTACAGAAATACCTTTTCTTGTATCTCAGTTTAAAAGATGGCTAAGCATGTAAGAGCACATCTTTCCAGGCTCCTCCAGGCAAAATGGGAAGTATAACTCAACTAGTTTTTACACACTGAATATCATCACTGCTCAAGTTAATAAAAAATTATGTAGGTTTTTTTCACTAAGCAACATGCTGTTTTACAAGGGCTTAGTACTGACATATAAAAGATATATGCTTAATTGCATTCGTTGCAATATTGTTAAATGGTGAAGAAATATTAAGAATGTTTAATTAAAACGCTGACAATACTATTTGTGGAAGCTTTTGCTTGCAGCTAGTTCTTTTCTTGGAAAACAGAAAACAAAATCAGGTTTCCTACCTGTTGTGAAGTCCAAGCTGAAAATAAAGAACACAGTGGAGATCTGAACCATTGAGTGTGTTTCCCAAGAGACTACACAGAATCTTCCTGAAGCTTCCAACAAGTAAAATGGCTCTTTGAGAAAGGATGGTCCATTGCATTGCCCAGTTTCTGGCCAAATTCACTGTTCTGGTAGGGAGAAGTGCTACAGACTGGGATATTCAGAGAAATTACCCACCAGACCACACACAAAGCAGAAGGCTTTATTTGGGTGGGTCTCTCCAGAGAAGTGGGATATAATCTGAGTTTCTTATCAGAGGAGAGTTTCAGTAAGACTTTATTTCTATTGCCAAATGAAAAATTGTTTTTTTTATTTTGAAGGGGAACAGCCTTGTGTCATGCTCTTTGCATAGAATATCAACAGGGACTAGGGACCTCACAATACTCTGCTGCTTCTCCTTTGGTAGATCTTTGACGGTGATATCATTCAACAGGATTTTGCTACACATGGGAAAACGGAAGCGTAAGGAACCATATTAATTTTCCTGTTCTGACATTTTTAACATATCTTGGTAGGAAAACTTTTTCAGCAACATTGGCTCATATCTTTAATAACTAGATATATTCAACTAGAAATTCTTTGTTTTATTCTGTAAACTGCTGTAGTTATCCCAGAATTAATTAGAGCCATGTGACCTGTGGATTCAACACTGTAAATCTCCTTACCTGAACTGACCTAACTGCTTCTTGCTAGTTTCTTGATACAGATTTGATATGACAGATTTTTGTTTTAAACTCCTAAACTCCATCAGATCATTCTTCTATCATAGCAATTTTTCTGCTATAAGAGCTATTAAACCAGAATAAATATTTAATTGCAAACACACACAGCATGAGTTCTTAATATAGTTCCATCAAGAAGTCATGGTATGACTAAAGACGGTTTAATGTTTTAGTTAAAACATACATTTATGAGTGAGTGAAGAATGCAGCTGACAACAGGAATTAAAAAAGTATTTTAAGGTATAATTACAAAAAAACAAGCTAAAACAACTCTTTTTTACAAGTCAGCTTTTGGGAACATATACTCTTCTGAAAGATCTCAGATTCATTATCTGTGAGTCCAAACAGACAGGTATTGACCAGGTTTCTTTTTTCTGGTTTTCATTTGAGATTCTTGATAGCATTGATTCATCTGAAAAAGATGATGATGATGATGGTGATGATGATGATAATGATAAAAAAAAAGAGCAACAACATTGTTCACAGCTGAACATGTAGGTGAGGTCTTCAGTTTTCACATCAGGCATCTCACAGCAAAAAGAATGATTAAGGTTTGCAGGGACATTTGGAGGTCATTTGATAAAAAACTCTACTCAAGCAGGATGATCCAATGCCAGCTGGCCAAGACTATGTCCATGCAGATTTTTAATCTCGCTGTCTGCTTATCCAGCCCAAGTTTCACCAGCTTCTCTAGGCAGGAAATGCTCCACCTACCAAGCCAGCAATAGAGTCATACCCAGTTGATCATTCATTTTCTCTAGGTCCTTGGATTTCTGAAGGCTGGTTCTGCTACTAAAAACTGAGATGACAAAGGTCCTTGGTACTTCAGCTTTTCCTACATCCTTTGTCAACAGGGCTCCTGACCCATTTAGCAGCTGGTTCATGCTTTCCCTAGTCTTCCTTTTGTTACTTTTCTATATATAGAATTCCTTCTTTCTGCCTTTGCCATCCCCCACCAGATTCTAGTCCAGGTGGGCATTGGCTTTCCTGTGTCTCTCCATGCTCAAACTGTGTCTCTGTAGTCTATACTTTTACTGCTTCTGTCTTCTGTATTATTCCTTGCTATGTCTGGCTTTTGCTATGAGCTGCTTGTTTATTCATGGAGGCCTTCTGGCAGTTTTTACTTCTGCTCATTGGAGTGGACTGCTCATGAACCTATGGGAGTTGATCCTTGAATTTCAACCACTTTCCTTGCACCCTTCTTCTCTCCAGGGCTTTATCTCACATGCCACTTCCCAGTGCATCCCTAAAGAGGCCAGAATCTGCTGTTCTTAAGACCAGTCTTGCAATCTTGCTTTTTGGTCTCCCCTCTTTTACCAGGATTCTGAAATCTACCAAATCACAGTCCCTGCAGCCAAGGCTGCTTTCAACCTTCACATTCCCAACCAGATCTTTGCTTATAAGATGAAATTTTGAAAAATAGAGATCTTCTTCAGAAAGGTCAGCACCTCCTCTGGCTGGCAAACCAGAATATTATTCTGGTTTTACCCTTTTGTCCTCTGAACTGTATGAACTGTGAATGTCTATAAATATGCATATATTGTAAGCGCTGCTCACATTCAACTTCTATCATACCAAGTCCTGCATAAAAATTGTTGTGTTACCTGCCAGACTCAGAGGTTTGCTTCTCACTGTGGACTTGGGGGTTTTGCTGCATGAATTTTACAGAGGGCTTATGCTGCATTGTTACTTGTATGGTGCTATCTACTGTAGAATTTTACTTCCACAAGCAGGGACAATGTGGGGTTACTTAAACAACTTGTAAACAAAATATATCTACTGTTTCTCTGATATGCCATCTTAGAGGTGAATGTTTATATATTGGACAATGGAGTGGATCTACAGGAATTCACTGTACCAATATATTATTGGCATTTAGTTATAAAATTGCTAACTTTGACAAAGCATTATAATGATATTTTGTTTTAAAAAAAAGGTTCTTCAAAATGCTGGAGATATTTTATTTCATACTAAGTTTTCTACTCAGCAGTAAAAATTGTGATTCTTGTTACAATCACCAGTTATTAATAAGTAACATATTTGTAAATTGATCCTTCAAAGACAAATCTTTTCTCTGGCAAATCATTGGTTTTTTTTTTAAATTATAAATGAGGAGTTTTATGTATAAAAGAAAAACCCTCGAATATCTAAATCTTAATTGATGAAATCCAGTCTTAATATGTCTTGATTTCTATCCACCTGTAACATGCTCTATTTTCTCAGTATACTTTAAGTGACCAGCATGACAGATACTCTTATAAGACGGTTCTCTTTGTTTTCAATTAAAAGTAACTATAAGCGTGCAATTCCTTCTAAAGGAAAACTGGTTCAAGGTTCACAGTAAATGCTTTAAGTAATACATGACTTACTGGAGAACCTGATAGGATAAATTAGTCCCTAAAGAGACCATTTACAGAAACTCTATGAAAGGACCAGTTCTCACAAAGCTGAGAGAAATGCTGCTGTTGGAATTTTGCAAGGATATGTTACGATTAACTCAGTTGGACATGACCCTGAGAGGGCAGCAGTTCAACATGGTGTCTTTTCCAAGTCATAAGAGGTTTTAGTTTGAAGATCATTAAATGCCTCAGTTGTCTTCTAGATTAGCTACTTCCTAGTTTAGTCTTAAACCTAACTGTGTTTTCTAATTTTACACACAATTACTTTGCAGTAATGTGAAACATTTATTTTATTTTTTCAAGTATCAAGTACAGAAACATCTGTTGAACAGAAGTTTCTTCTTTTTAATGCCATAACTGATGGAACACTGCTATCCATCTTGGAAATATTAGAAATAAACTTTCAAGTACTTGCCCCTGGAGGGTTCTTAAAAGCCTGGTCTTGCACATCTGTTAGCCTTACAGCTCTTTCTTTGTGTCTGCTTCTTGTTCCTGTTCTATTCTTCTGTTGCTGTGGGAGCTTTTTTTCTCTCTCCCTCTTTTTCTATTCACTGTTTTCCAGAAACTTCTCCCAGATGTACTTGCTTGATGCCTCATATATAAACTACTGTCCCTTCCCTGCAGAGAAATCTGTATGATCCAAGAGATCAAAATAGACAGCTCTTTTCTCTGTTGGTTAGCCATACATTTTTAACAAAACAGAACATATAATAGACGTACCATAAGTGATAAACAGACAAACAAAAGTGCATCAGCATTAATATCTAATAAGGATGCCTTTGAGAAGTAAGAGAATGCCTAATGAGAAAAAGCTTGCATGCAAGAAAGAAGGTGATGCAGCTTTGTTAGCTAGAACTTGCAACAGCTAGCATAAAAGACTGTTTATACTTGATCAAAAAAAGAGAAGTATCTGAATTCTACTTTTAACCCATATCTCTGGGTTTGATGTGAGATTATCACATTTGGTGGGACTGTTTTTTCAGGATCTGAGCCCATGTACTTATTGGTGTAATTGAAGCAAAATGCTGGTGCACATTTTTCCCAATATGAAAAATGTCTCCTTGCCTAAGATATGCAACTGCCAAACTTTAGAATACGGGAAGTACAGATCAAACAATTTTTACTCTTAGATCCTTTGTACCATTACTATGCTCCACATTGAGAAAGGAAAGAGAAAAAAATGTCACAAAAATATAACTAGAAAACATTCCATTGTTTTATACCTGGCCTCGCTAGCACCTCAGAAAGAGGAGTTGTCATAGTGCTTTACACATTCTGCTGTGGCATAGAGCTCCCATGTACAAGTCCTACCCAATGAAATCTTGTCCAAAGATTCAAGGGAATTGATGCAGATAACAACTAACATTACCTCATATTTGTGCTAAGATGAAACAGGAAGAAATGCATATTCTAGTTCAACATTTCATATTTTCTATAATTTTTTCTTTTGTCCTTCAGAAAAACTTAGAGATTATTTGAAAGGCTTTTCTCATGGAAAGTCATCCTTAGGAAGTGTTCAGGCTCATTCCTTAACTCTGCTGCCAGCTGTATCTCTCCTGCCTCCAATTATTAAAAAAAAAAATTCCTTTAGCAGTTGATTTACCTTTAGGACCCACAAGGTCCACACAGACATTATTGATAGCAAGAATGATAAATGCATTCATAAGGCTTCTTCAGCCTTAGTTTCTAGCACTGATGCTCAAATTTTGAGTGAACATTAAAGAAAGATGTTTTTTGTATAATTTGCCATGCTCTCACATTTCACTGGTCTGAGTAGCTGTATCTCTACTTCTGGGCTGAAAGAATATTTGTAATACATTATACTGAAGAACAAGGATCTTGATATATATGTTTTCATTTAGAGTTTAGGGGCAGGTCTATTAAAAAAAAATCAGTATTTAAGAATTGACTTAATAGTCTAAAAAAAAAGAGTTTAAAAATATCTGTGCTTAGATCTCAGCATAATGTAAATTCATCCTAAAAGCTATTTAATTACACTATGTTCAATTTTTTTAAAACTAACTGTGCCCAAACAGGAAGATTTTGCAGGGTGAAGAACTGTTTATAAAAGCGTAACCCATGGGTACAACTCCACTACCTGCGTCAGCACCACAGGCTCTCTGTGGGAATGCAAATCACTTACTTGGGCTTGAATTATTTTTTTTTGTTTCCAACCAAAAGTTGTTTTACACTCCAGGGGATGTACTGTGATGCTACTTGTAGTAGTCAGGTTTTTTTAAAATGTTTTTATGGTAGAGAATCTATCTAGGTTTGAGTGTCTAGCCTATTCTGTCAAACTGAACTTTGCTATGGCATCTTGACCTTTTTGAGATTTTTGCTGTTACTCCCAGGGTCATGCAATTGTAAAGAACAGAGGTGGTTGTCCGAATCACAGAATACTGAAAAGGTCAAAGTAGCAGTGCAGACTTTAGTGTTTCTCCATGTATGAGGTGTTGGAACTGTAGCCGCATAACACTCATGACTAGACTTGAAATAAGTCTGGAAAAGGGTCTAAGTCTGGAAAACTGTCTATGCAAGCCCTTGGGTTTGATGGTGAGACTGACCAAAATACTAAATCATAACAATGCTGTTGTTCTGAAGAGATTATTAGGATTTTGATTAATATTGTTAACTCCTGCCATGTCAAATTATGGTTATAAGCAATATTTTACTATAGGCTTCTTGTCCTTTTGTATAGTTTCCCATAGCTGAGTCAAGTATTACCTGTTTCCCAGATGATGGTTATCTCTTGCAGTCTGTATTTTGCAAGACCTGTTGAAAGAATCTCATTCCTTTTTAGTCTAAAATTCTACCATAAAGTTTGAATGTTTGAGTTTGGGTTTTGAATTTTTTCTCCTCCACATTAAAACAAATTTTTCTGTTCTTAGAAAGCTTCATTTAAAAAAAATCAATACTCTTGTATTCAATCAATACTATTGTATCATACAGCTTTATGTGTTACTACTGACTAGTATACAGAAAGTAGAGTCATTATTTTGCATATTTGGTACTCCGTGATCTTGCATATAATGGCATATGACCCTCATTTGCCACATAAATAATATCAGATGAATTACATGAAATTTTTATTATTCCATTTGGAGATGAACAGATTATTTCAATGTCTACAAAATGTTCCCCAAATCCAGAAATGGGCAAAGAAACCCCACACCTTACAAATCAAAGTGATAATTTGCTCTTAGTTCAAATAAAATTTCAACAGCCTTACCATAATACAACAGTTGATACAAATCTCATTATGGGAACACAGTCCAAATTTGCATGGAAAAGCCTCACAAATTATATATGTAAAATTGTTCTAGGCACAGTTTTTAGTATCTGCCCCTTTTCTCCAGTATTGTGTCTACCTTTCGGTTGTCCCTCTGAGTCCTAAGTTTGACAGCATCTGTCTTTCTCAGAATAGTGATGGTAGGGTTACCATAAGTCATCCATCATTGTCTCAAGTCCTCTAACGCAAGGTATGTAATGTACATAATGAGAATTTTCTCCTCTTCAGTTTTGCATTTGTTTGGATTTCTTTCTAAATAATGTTATCTAATATATTCTACTTTATTTTCTTTGACCTCTAGCTGAAGTTCAAAACCTCTGTGTAACAGTGGGCCCTGATTAATACATCTTGTCACTGTTTGCTATGCAACCTAAAGCCAGTCTTAGCACATGAGGTATCTACAGGTCTAAGCTGAAGCAGGAAAGCCAAAAATCCCTTGATTTTTACCACCATTAAAGCAACTTAAAACTGGATCTGGTCAACATAGACCCCATCACGTCCTGCAAATTTGCACTGTCAGGTCAGTATGAAGCCTGTCACCTTTTACTAGGAATGATAGAATGGGAAAAGTTGTGTCTGTAAGTTTTTGTAAATATGCATAGTTTTGTTTTTTTTTTAAAGAAACAAACGATAACATAATTCCATCGGAATTTCACAAAGAGGAAAGGAGTTACCCATTGTGCATTTAGACTTAATAAATAGGAAGATGGTTTGCCTTTCAGTCCCCAGGATAGCTAGTTTCAACCCCCCTCTTTAGACAATGTATGCGTGTGGCTATGATGTGGATCTCCTCTTATGTTCTAATTCAGTGACAATAGAGCCATAGTTTATTAGAAAACTGGGTGATAGATAGGAGTATTACTCCAAAGCCTTCTTTTCTACTGAAGGTCAGACGCAGATTCAAAAAATGAATTGACAGAACCCACCACTTTTCCCAGCAACCAGGCTTTTAAGGAACTCTCTCAGGGTAAAAGTCAGAAGTTCCTTTTCTTCCCTTGCCTTTCTTGTTTTGTTATTTTTAGCTGTACTGTAGGTACTGTCATTCATTCAGTCTGTCAAGACTGTTTTAAGATATTGATAGACTTCTATTCCTTTTTCTGGAGAAGTTTAGTGAATCTGTCAAGACCAGTATCTGCACTGTGATGGTTTTGAGATTTTTTATTTTTCCTATTTAATGGAATTTGCGGTTGCTCAACATTCCCAGTCTAAATTCAGTTACTGCCAGCTGAAGAAATTTGAGGAAAGTAAATAAAGAAGAAAATAGTATAAGTAAGATTAAAAGAACCTTTTTCTCAATATAGAAACAGCTGGATCCTTCATAGAGTATTGTTAATCATATATGAATTTCAAAATTGTAGAAAGGTTTCATGTTATTCTGAGCAAAAAATGGGAAGAGACTTATGCAAGGGATATATAATTCACTTCTGTGCAAGTGAAAGCTGAATAGCTAAAGTTTCCATTAAAATATTTTGTGCACTTAGACTTTTGAGGTCTAATTATTTTTAAGTTGAAAAATCTGGCAAAATGAACAAAAGAACAGGCAAAAAAAAAAAGCGCTATTGTTTCATTTTGACCAAATAAAAGTACTAAACTAGTTAGTAATATACCTATGACATTTTTGCTCCAACACAGATCTACACAAGGTACAAAATAGTATTTTGACAGTGAGCACAGAAGTTTTCTACATTAAAAGTTAGAGTTAATTGGTGTCAAAAAGGAATACTCAGAAAAATGTAATTATAGTAATATTACAGGCAGGAGGGAAAAAAACCCAAAACATGACAAAGAACTTCAGTCTCAATTGTTTTTACGGAATGTATATTTGGATATATTTTACTATTCCTCTTGGGGTTTTCCTCAAATCTTGGTCAGTACATGGTATGACTTGCCTCAAGCACTTTTCATCACAGCTGTCTTCTTGGTCTTGTTATTTACATATATATCAATGAGTTATGATATTGGTACCAGGGAAACTTGGTGGCATGGGTCCCACAGCTGGAGTACTGGGATGGAGGGGTAGGCAGGGCAGGTGAGTTGAAGTAGTCATACTATATGTGAGGGAGAGTTTTAATTGTAGAGCTCTTCCAGTTACCACTGATGAAGTTGAGAGCCTCTGGGTAAGTATTAGGGGGACGGAGAACAAAGGAGATGTAACAGGCGGTGTTTAATACCGATCCCCCAGCCAGGATGTAAGCACTGATGAGTTATTTTTTAGCCAGTTAGGAGAAATTTCAGCATCAGCTCTTGTCGTTATGTGAAATTTCAGCTTCTCAGACACAATTGGAAATATCACACTGCTGCAACAAATCGGTCTTGGAAATACTTCAAGTTTTTAGGAGATAATTTCTTGTCTCAGGTAATTGAAGTACCAACCAGAAAAGATTCCCTCCTAGATTTCATGTGAATAAAGAGGTATGTGGTGGTAGGTGTCTGCCTTGGCCACAGTGATCATAAAATGCTTGGGTGTAAAATATTCATTTTAATGAGAAAAAAGGACAAAAGTGTTGCTGTCCTGGACTTCATGAGAGCAAACCCTAAGCTATTCAGAGAGCTATGAAGCAGTGTATTCTGGGAATCTGTGTTTGTGGGCTTAGGAGCCCACAAATATTGGTCGGTGTCAAAGAGAAGCACACAAGCAGGCAATTCCCCTGTGTCCTAAGAAAGTGGGAAAGAAGAACAGCTTGGCTGAATGAGGCGATCAACAGTAAAAGAAATTGTATGATCGCTGGAAGTGAGGTCAGACTTTGCAGAAAGAGCACAAAGCTGTGTTTCATATATGCAGGCAAAAAGACAAAAAGCTCAAAGTTCAATTACAGTTGAAACGGACTAATTTTTTTCAGAAAACAAGAAGGGTTTTTTAAGTATATTAATACTCTTAAAAATATTTTCAGAAAAACCATTTTAGCTGTTTCAGTTTCCCAGGGTTATGCTTATATTTATTAATGTCTATGTTGCCTGAATAGACACAGGGTGTGTTCTTTTTTAGCAGTCAGTATTATCCACAGAATTTCAGAGAAAGGAATATGTATCGTTAATTTAGGTCTTCAATCTTCTTCACTCTTTGCAAAAACATGGAGGAGGGATGGCTAAACATATTCTTGTCTTCTCTTATGATAGTGTAATTACCTTAAATTTTACATCCATGGCGTTCTGATTGTGAAATTAAACAGCTCGTGAGTACATGTGCTGTAATGAAGCTATTCTCAAATTACACTAACAAGAAATACTGGTTTTTAAATATCTGAGGGAAGATTCTGGTACTCAGTGTTCAGGCAGTGTAGTATTGAGCTTCCCAAATGAAAAAATTTTTGTCTTACTGTAATATTCAGATGTTTTTCACAAAAGAGCCATGCTTACCCTAGTGGAAAGTATAGCTCTCCTTAGAAAAAGAACTTGAAGTGTGCTTTATAAGAAACTGTTTTTCACAAACTTTGCACCATTTTTTGCAAAAATCACAAGTGAAGGATTCAATCCATGGCCAACTGTATTTGGTCATAGCTTTTTCCAATACTGAATGATGGATTTCTTAAGGGAACCACTTTCTGTATGTCTCTAAAACCTATATTTATGTCTTTGTTTCTATTTAGATATATATATTGTCTCTTGGTCTCTGTTTTGGCTTGTTGGGTTTTTTTTTTTTTTTGAGCAAGGAAAGTTTTGTGAGAAGTTATGTTCAAAATTACTGAAGTCTTTAGACCTTTCGGATGATCAGTGTTTTTGAAGTTTCTGCTAAGAACACGAGACTTACACTGTGAGGGAAAACAAAATGGTAGAGAAATTAATTTTCTACGTTAGGAAAGGGTGATGACTTCCTGTATTTAAGCAATGGCTGGAATTTTTAACTTGCATGAAAGGTCTGTGTAACAAATCAGCAAAAGTATTTCTGCCTACAACCTCTTTTCTAGATGTATGTGCTCTACTACAGTTCAGATCTTGAAAGTATTACAAGCTTCTCATATTTCTTCATTTTAAATATAAACATTTAATTTTCTGTACTTCTTTTCCTGAATTCTGTTTGTATCACAGAAATTCCAAACTAATAAACCCTTTGCACTTTACCTCTGAGTCTGCTTCCCATCTCCTCTAATTAACAAGAAGAAAAAAACATCAACCAACTTCATTATCTGTTTTTATTCTATTTTCCTAAATAATATAATTAGAATGATGTTGTGAAAGACTTAGCAAAGTGTAAAATTATGAAGATACTGATGTAATCCAAGGAAAAAAACCAAACAAAAACTTTCAAGAAATTGATATACAGATCAGCATTTTGGTGGTGAAAATTTTTCATGGTGGAATGAAAAAGACTTAACTTGAAATAGAAACAATTAATTTTGGGCTATGTAATTGAGACTGTCAGAGTAATATTCACTGGTATTTATGAGACAAAATTGGGAATAGAAAAATAAGATTAGTGGGATTTTTTTTTCCCTTCAGGTAAATTCAGCATAATGATTTTGTTGGACTTGTAATTACCAGCATTTTTGTTTTACCTGAGCACTTTTTCAATCAACTACAGACCTAGATAGGTAATTATTGCCAAGTAAAGCCTTGCTCTGCTAAAAAACATGCTTCTGTTTTAATCCCTCTTGGAAATACTTCATTGCAAATATATTTTTATTTCTTCTGTTGTAATATCTCCTGACTCTCTGAGGTGCTGCTTTATCAGTATATAATTTGTCTTCTGTACCTGAACTCTTTTAGGTACAGAATATGTC
The DNA here is from genome assembly GCA_013397955.1 of Grantiella picta. Classification (NCBI taxonomy): domain Eukaryota; kingdom Metazoa; phylum Chordata; class Aves; order Passeriformes; family Meliphagidae; genus Grantiella; species Grantiella picta. The sequence continues at coordinate 648,911 of VZRM01001111.1, forward strand.
TCTAGTTGTAAAACATTGTATGAATTTATGATGCCCTATCAATGATTAATAGCAATAATACAGCTGAGTAAATAGAGATGACTTTTTTGAGATTGGAAAATGCTTCTGCTTTATTAGAGAACAAAATTAAAAATAAACATTCTGGTGTAACTGCATTGACTTTGGAGACAGTTTGTATGAAGGTCACCAATGTTTGTCTGTCTTGCCATTTTGAAGAACACTGCACTTCCCCTCATTCTCCTTATGCTTGTTTCAACATGGTCATCTGTTCTGTTATCCTCTTTCCAAGCTTTGTATAAATAGTACTTTTGCTCCTGACAGGTCATTATAAGCTCTGACTTTAAAGCAAAGTTGGGAGCAAAAGGGGAAAAACCATTGGAAACAAGGTTGGAGGGAACTCTCTGTATAATAGTAGATATTACTAAGTCACAACATTTTTTTCCCTTTTACAACAAGATTCCCTTCTTTTTGTAAGGGTCCAACACTCCTGCTGAATAGTTTCTACCTCTTTTACCCTCTGTGACAATGACTCTCAGAGGGAGTGTAACCCAGCACTGCCAAGCCCACCACTAAGCCCTATTGCTCTCTACAACTACTTGAAAAAAGGCTGTAGTCAGGTGGGTGTCAACCTCTTTTTCAAAGTACCATGCGACAGGAGAAGAGGAAATGGCATCAAATTGCACCAGAGGAGGCTTAGATCAGATATTAAGAAAAATTTCTTCATGGATAGGGTTGTTGAGCATTGAAACAGACTGTCCAAGGTAGTGGTGGACTTACCATCCATGGAAGTACACAAAAAAACATGTGGACACAACATTTGAGGACATGATTTAATGGTGAACACGGAGGTCATTCTAGGTTGATGACTGGATTTGATCCTACAGGTGTTTTCCAGCCTTAACAATTCTATGGTCTATTTACCTGAATTTCAACAGACCATATTTGTCAGATTTCTCTGTCAAGGAAATTATTCTTTCAGAGGAAAAATCTTGGCACAACTGAAAAATAGTTTAGAGCAGAGAATAGGATCAAGCATCTTTAAAGGAAAAGGAGGTCATCCTAAGCAGTGCACAGGAACTTTGGCTGGGAGATGGAATGTTCAACATATTGAATATTATTAGGAAAAGGAGGCACTACTAAGGTGATTTTGATAAAAACATTATGCTAATTTAGGTGGTGAAAAAAGGGTTAATGGTTAAGCATCCAAAAAGGTCATTAAGAGACTGTGTAATTGGACAGTAAAATGGCAAGTGATATTATGTATTGATAAATGTCAAGTGGTGCACATGAGCAGTGAACATTCCTAATTCATTGACAAAATTATTTTCCCTGAGTTCATTATTATCACTAAAGAGTGAGATCTAGGGCCATAATAGAAAGGCCTGTTATGGAAGGATAATAATCAGCAGCAATTGAAAAATTCAGTGCATGTTTGAAATTATTGGGAAATTAATACAGAAGAAACCTAAAGGATATTGTTACACTATTATACAAATTCAAATTTTGAGTGCACCTTAATTACAGTGGATATTTTTCTTTCTCTGAGTCAAAACAGGTCTAGAAGACTGGAGAGAATACAGAGATTTAACAGCTGTGAATCTGCAGTACCTTACATCTCATGCTGTGTAGTTTAGCATTGATGGCTCTGGTCCTTGATCAGGTTTGAGGGAAACTTGAAACAAAGTGAGCATCATGTTCTTCCCCATCATTTTTATATAAACATGTCACCTTTCACAAAAATAAGGGTGTGATATCGTCAGGGCCCCATAGAGATTACCTTCATTTTAAGAAAAGGGCTTCTTGTGTGTCCATGAGACATCTTTCAAACTGCTTTGTTGCTGTGTCCTTCCTGTCCNTTCTGGAGGATGACTTCTATTTCAAGGTATGTCTCTTGTCTGTTCTATATCCTTTGTTCTTATCTTGGAAATTTGGCTAGTCTCACATGCTTTTCTGAACTGTTTGTGAAATTGTACCTCAAACCTCTATTTTTCCCTTTGCTATTATTTACTGTGTATAAACCTCTGCTTAACTTTGTTACAAAATGTTCTACATTGTCGCTGTTTAACTGTTTCAGTATGCTATTTTATGTCTTAAAAAAAAAAAAAAGCAAATATTGGTTACATCGTGCTTAGTACACTTTGAAATTGTGGGTAAAACAATCCTCTATGTTGGCTGTACAAATGACTCCTGAATTCCTGAATTAGTATATTGTCCTATACAAGGAAAGAGGCTGGTAAATTTTGTGACCTGATAGCTCATGAAAGGTGGAAAGTTAATCTACAAGTAAGACAGAGAAGCCCCAAAGGAAGAGAACAAAGAATGCAATCCTTACCACCTATGATAGCTCAGGACATACAGCAGCAAGAGGCTAGAGACCAAAATTTTTTTCTTTCGTCTTTCATCCTGCTGGATCAAAACTACAGCTTCTGGTGAAAAATTAAACTGCAATTATTTTATTATTTGAATATGCAAGAGTCTTGATCAGGGTCGACACAATTAGCTCATAACAAATGTGAGTGTAAGGCCCCATTCCATTGCCTTTTGTACCTTTTGTTTGTGGTTTGAAAGGCTGAAGGATTTGAATGTTTTCCTTGCACAAAATCCTGCATTACATCTCAGTCTGGGAAATCCTCGTATTCTTAGCAAAATTTTTGATCAAGCTTAATGTGACAGAGTAATAGGATGAGAAATTCAATCTAACAGTAAATGCTTGTCCACAAGCTGCATCTACTGATGCACTTCCAAGATTTTGCAAAATGTAAAATAGTTACCTGTCTCAAAAAAAGCAAACTGTTTCAATTGTTTGAGGAATTCTCCGAGGATAAGGCCACATTTGTCACAAAATTGCATAATAGCAAGTTTTGATTTTCTCAGTTACTAGGTGTGAGCCAGTAGCTTGTATTTCTCACCATACTCTTTATGAGAAGGCTATAAAACGGTATTTAAGCATCAGCTCTTTTATGGACTTCTACTGTGATTACAAGGACTGGAAGAGATGTTGTAAAGTGTTGAATATAACATGTTCATAAGAACATGATTTTAAGTACAAGGATGTTCTCTGAATTAATGAGATTAAAACCAGAAAAAATTCTAATGTACTGATTAATGAAGGAAAATATCAGATGCCATTTTTAGCCACTGTTATTAAGTTTGATAATTTAAAAAAAATTCATATGTTACAGCTGAGATGGTTCATTGATTAATTTTTATTAAAAACATCAGTAAAAAAAATCAATTTTGCTTATTTTGAGATTTTCTCAGAATTATTTTAAAACAGTAGAAACTTTCCATTATATACTACGATGAGAGCTGCCAGCTAGTTTTTGTGCAACTGTTAATAATTGCATGCTTAGGTGCTCAAGGGGGTTGGCTTTACACCCAAGCTCAGAACGTATTTAAGGTTAAGAGTTGCAAACTGGGGTTAAAAGTGAGATAGGCACATCAGGCTGATGCTTCTCTCACTATTTATTATTTCTTTAGATGGCTTATTAACTCTGGGGTACAGAGATGGAGCTCTCTGTACCTCTTTAGGAGATGGAACTGAGGAAACTGGACCAATGATATTGAGCACTTTCTAAAACATGGCTGTAGCAAACAGAGTTAAGAGAAGTTTAAATTGTTATCATGAGTTACTCACCTCTTCTGAAAATTAGACATCAGCAAAAATCTGGAGGTGCTTCCATTACTGGCTGTGGTGTTGAGTCCTCGATAAGCAGCCGCAGCCCCAACGCCACACGGAAAGGCAGTCGGCTGCGCTGGGATGTGCGGCGGACCGGCGCCAGAGCCAGGGAGCACGCAGGAGTGACACGGAACTCGGGGGACAGAAACCCAGCGGGAAACGAGGTAGGGCAAAGAAACGAATGGATGCAGTCTGAGGTCTTCCAGGGAGATTTATTAGGATCTTTGGGTGAGGGTCCAATGGAGGCGAAGGGGGATGGGAAGCAGTTGAAGGGTGGAGGGTCTGGAAGCACAGAGACTGCGACCCCCAGAACATGCTGGCAGGGATTTAAATAGGAAGGGAAAAGGGGAAGGAGTTAGCTCCCGAGAGCCAACCTGGGAAAGTCCGAGGGGAGAAAGGAAGGGGTACACACCAATAGACTTCTGATGCATAATTCAAAAGAACCAATAACATACAGAGCTAAGGAGAACAAAGAAGAAACCTCTGGAACTCTGCAGAGACACACTGCTACAGCTTGCCTCCTAACCTGGGAATTTTTTGTAAGGCTACTTAGATCATAACAGAGGCACTAGGATATCATTCCTCAGTATTTCCACCTGTACCTTAAGTCAGATGCATAAGTTGTCTGAGTACAAGAGAACAGCTTAGTACTCTTGGTTGATCAAAAAGAACTTAAAATGTTCCACTGATGATGATTCTTTGGAATAATTTATGGACTCCCACTCTGGGTAAGATTACTTATTACAAAACAGGGATGCTTTCAGTGTGTTAATTCTCCATTTATCATCTCAGATGAATCAGAAATCTCTGTTTCTCCTTTGTTAAGATTGTAGGGAAAAGGCAAATTTAATCTTAGGAAGTGCTAGAAAGAAAGAGAATGAAACTGAAAGGATGATCACACTACTGTTGTCTTCACACTTAGAATGGCATGTGCAGTCTGGTTGAACCTTAAGTCAAATGCATAAATGTTGTTGGAAGGTCAGAAAGAGTGATTAAATGTATGAAGTTGTTTAGTATATGAAGAAATTTCTAGATAGACTTGGTTTTAATTTAGCTTGAAAGTCATTAAAGGGAGATAAATGGGACTGATGTTTCTCTCTCTTCTGGGGGGGCTGCAGGAAGTGGCAGCCTCACAATACGAGGTCTCCCCGGCACGTATCTCCACCAAGTCTGGGCCGGGTGGCCCCCGGGGTGCACTTAGCGTGGCATGGGTCTCCGGCCACATAAATTCTAGCAGGAAATGAGGTGGGATGAAGGAACAAACCTGGACTCATCTCTGTTCTGGCAGGGAGGTTTATTTGGGGTAACGGGGAGAGGGGTTGCAGGGGAGAAGGGGGGAAGGAAAGACAGGGATAGGATATGGGCTGCCAGCCCAGAGATAAGACCAGGCCCTCCCAGACCCAGGTCCTGGCTTTTAAGGGGAAAGGAAGGGGGCGGGGGCTGGTTCTCTGAGAGCCAGTCCCAGGAGAAGGAAGGGAAGATTGACAAAAGGGGTACACACTAATAGGTTTTCAGGTACAGCAGAGCATATTTCAAAATGGACCAATGGCATACAGAGCAGGGAACAAAAGGAGCACATGGAATCCTAAAACTCACATTGCTACATGGGACTTAGTGAAAAAGAAAAGATGTTAGCTATTCACTCTCCGTGCCAGTAAGGGAAATAGGTAAAATCAAAGGAACCTATCAAGTAACAGATACAAAGCAAGTAAAATAAGTTGACCTGAAAGTAAGCAGTTGAATTACTTGCCACCACTGTTGTGAATATCACATTTATTTACAGGGGCCTGAAATGACTGCACAAGTAAATTGATGGGAAAGAAATTCACAGAGATCCTTTTACCTAGAAATTCATGGTGACAAATACTTCAGACTAAGCTGCAGGTTCTTGAAGACAGTAAATATATTGCACAGACAAATATTTGTGCGCTTTCTTTATTCTTTTACCCTTTCACAAATATCTTCTTTTGGCAAAGTTGAAAATGAAATGCAGGTCATGCTGGAGTCTGCTTAAAAGCAATACTTCATTTTTTAGGATCAGAAGATAGATTTGGAGTGTGATGACAGGTTCCACTTCAGACGTAAGCAAGTGTTCTTTTCCAATACAGACGCACGTTTGAAGAACAGTTTCTTCTTGCATTTAATATCATGGAACACTCCTGCATGAGGGCGAATGAAAAAGAGGTCAAATGGGGGACTTTCAGGAGAAGAAATATTAGCCAGAAAATGGAGAAAGAGAGGATAGTGTCCATGTCTACTTTTAAAGTTCTGGAAATTCTAGAAGCTGTTTATATAGTGCTCAAAAGGACAGGATTATAGGATATGCCTATTAATAATTACTGATTCAGTTTAATCTAATGGTGAAACTCCTAATGGTGAAACTACCTTTACACTGACCATCCTATTGAATTATGGAAACATATAGCATGAGAATATGCCTTAGATTAAAATCTAATATGTCTTCAAAAGAGAAGAGTTAAAATTTTAGTTATAGTTCTTTTTTTTCTTGTGAGAATCTTATACATAAATATTGGAATTGACCTCCTGAAGTACCTTGCAAGCATGTATTACCTAAACTATTTATAAGTAATTAAGAACCAGGATTTTCTTTTCCTGAAGAATAAACCAGATCAACCAGGAAGGACAGCTCTCTCTTAAAGAAAATTGTATTTCAGTGCATAACAGAACAATTTAAAGTTATTCTCCAATGTCACATCCAGATTTTCAACTTGAAATTTTAAAGAACAGCAACTCGGTTTTTTAGCTTTTGTAATCAACCACTGATATTTACTTTCGTTTAACATTTTATTACATATATTTGTAAAGACGAACTCCCTTCTCAAGAGAATTATATTTTAGGATCAGATTTGAAATTCTCAGTTCTTCCCACCTGAAATCACGAAGCTTTCACAGCCAGTCACAGAAGTGTCAAGCTCTTGGCTAGCACTGTAAACCACTCTTAGTGTAGAAGACACTCTCTCATATTCTACTCTCCCAGCTGCCTCCATCCACAAACATCTTCTTTGCTTAAAGAGATTAATAAAATTGCTGATATACTTAAACACAAAGAAGAGAACTCCAAGCAGAATTCACAGCCAGCTATTTGGCTTCAGAAAGGTTCCTTTGTTCTCTTTGGAAAATGAAATGTCAAGGTGTTTCAAGAAGCTCTGTAGGGTCAAGTTCTCTTCTGAGAAGTCCCTGACATCTAATCTTGTCTTCTTTGAAAGCATTGATTTTTCTTGGAACACCTCTCACTATCTGATTGTAAAATCATCTGTGAAGGTTTCTACAACCCCTACTCTTGACAAGAGAAATACTCCAGCCATTAGTTTATGCCAGTTCTTCCCCTCCTCCATCTCCTATATTGTTAACAATTTTTGTTAAACAGAATTTCCAAACTGTCTCCTGCAGAAGTGTTCATGCAGAAGCTACTTTTCTGTAGCTTTGGTTAAACTAAGAATACCCATTTGCACACCTATTCTAGGCCTCGCTTTGGGACATATGCAAAAGTTTGTATAATTAATTTCAGTATTTGGATTTCTTCTGTAACTGTTCCAGAATTGTCACTCTGTGTATACAAATGGGAATAAGGAATTCAGAGAAATAGCAGAGTCTGAGTAGAAACAAGAGAAAACAACTATGTGGATGGCAATATGTAAGATGTGACAAGCTGCATTATGCCTCCTTTTTTAAGAGGTCACTAAAAAACTAATAAGAAACTCTACCACAGTGTTTCTAAGAACAGTTGTCAGTGCCATCATGCCTTAAATGTGTCATTCACTCAAGTGAAGAGAATGTTTTTCTGGGTTAAATCAAGTTATCTGAGCCCTACCTGAAATGTGTTTCCCATCAAAATACTTACTTTCCCAGTCTGTCACCTGGAAAAATAGTAACCTTTCCTTAGAAAATTGTATATAATAACATTTTGCTATGACAGCTTTTCTGAAAAGTTTCCTTCATACCCAGGTAATTACAGCTTTTCTATTAATCAACCACCTTTGCCTATTCCCAAGGTGAAATGTGTCAAGAAAACTGTTTTCATTCTCATCTCTTAACTATTTTCCAAGGAAATACATTTATTTGTTTTCTTCTTCTCATGGAAACATTAAAAACAATACTCAGCAACTTTAAAAGTTGGATTTCTTCAGCTTTCTCATCAAATATTAGGAAATCGTTTCTTTAATTTACTGTTCAATATCATGAAGTGTTTTCATCAAGACAATGCCTTTAGAACTTTATTATCAATGGACAAAATTTCAAAATTTTTTTTCAGAGGATGAAGGAAAGAAAATAGTTTTTAATGTAAATATGGTCTAAAAAGTCACCAGAGAAATTAGTCACAAATTGCTTGATGTATAAAAAGTTTTAATGCTACTTTGAACTCACAGGTTGCCGATCGAAAAAGCTGTTTCAAAACTTTTTTCTAATGTTTCAAGTAGATAATTTATCTTGAATATGTCTGTGTTTTCTTTTAGTAATCTCTTTAGTATATAGCTATTTTTAAACTGAAAAGTAATATAATACTGTGCATAGTAATATGCTTTTCTTTATCTCTTTGACAATAATTTGCTCTTGGTAGATGTTTGTGTCTAAGAAATAGTCTCCTGATGGAAATTTTTCAGACAACACAAAAGAGAATAGGTAAATATGCAAATATTATTTGCTCAATTATTTAAAATAGAATTGTAACAGAAAAGTATTGATATCAGAGATAAGTCAAAACACATTTAACTAGAGTTGTTAGATAAAAATCACATAAAACATTTTTTTAACAACTCTGTTTTTAATATGCGTAGAAATCCAACACAAGGTTAAACTATGGAAATTTCAGGTGAAATCTATATGCTTTTTTGTGTTAATGAATAACAACAGGAAACATGCATCCATACATTTGGGAACTTCAGAAATAAATTAGTAGACATGATTCAAAGAAGGTCACAGACAAGAAAAGCCATTCTACTGCATAAGAAACAACCTTGGAAGCAAAGATTCTGTAGCATATGAACCTATGTAATGTTTAAATATTTTTTTAAAAGAATTATTAATTTTTGTGGAGTAATGTCAGACGTTGTTTTGCATGAGAAAGACTGCATGAAATTTAGGAAGTTATTTCTCCTTATTGGTGCTTTAAAATAAATGTAATAATGAATACACCAAATATTTTCTCATTGTTAATGATGTCACTCTAAGTTATTTCCCATGCAAGTTTCTTTGTGTGAGACAACAGTTGCCACCTATTATAAGAGAATAGTTGTGTCTTCTAAAGGACAGTTCACTGGTAACAACTGCTAAATTCCTGAGTATTGGTATTTACATGATTTTTAGTAGTGTTGTAGGGTTTTTAAAATAAAATCTGGATAGTTCCTTCAACCTCCCTTTCTTTCCTCCCCATTTTTTTTCTTTGTCCATACCACGTATTAAACTAAACTATTTAAAAGACAAGTTCATGTCACAACATTTCTTTACAGAAATTAAATAATTGATGTAGAAGGCAAGCATATAAAATCAAGAGAAAAATCCCAAGTGATGTAAATTCCTATTTATTGCAGTAGAAGGAGAAAGTACAGTGGTATAATTGCACAAAGTAATAATCTTGGAATTAACTGACTGAATCTTCTTTCCTTTAGAGGGAAAAAAAGGTAAAACTCAAATAACAAAAGCAAAAATTGCACTGAAAGAACAAATCTCTATGAATCTATCTGGATGTGAGGAGATCTTACTAAGATCTGGGTATTGTTCTTGAAAATCATATTCTTTGATGTGAAGCCTAATACAGTAAGTGGGGAGAGCCTGGTCATTCACATCACATTTGATCTGAACTGAAATGCTCAGAGATATGAACTCTTGAGTTGTCTAATAAAAACGTGTCCTTGTTGATATCTCACAGGCAGCAGCCCTCAAGCCTGAGAAACATGACACATTACTCTAGATTCCTTGAAACAAAAGTAGACATGAAGGAATGGAATGCTAAAGGAAGGAAAAAAATTATGGATTTCTGTGCACTGATATATTTTCCCCTACCTTTCCCTTTCCCCTACCTCGGAATTTCACCAGACAGATCAGTGGCTCAGTTCAGTACTATGAAATGTGTACACTTACTCTAATGAGACACCTTTGGCTATGATCACCTCCCAAATGATGTGTGAAAAGTAACTTTGTAGGTCTCTGTGTTCAGCCTTGAGCCCTGGGAATTACAATATCCCTGCATACCTACAAGGGTGGACTTCCATACTCTTGAGGTACACAAGACCACCTGGCTTCTGAAAAAAATGAGATTCTTACTGCTGGGTAAACGTATTTAGGTACTGATCAAAGTAATTTTAGCTAATATATCTGTATTGTTACTCATAGACATGAAAAGAGCTAAAAATTATCTTCCTTAAGCGACTAAAGTAGCAACAGTAACAAGTGCTTTAAAGCTATGTCACGATGAAAGTTTGAAATTCAAGAAAACTGTCTCTCATGAATTAAAAAAAAAAATATTCTTTCATCATGTTCAAATTAAAAATGAGAAAAGAAAGACCCAATGTAAAATAAGAGCTGAAAAGATAGGGAAAGGGTTTTGAAACGGGAAAGAACATTTTCTTAACATACCAATTTGGAAGAAGTGCAGAATAAGAAGATTCTTTTGCTGTATTTATTGTGAGGCTCACACATTTTCTTTCATTTCTTTGTCTTTGTGTTGGTAACTTTAATGAAAAACAAATGCTTATCTGTGTATATAAATAAGAATAACAAGGGAACAAAACCTCACCATTACACTCAAAAAATGACTGAATTTTGAATCTGTGCTGAGAACAAAAATGAAGTAATTCCTAAAACAAGGATGAGCTGAAGGGCCCAGTGGAAAACAAGTTTTCCATAAACCAGCAGTGCCCTTGTGGCCAAGAAGGCTAATGGCATCCTGAGGTGCATTAGGATGAGCATTGCCAGCAGCTCAATAGAGGTGATCCTACCCCTCTGCTCGGCCCTGGTGAGGTTACATCTGGAGTGCTGTGTCGAGTACAGGGCTCCCCAGTACAAGAACTCCTGGAGTAGGTCCAGTGAAGGGCAATTAAGATGATGGGGGAACTGGAGCATCTCTCTTAAGAGGACAAACTGGGAGAACTGGGCCTGCTCAGCCTCAAGAGGAGAATGACTGAGAGGGGACCTCACCAGTGTCTATCAATATCTGAAGTGAGGGTGTTAGAGGATGGATCTTCCAAGTGGTGCCAAGCAACAGGACACGAGGTAACAGCCAGAAACTGATGCACAAGAAATTCCCCCTGAATATGAAGAAGAGCTTTACTGTGTGGGTGCCTGAGCACTGGAACAGTTTGGTTGTGGAGTCTCACTCCCTGGAGATATTCAGGAACCACCTGGACACAATTCTATGCAATGTGCTCTTGGATAGTTCTGCTTGAGCAGCACAGATGACCCACTGTGGCCCCTTCTGCCTGACCCATTCTGTTATTCTGTGAAATAGAACAATCAGTCATTACTAGCCACACTTGATATTTACAGCCCAAATAGTTGAAACTCATTGAAGGAACTCTTCATTCAACCGTGGTTTTGTCTCTCAAACCACATTTGTGAAATGGCAAGTCACTTTTATTGTGGGATTGGGTGCAACTAGTTGAAATTGTATCCATGAGTGATCCTTTATTTAAACCATGTCCTTTCTTTGACATTTTCACATGCATTGCTATAAGACAATTTCCATTCTACTGTGGAGTTGGATTGTTTTCTTGTCTTTTTCTTTTCACAGTGTAAGTATATGGATCCCTGCATCTTTTGGAGTGCAGGGTATCTCTCTGTTTCTTTTCTTTTTGTTCAATAAGTTTATTTCTTAATTTTTATTGCTTAGTTATTAAACTATGATTGAGTTACAAAGTCCCCATACTCATTATTTGATTTAAGATGGTTAGCTACCACCTAAAAGCTGGTGTTGTATTACATTTTTATTCTGTAATCAAATTTTCTTCTGACTTACTGGGAAAAAAAGTATCTTTTCCACTTTTATTAAATTGTTAGAATTAGGTGTTTTTTCTTAGGGAGAAATGGAGGATGTTTTGGTATCATTTTGTAATGCACCTCTACACGTGAGATTTTTCCAATAAGACCAAGAATAAAAATATTGAATCAAAAATAAAAGTCACAGAGAAACTATGTTGTAGGAGACTGGACAGTATCCAGGAGAAGTAGAGTCCGAAAAAATTCAAGCACACTTGTTAAGTATGAACTAATGGTAAAAGACTTAGAAATATTTGTCATCCTTCCATAAACTAGAAATAACTCTTCATGAAAATATATTCATGAACTTTAGAAGAATCTTTCTGTTGCCATTGATTCTCCACTCTTGTCTTCAATCTTCGATAGACTTTTGACATTTATGCTTCACAATAATACATACTTAAAATTTTGCCTATTTTCACTGAATTAGATATGTATTAAAAAGGGCTGTCTTTAGTTGTTGCCTCTTTATTTGCCTCTTTTCAGTAGAGCGTCACAGCTCATACACATTTTCTCAGTCTCAGCATGAAAGACTTTACAGTTGTCTTAATAGCTAGGTTGGAAATTGCCCAGTAAATGAGCCATAATTTGGTTACAAAATCCATGAACACTGAGTGTACCTATGGATTATGCCTCTCCATATGTCAAAAGGGCTGAAAATCTGCGAACTCAATTTCTTGATAAAGATTAAATAACCAGAGTCTTGTTAAGTAAACACCAGTTAATATTTTGTTTCTGAGATGATTGTTTGTGCATATGGAATGGCTTTATGAGCCTCCTGGGGACAAATCTATAGACAAAGTAATGAGTGTTCTAAGCAACCAGTTTCATTTATATATGTGAATCATTCCTCTATTATAGGCAATCAAACTACAGCTACTTTACGTGTAGCTCAAGCCAATGAAATTCAGAGATTATAGAAATATTCTTCACAGAATTCAATGTGCAGCAGGAAGTCCCTTGCTATTCTGATAATTCACTAATTTTCAAATTAATTCCAAATCGGAAAGAAACAGGAGTGTGTCACAAAGGGCTTTCACTCATGCACACCCTACCTAACAAGTGCCCACAAAGCTTCAGGTTGCCTTTAAGAATGCAAGGTACTTAGATTTGGAAGAAATACAAAAAATTACTTAGAAGTGATAACATGATAAAAAAATCTTTCTTGGATTGGCCTTCCTGAAATTTGCATGTCTATGTGTCTTTATGTTAACTTTCTCCTAAGGAATGTTCTTTTATTATGCAGTACATAGATATCTGTTTTTGTGACTAGCTGCTGAAACTGGAAAATCATAGAAATGAAGATTGCGACATAATCAGACCATCTCCGCAGCCAATTGCCATCCTCTTTGAAGTGATAACTTTGAAATTTGACTTATTCTTCCCTCTTTCTTTTGAGAAAAAATGTACTTGGACTCTACGTATTTGTGAAATAATTGGTCTGGAATATAAAATGGAAGCCTGTTGGGTTACAGGATATAAAATATACCTGCAAGTAGGTATTTAAATCGGTATTGTAACAGTAGAGCATACTTCAATACTCTGTAGGCTGCCTTGAAACGGCTTTGTTGCTAATATTTTCAGCAGGTCTAGAATAATGCAGAAAGACATCTTAACGAATTCATGGAGACAATTTAGACCAAGTGTGTGATTGCCTGAACAATTTATACACAACCACTATGAACAAGATGTGTAAGCAACCTTGAAAGTGCTTGCATCTTTCTAGGGAAAGAAGCATGGTTTGAACCAAATTCGCCCTAAATATGGCAATGCATAAGGACTTTCATACACAACAGTTATACACTGTGAACTAGACTATTGAGTAAATTCGGTGGACAAAAATCTAATATGTCAAAATAGAAGGTGGCCATAACAAAATTAGTGGTTTCCATCTCATGGGAACAAATTACACTCTTTTTCCCAACATAAAATGTAAACCAGTGTCATTTGGATTTTGTAGAAATATGATTGTAGTTTTTTGTTGTCAAGAAAATTCAATGCAAATGAGGAAAATTCAATTAAATGTAAAAATTATTCCAAATGCATTTTGCCAATTAATTCACTGTAGATAACTATGTGTTGGTTGGAGAAGAAGAAAATATCAAAAGGTACATACAGGTATCATTTCCGATATAAACAAATTTTTATTATAGTGTGTTTCATGTTGCTTGGTTCGTACAAAATGAGCATTACTTACCACTTGGACCAGTTTATCTATTGGTTTGATATATTTACTCCAAACCCTGAGTAGTCAGGCTTTTTGAATATCTGTGGATTATCTTCAATTTCATTGGCTGCAGGACTTTATTCAGAGTAGCTCCTCACTGTTATGTGCTGAACTTGTGACCTCCCATTGGGTAGAGCAAAGGGCTTTTGCTTGCAAAATTGCACAAGCTGAGTTTAGGAGAAGATTCATTACAGTTTGCACTTCAGTAGAGATAAAAACTTGTATTTCCACCACTCCCACTGCCCGAAGTTTCCTATGCCATAAACATTGGAATTTTCTTGCTTGATATTTTGTTTCTTTAAAAGTAGCTATGAAGAAAACTGTATCTAAGTATATGGTATCTAGGTTTATAATGTTCTTTACTGACACAATAGTTTTTACGTGCCTTATTCTTAACAGTAAGGAGTTTTACATTAGCAAATTCTTTACCAATTTCACAATCCCTCTTCTCAACATTGAAAAATATCTCAAAACCCCAAACGAAGAAAAGTTTTATTTATATTGTCTGAACATTGGAACATGGATTCACTTCTATCACCTGGAGATAGGTGCTATAGACCTATCTATGTATATTTGATCAATGGTTTTCAGGCAAGAATACAAATTAGGAAGAAAAGAACATGAGAAAGGTAGGAAGTTTATAAGGATTTAATTTTATTGAAATACCATTCATTTGGGGTTTAGGATGGGATTTAACTGTGACTTTTGTCTGCACACAGGTTCGACACTGCAGCAGTGTTGAAAAAAATGCACAGTGCAGGTATTCCTACGTACTTTGATATTTCCTTCCCTGTGAAAAAGCTGGTGTGTGTCTTACTTCTATATCGAATCATTGTATTTGAACAGATTGCAGGTGTGCTCCACCATGTCTTCTACAGGATTTATTCTGTTCCCTCTGTCTTTCAAAGAGACTTGTTTTCAAGTGATTTTATCATTCCATGCTGCAAGACTTTACACTTTCTGGGATACATGTGTTTGCCCTAACCCATACAGTTTGTTTCCAATCTACAGTGGAAAAATACACATCTCTAAAAACAGGGTAAAAATTATATGAAAATTATATGATCCTTCTGTAAAATTTAATCTATTTTGTCATTTTCACCTTTTAATCTTTGGAGTATTAGCAGAAGGGTTCAGAAACTGGAAAAGAACAACTGTAAAAGGAAAGAAATGGAAATAAAAATCATCACTAGCTAAGATGATGAATGTCTGATTTAGATATTAAAGAAGGCTTAAGTGTTGCTTTTGGTGATGCTTCCAATAACTGGGTACTGGATGATAGTACCTCCAGGCAGCATTGCTTATGGAAATTAAAAGTATTAGTTTAGGCTATTCATGTTGTAGGATGTTTAAAGGATTCAGGGACTAGTACAGCCTAGTAGGACCTGGGAAGAAAACTGCAATAGACTCCTCAGAATTGTCCCACCAAGAAAACGCAAATATTGATTAAAATCATATATGTGCAAACATTAATGTCATCCAATGAAGAAAATTTTTCATTGGAAGTGAAAAACAGATTCTGTTTATTGAACCAAGCAGTTTTTTCTTCAAAGTGTCAGACAGACATAAGAACCCTCCACAACCAATCTCACTGATATACTGTGTGTCACAGTCTGTAACAATGAGAATCTCTGTTAATCCCTACTGGCTACAGAATCCCGGCTACAGATTCCTGGCTACAGAGAATTTCTCATTTACAGGTCCATCCCAAATAAAACATTGGTTTTGATTAAAATATATTAATATTATATTTGANTTATCTGTTTGCTTTTGTGGGTGATGGAATGAGCATTGCATGAGAAGGAAAATTGTCTTCTTTTTCGTCCCTTTGTGAGTTTAGTAAAATGCAGTTGTGATTTTAAAAAACAATTCCCACAAGATACTGGAAAAAGAAAAGGTTTGATTCTGTCCTAATTAAAAACCTTTTTCTCTTGAAATAACAAAATCATCTCCAAAAAAGCAAACTCCAAAAACTGCCCAAAACCCTCCAAACCAAGCCAACAAAACAAAAACAAAAAGAGAACAAAAGTTACGCAAAACCCCTAATCCACAAAAAATATTACAAAGTATATAAAATACATTCTGATATAAAATAAGTAACGTGGAAATTTAAACTACATAGGGATATGGGTCAGTGTTTTCAGTGCAGATTTTGAAATAACAAATTTGCACTGCAAAATGTGACTGAAACAGTCATTTTTATTCCATTATTCTGTTATTCTATGATATAATCATGTAGAAAACAAAATCAATCAATACATAGATATTTCTCTTCATGAAAATTAAAATATTGACTTATAAACAGTAAAATTTTCATTGCTAATAGTAATTAGGAAGAAGAAATTCCCATGGGTTAAGTATATACAGTTTCAAGAGTTCCCTCACTTTCTTCTGCATATTTTTTACAAGCTGATTTACATTACAGCTGAAGCTCATCTAATCTTCATGATATAATAACTCTATTCAAGCAATAAGCTAATGTTTCTGAGTTATCCATATTGCAGTGGGATTCTCAGCGCGCAGTAATTACGGAGGAAATTATGATGATTTGTATGTGTGATGCTTGTTGTAAGCTGTTTTAGCAATGTGCAGCCTTTCATCCCCTGACCAAAACCCTGATTCAGAGCTCCTAACCTTTAAAGTACATATTTACACAGGGGTTTATTTCACTGGATGGGATCAGTATTACTTAGGACTGTCTGTATCACCTGCACCCTTACTAGACTATCAGCAGTAACTGCTTCTTAACCTGACACTAGTATTACTTCCTTTACCTTCAAGATTAAGCAGTACAGGACGTAGTTAGTATCAGACAGACTTAAAAATCATAGACCTACACATTGCTCTTTTAGCTCCTATTTTCCAGGTCAATGTTTGAAAGCCAAACTTTATAAATTTGAAAGCAATAGAGTTCATTGGGGATAACTGTACATTTCTTCTTGGCTAAAAAATCTCTTCATAGTGAACACATGCAATGTATATTTGTCCTGTTTTGGGATTTGAGATGTAGCTCACTTCATGAAAAATTACGACATCTTCTACTGGCTAAATTTTTGATAACAGTGGTTTACTCTCGATTTCACCCTTCTTGTAAAATGACATTAAAGAAGCATAGTTTGCCAATTACCTTTGTTTGCTGCATGTATCTGTTTTCTATACTTCCCCCTCTTCCTCAGACTTCTTTGAAGCTGATGCAGAAATCGAATGCTATAAGAGCAGATATCTATTTTATCTCATTCTCATGTGTATTTGAATAACTTATTCTTTTCTTGAACTAGAGCAGAGGACAACAGTAGATATTAGGAAGAAATTCTTTACTGTGAAGTTGGCAAGGCACTGGAATGGGCTGGCCAGAGAAACTCTGGATGCTCCATCCATGGAAGTGTTCAAAGCCTGGTTGAAAGAGACTTGGAGCAACCTCGTCTAGTGGAAGATGTTCCTGCCCATGGCAAGGGGGTTGGAACTGGATGAGCTTTATGGTCCCTTCTAACCTAAACCATCTTATGATTCTATGATTTGTGTCTGATACTAAGATTTCCAATATGTAGCAGGCCACTAGGAAATATCCAGTACAATTGCCCATGTACAGGATGATGGGATTGGTGTGTATCTCTGTATATGCAGATGTCAGGATCTTTTTGACTCATACATAATCTCTACTTGATCTATGGTTCTACGATTCAGTAAAAAATTAACCAATTTATTGAAGAAAATCCATAGGGGGCATTTTCTTTCTCTTAGAGCTAATCTCAACATTTGTTACAAACATTCACGTCTGTTCCTGTTGAACATGTAGTCCGATATTGTAAACCAAGACTGTGCTAGATTAAAACCCAGCAGCAAAATTAAACTCATTCAACCTTCCCCCTCTCAAAAGTGGAGAAAAGACCAGGAGAAATTATAAACTGGAGTCACAATTTAGTGAAAAATCGCAATACCCATAACAATATTAACAAGATACTGTAAAAAAGAGAGAGTGTTTTACCCACAGAAAGGGAATTCACTGCCCAATAAACAAAATACTTCCCAAAGAGGGGCTGTCTCCCTTGGTGGCTGCAGTAGTGGCAGCAGTGGCAGCGGATCTGGTCCTGACCCCAGTCTAGCACACTCCCTCTTGCAAGCTGTCTAAATATGGAATCCTTTCTGCTTCCAGTCCCTGGATTCCTCCTGCCATGTTGAGGGTGGTATGGAATTAAACAATGCTAGAAATTCCACCTCTTTTCTCTATAACCATGACCTAGGCTATTCTAAATTTTTTCTGCATGTTTGTTTATTCTGACCTGCACCTAACTAGAAATCCTTTTCATTTTAGGCAATATACTTTTTAATTTCATTTATTTTTTTATTATAGAATACAAAAACTTTTCTTTCTTGTTATCTACTAGATGAAAAATTTACTTTTTTGTTTACTGAATCTATTTTGATTATAAATAGGATTGAAACTATCTACTTTTTTTAAGATCTAAAACTGTCAGCTCTACTAAAAAATTGCCTTTTAAGAACTCTTTGATTCATGCCTTTACTCAGAGACTGAGAAGTGTTGAAGATATTATTATTCATAAAGGTGTTGAGGCTCTCCAGGGTGCAAGTAGATTTAATCCTGCAATTTGATATGTGTTTGTACTAAATGAAGTGTACAGCTTACATCAAATCATACTTTTCCTTTAAAAATAATACTTGAGGGGTTGAGGCTAATGTGATGGTTTCCAGCATTTATTTTGTCATATTAGAAATTCAAACAGAACACTAGAAGACCTTGCAAAATCTAATCCAGTTTGGTTAATCTATTGCTTTGAAGGCTCAAAGAGGTCATTAAAAATCAACATGGATTCTGGGCACTTTTTCGTATATACAAACCTTTCCCATTCTTCAGTAAGTGTACCTCAAGGGTCTTTCCATATTCTGGTAGAAGTACTTTCTGACAAATCCACTCAAATTGCTTCTATGAGCCAGATGTCTCCATTCTTGCCTTCATCAGCAAAAGCAATTTTGCATTTTAGTTACTGCTGCTGCTAACATCAGCATTCACAGAGAAGGAAGAGTTTTTCTGAGAGAAGAGTAGATTCCTGAAGTCAAGGAATACCATTAAAGAGTGCCCTGAATTTCATCTGAATTCTCTGGAAGGTGAATCTTATAGTATTACATGCAGCGCCTGTTAATTTCTTAGGGACCAAAGACTGACATGGCTTTCAAATCTGAATTATTCAGAATTACACTTCTAAAAGATATACATGCTAATAGTAGTACTGGAGAAATAATTCCTTGAAATTAGCAGTAATGTGAATTCATCTCATGAGCCTATTCAATAATGGGAAGATTAAGATGACGAGAACATCATGAAACTCTGAGTATTGACTTGCTTTGCTGATTTCCTGAAAGGGTCTTATTCTTTCTCAACTTGCTAGTGAAATTGCTGAAATTAGAATTACCTTTGATTTTTGAAATGAATGTTTACCTAGAAAGCCACTGTTTATTTTCTTCACTGCAGCTGCAGAATCAACGAATAATGGGGTATTAGAAAAATATAAATCATATTGCCACCGATTAAAATAATGCCCTGTTAAAAATGTGAAGCAAAAGAGACTTGGTTATATGTGTATGCTTGTGCGTACAGATGAGGGATTTAAGGAAAAAAATGCACTTTCTGAAAGTGAAAATAAAATTTGACCTGATACATCCAAGGATGAGTATTGTCAAGCTGCTCCCTTGGCCTGTTTGAAAAGGGGCCATAATTTATAATTGGAAGAATTAAGTTTCATTTTATCAAATAACTTCAAACTCAAAGGTATTTGTATAGAATAATATAAATCTATCCTTGAAAACAGAAAACCTTGACATCACAATTTCTTATTTAGACTGCCAGGACTTTATTCTGTCTTGGTTGGTCATTGGTTTAGTTTGATGATTTTTCTTTTAAAGATTGTATTAATACAAAGATTTATGTCAATACTAAGTGCTGTGTGTAGTGTTGGCAGCTGAAATGTCAAAACCCCAAAACTCAAGATATTTTTTTCTTAAAATGTTACCAATTCTGAAAATTGCCTTGTTTCATGGCAGATGGTCATAAATCCAGCCAACTTTTGGCAACAGATCACCTTGACTGAAATCCCAAAGCAAGCATTATTTTTACATAAAAAGTATGTCTCCACTTTTATACTCATATTTGGCACCTTCAGAAATATGAGCAAAATTATGAAGAAAATTATACTGACCAGTCTGCCAGACATTTTTGGCATCTTCATTCACTTGTGTTCTCCTTCTAAGCTGGTTCTCACACCTGTTACCAGACTGTTGTGCTTGTCAAAAACAATAAAAGCAAATGGTTTTAATTGTTAAGAGGAGTCCTTAAGGCAAGTCCATTGGGGAATCCTACTCTTCGTCCAGCTAGTCATCCAAGATCTATTTGCTGCTGCAATGCATGAGAAAGAGGTTCTTTTGCATTCAGTGTTTGAAAGCTGCTTTTTAATTTTGGCCTTGTTTTTTTGGACCAGGAACATCTGTCGTACAATCAAGTGCTAAATTTACTACCTGACACTGAGAAGCTGTTTATTTTAATTCTATTACAGCATTACTGAGGAGAAATGAAACTCATACTATATTAGCTGGGTATTGTAGTTTCTCTGTATATAATTTTAACTGGCATGCTGAATAAAAAGTTTTTCTCAAAAGCATAAATCAAAATTGTCACATCTTTTGCAAAAGTATGAACAACTTCTGAAGGCATTTGTTGAATCCAAAATAATTTCAAAATGATTAGTGTGGTTTTTAAATCTTTTTAAACTCCCATAAATATCAGTAAAAAAGTCCAGTCATTAGTAATCTGCAAAAATATATTTCAAAAGTTAATGTTGTAGTATTCCTGTACATTTTTTTTAAATGCAAATACGTGGTTTTATTGTTCACATGTAAAAGAAGACATACATATATATGTGCTAAAAGTACTTCATAAAATCTGAGAATGATCATGTTGCATTTTTAATTTTTGCCTAAAACATGTCGCAAGTTAAATACTCATAAATAGTTTATCACAGGCTAGGAAAAAACATTTTTCTCATCTTCCTATCTCTCCTTTTAGTAATTTCTTGTCTAGTACTTTTCAAAAGTTAAAAACAGAATGTGTGGAAGATCCTAAATGAGTCATTTTCAAATGTAACAAGGAAGTAATTTATGCACAGTGTTTTTTTCACAGTGACAAAAACCAAGCACCCACAGACATGTAGGGTTCTGTTAGATGCACTGTCCAGCTTCCACATTGTGAGTGCATTAGACATATTTAACACTCCATGTGGAACTGCTGTGTTCCAGAAAATGCTTCTGACAACAGCTGGTATGAGGTCTATGCTAACTAACTAGAGCTTTTGCAGACTAGTATGAAAGCCAGGAGGGAGGTAATGTTGCTTCTGGCTTTCTGCTAACTGCTCATCACTACGAGCTAAGAATATGCGTGACAGAGACCAAAAAGGCTGCTGAATCCAGTAAAACCTATGCTTCTTCAACTGGTTCATAGTGAGTTGCATTCCCAATTGACTTCATAGCCTTTCTTGTCTTGCTGTGCATTCATGATGGAGAATTCTATTTAGAGATGTGAGGAAAGGGTGAGGCAGCTGTTTAAGTGATTGTTTACATACTTTTTCTAGTAGAGGAATGACACTGCGCTGCCATTTTTGGGGATCTCTATAAGCTGGAGCAGTGGGCCAAGAGGAATATTTTGAGTTGAACGGGAACAGAAAAATGCCAAGCTCTTCCAGAGTCAGGAAGCAGCTTGTGCAGCTGTACAGGATGGTGCCTGCTTGGTTGGGGGAAGCTCTGCAGGGAGGGTTCTGGGGACCTTGGTAGATACACACTGAATGTAGTGTGCCCTGGCTACACAGACAGCCAACAGTGTCCTGGGAGGTACTCACTCGGTCACAGCCAGGACATGCAGAGGAGGGATTCTCCCCAATGCCCAGCACATCTAGCATGCCACATGCAATGTTGGGACTCCAATTACAAGGAAGTTATCAACAGGTTCCTGGTAGCAATGGTTCCCAATCAGCCTGGGCTTCTAGAGTGGCCAGGGACTGGAGCATGTGACCTGTGAAGAGAAGCCTGGAGACATGGTTGGCCTGGAGACTTGCTTGGCCTGGAGAAGATGTAGCTTTGAGAGGAACTAACAGCAGTGTGCCAGGATCTACAAAGTGCACTCAAGAAGAGAGAGCCCAGCACTTCACAGTGCTCTGTTATGGGAGGATGACAGACCCATGACAGTAAGTTCTGACTGTATACGAGGAGAAAGTTTTCACCACTGGTGCAGTCAAATATTGACCAGAGATAAGGTGCCCAGCAGCGTTGTACTCTCTCTTGCTCTGAAGTTTTTCAAACCCTGAATAATTTAAGATCTCTGATGTTTCTTGCTGTGGGGGGACAGCAGGAGGAGCAGCCTCACAAAACGAGGTCTCCCCAGCGTGTATCTCCACAAAGTCCGGGCCGGGCGGCCCCCGGGGTGTGCTTAGCATGGCATAGGTCTCCGGCCACAGAAATTCTAGCAGAAAACGTGGTAAGACAAAAGAACATACTGGACCCCATCTCCATTTTGCCAGGGAAGTTTATTTAGGGTCTTCGGGGGGGGGGTTGAAGGGAAGGGAAGAGGGGGAGGAAAGCAGGGGAAGGTTGGAGGGACTGACAGCTCGAAGATGGAGACCACGAGATCACACTGGCATCTGCTTATAAGCGAAGGGAAGGGGGAGGGATTGGCTCTCCCGGATCCAGTTCCAGAAAGTCTGAAGGAAAGACAGGCGGGGGAATATACCAATAGATTTCGGGTAAGGCAGGGTGCATATTTCAAAAACAGCCAATAACAGAGCAGGGGAACAAAGAAAAACGACATGGCGATCACATTGCTACAGATCTCTGTCACCTACTCAAACCTGACCTTCTTTGAGTAAGAGCTTGAACTAAAGCCTTTCTGAGGTTCCTTCCATCTAGAAATATCCCAGGAAAATTCAAAGTCTTTTGCAAAGCATCAAATATTCCATACTCCTAGAATATTTCAAGATGTGAGAAGCAATGGATGCCAGGAAACTCTGTTACAAATGTCACCTCTCAAACAGAAGCTGATTCTGCTCCAGTTGCTCATGTTGATTACTTGTAAGTGTTCTGAGTACTTCCACTGAAATAAGTATTGTCGCTGTCAGAATAAGATATAACTGGTGAGAAGAAATGGCAGGTCTAAGCTGTCAGTGTTAGCTAGGCCTTGGCAGGCTTACCACTTCCTCTTCAGTTGTGAATTAAATGACAATAACACATCTTAACAAAGCAAATGAATTTGCTAACTTTAAATTTGAATAATACCTAATATTTGATGGGGAAAAAATAAAGTTGATTCTAGTGTTTTTTTCATTATTTAGAAACTGGTCTTTTGTGCAGAAGTACAGCTGAACTGAACAATATCTAAATTGCAATTATGATGCCAATTAGACCTATTCTTATTTAACAAGTTTTATAAAATTATATGATTATATATATAATACATGATTATATTATTATATATATGTTTAATGAAGTTAAATTATGCTGGAGACATAAAATTCACAAGGAAACTCGCCCATAATAATTTGCATAATAATTTAACTTGCAATACATGTTCACCAGAGTACAATTTTACTGATTAATATTTGCCATGCAAACTGCAATATGCTAGTGAATAATGAGTCTTACTGATTGATTGTATGAATAGCATAAATAAGGGTCCCACCTAAAAACTTAACAAACTGATAAGAAATTGTATGAAGACTTCACAATTGAAAATTAATGTCTGCTACAATAAATATGTGTTCAACTGGAAAGAGAAAAGACTGTCCAGTGTTTGGTCATTCCTCTGGCTTTTCCACTTCCATTTTACTAAGGGTAAGTATTTTAGGTACTTTGTTTAGTTCTTACATTGCACAATAAACAGCTTTTTTGTAAGGTCTGTGTAACAGTAAAGTACATTGAAGGTATAGTTTTACAAGTGTTGATTGCATGAAATATTTAGTTTGAAATATAGTTGATTTATGTTATGAAATTCACACAGTCTAAAAATCAAAATTCAGTCTGAAATTGCTTAGAAGGACAGGATGACATTCTTACAATATTAGCCTTATTGATCCCATCACATCGGAAATAATCAGGAGGCTATGTAGAATTACTCAGGTAATTTATAACGTCTGGCATTAGGTATTATGCTGTAACTAAAGCACATCAGCATAAAAGACCTCTAAAATTAAAAAAAAAAAAACAGAATGAAGATTTTTTTTCCACTGGTTTTATTGAGGTATGTAGTACTGTGGATGCCATGAAGATGGTGGTGCAGTCTCTCTGTCCCTTTCCTCTGTGACAGGCTACATGCTGTATTGGCTTGTAGTAGGTGAGGATGTGAGCTTTTCTGTCCTCCTCCTCCTCACCAGCAAATCTGTACTTGTCTGTAGAGAGGAAATGAGATTGGCACTGTCTTGGATGAATTCTGAAGGTGAGTTTAAAACAATTGCGTATTTATTAGGTTTCCTTAGGCTGACTTCAATATTAAAGCATGTTTGCTAGAGTTAAGACCACAGTTTGGCCATGTGCCTTTCAGAAGCTAAATCCTGTGGCTGATTCCTGTGAAACCTATAAATGTTACAAGGAGAGGAATAATATTGTCAGCAGTGTTCATTGCATTATGTTTTAAATGCAGTGGACACTTCTTTTGACACAGCCATCTGCACTGGAATGGATGTTTATCCTCACACTCAACTCTGACAACACTGGTGCTGCCTCTGTCATGAAATACCTCTCCCTAAAATCCTCCAAAGGGTTGTCCTCTCTGCCTAGGAGAAAGACAGATCATACATGCACTTACTCATTCTTCCAAAAGTGGAACCCCAAATGCTTATAACTTGCTTCTATATCAGAAAGGGAACTCACTTCATGTCATAATATTACTACACTCTTTATGATCTGTCATAATTTATTGTTGGGGAGTGCAGAAGCTGGAGCAGGTGATTTCACAGGGGAAATTTGTACAATTCTCATAGTTTAAATTGAATCAGCAGTGAAGAGGTTTATCACCAGGTAGTTAATTGGTAATCAGTGAACTGTATGCTGGGGGTCAGTGTCATAATTGCAACAGATACACCACTGTCCTAGACACATATAAAATGCCTGCACATACCTACGGATTTTGAAACAACCTTCTCTAACCAATCTTTTAGAGTTCTGTGATCACACACACGTCCACCCTATGTCAGAGGATGCATGTACAAACTCCTGCACAAATTCTTGCTCTCCACACTACCTCCTGCAGCCCTCCAAGACACACATACAGTAAGAGCATGGCCCATGAGCTGATACATGAACAGTTGTGTGGATCATACATACTGAGGTGTGGATCCCTCCCTGCTGCACTCTGGCACATTCGTGCCTCCAGCAGGAAGCCACTCCATCAGACATGGACAAGTGACAGCAGGGTGACTTCTAGCAATGTCAAATCAGATTTTCATTGCTGTTCTGTTATCCTCTCCTTTGTCTACACCATTGAGAATTATTAGGCTCATTTGATACTTCTCAAGTTTACTCTTCCTTTGTTTCCAAAGGTTCACAGTATTCCAATTCTTACAATTTGTTTTAATGTTGGTTGTTTTCTTTGTCTTTAGTATCACTAGGTTTGGGGAAAATGCCCTCTTGGGGAGTTCTGGATGGTCCACTCAACCACACACTTGGCACACAGGTTCCTATCTTACCAACTGCTGCTATCCAGGCCATTTGGCACAGAGCAGGCACTATGAAAGTTAATCTCCTGTGACATTTTTTTCACTGATATTAGTCCTATGTCCTAGTTCAGGCACACCTGCCAGAAGTTTGCTACACCTGCCATAAGCTCTTAATATTATTCTCTAATTATGTGCTCTGTTATCAATGTCATCACAGTCCTGCTTTATGTTGGCTTACAAAAGTATAAGAATGGTGACATCAATTGAGATCTACATTATTGACAGTGGTTGCCAGCAGCAGATGCCTAAAGAAGAATATGGAAAATGTAGTGATTTTTCTTGAAAACCCTCTCCTAGTCTCCAGCATTTGTGGCTCAGAGATATCCTAAGCCATAAAAAACAATTTTATTCTCAGTCAGTTTCTCTACATGTCTTGATTCATGCTGTGTACGTTCTGTATGCGTGAAGAGGCTCTTAGTAGAATCAGGTAAACCTTTAGGCCAGAAGTACTTTGGCCCTTGGGTTCCATTGTTTTCCTTCTTTTTTCTAGAATTTTTTTCCTAATAGTTAATTTCTTAGGATGAATTGTGCTGCAGTTTACAAAGAGTATATACAAGTGATGGCTCTTCTTATAGTTTCTGGTACGTGGTGCAGGCTGTGGAAGGTTGTTTGCAATGTATCTCCTGGTCATGTCCCATCCTCTGTTCAGGTATCATGCAGAGAAGCCTTGCAGGGATAGCAAATGTGTAGATGTTCCTATCAGACATGTCAACAGAGCAGAGTCATCTTTATTTTAGGTCTTATAATAACAACAATTATAATAACAATAAAAATACCAGTAATAACAGTTGTTATAAGAATAATGTACCTTCATTAGATTCGTTAGATTAATTATTTCTGTGGTTTATGCTACATTACAATGAGTATCATAGCATTGTTATAATTCTTTAAATCCAAAAAGCACGTAATTCTGGATCCACAGGGGTTAGTTTACTTAGGAATCTGACTTTTTTTCACTATAAACCAATTGAAATTACAAGTAGGGGTGTTTGCTTATTATTTTTTTAAAGTTAGGTGAACACATGAGAATAATAATTTATGTGTATTCTAAAATATGTAGTGATTCTTAATATCTGAGTTGTCTCCAATGGATTAGGCTAAATAAGCTAGACCACTTAGAATAAAAATTGAGGAATTAGAATTGAAACTTGAGACTAGGTCCACTTATTTCCTGTTTGAGATGTCTAATGGTTACAGTTTGACCCTGTGTGGGGTTTAATAACTTTATCTCAAAATTTACTTTATGAATGTGGTCAAAAAAAAACCTCAGAAGAAATATTTATCATTCTAAAAATGCAAATACCACAATTTTCTAGTCAGCAATGCCTTACTATTGCATTTTAACCACAGCCAGCAACTAAAGACCACTCACTCCCAGGCCCATCCACCTGGGATGGGAAAGAGAATCAGGAAAAAGTAAAATCCACAGGTTGAGGTAAGAACAGTTTCATATTTGAAATAAACTAAAATATAATATTAATATAGTAATAACAACAACAATGACAAGGGAGACAAACATATGAGAGAGAGGAGTAAAACCCAAGCAAAATGAGTGATGTAGAATATCAATGCTCACCATCTCCTGACGGTGCACTGGCTGGTGCTGAGCAGTGATCGACCTCTCCTGGACATCTCTCTCCATTTTATGTACTGGGCACAATGAATTATGGTCTAGAATATCCCTTTGGCCAGTTTGGGTCAGCTGCTCCCTCCTGGCTTCTTGTGCACCTGCTCACTGGGAGAGCATGGGAAGCTGGAAAATCTGAAAAGTCCCTAAGGGTGAGCACTGCTCAACATCAACGTAAACATCAGTGTTTTGTTAGAGTTATTATAATTGTAAATCCAAAACACAGCACTGTACCAGCTACTAAGGAGAAAATTAACTCTATTCCAGCTGAAAATAGGACATTTACAAAACAAACAAATAAAGAAACAAATAAACAAATAGTGTATAACAAATGTTATACACTAGAGAATATTAATCATTTTGACTACAAGCATTAAAAACAAGGAGGATAGTAATTTCTCAGGGAAAATATCTTATGGGATATAATAGACTTGGAGCTTTCAACAGTGTGACTAATGAATTACCCAGCTTTAAGGCAAACTGAAGCACACATCTTCACAGCTCAAAACTAATCAGGGAACACTAATTCCCTTTATCATCATGGACAGTAATGAATGGGGAAATTGAAATATGACATGGGGATTAGAAAGCATGGAAAGATTGCTTTTAAAACCTGCTACACAGTAGTATCTGCCTGTTTCCTGCCAAATGTTGATTTAGTTTTACATAATTTTGAAACATGTCAATTATGTCTGGCGTGAAGTGGGATGCGGAAGGAATGCTGTCATCCCACTTAGACAAAGCTAGGACCATGGGACTTTGCCTCTGTTGACAATGGCTGTGCTTGGAGGTCCTAAGATTCCCAAGTATAACAGCAGAAGCACAGGATGAAAGTCCTCTCCATTGAGAGCAGGCAATCCTTGTCCCGCCGGTGTCCCTCCCGGGCCGCAGGGCCATCCATCCCTGCCGGGCCTCTCCTCCCTCCCTCCGTCCCTGCTCCGCTCTCCCCTCAGGCTCGCAGGGCTGTTTCCCGCACGGTTCCCCTGGCTCAGCCCCGGCTGCCGGGCAGCGTTTTGCCCTCCCTTGGCCAGGCTTTCCCCGGGGCTGAGGGGCATAAGGGTGGCTGCTTCCTCCCTACGGTGGGTCAGCTGTCCTGAAGAAATAGTTAAAGGAGCTGAAAAAGGCATGGAAAGGGAGAGAAAATCGCCTGCCTTTGAAGGAGGAAGGAAAAGAACTAGCAGGATAGACTAGGAATAAAAGAAACCACAATGACATAACAACAAATAAAACCAAACCAGGATGAGGACACCAGGATGAGGTACAGAAGGGGAAGTTACCCAAAGGCTGTAAAAGTAAATGGAAAAATAGACAAGAGAGGGAGAGAACAGGAGGGAAAAACTTTGCACAGAATTGGAAGAAATATCTAAACATAGGTACACAGTATCTAAACATATGTAAGAGATAATTAAGGTTGAAAAAGGCTTTTAAGATCAGCAAGCCCAGCTGGCTCATCCCAGGCAGTGAGTTGGCACACAGACGTGGGATACCTTGGCAAAGAGTACTGAGGACATCTCACGCTGCTGTCTGAACCCTGTGTCACAGGAAGGCTGAGCAGTTTAACCTTGCAAGGCATGGGCTCTTTTGAATTGTGTTAACAGCACAACTCACAGTACTTCAGACAACGCAACACAAGCAGCTTTGATAAAAACCACAGACTTTTAGTATTAAATGTGTTTACTTTGAAACATCACATTGTACCTGACCACGGGGAAACATGGGAAGATATCGAAGTGCATGAAGTTCATCCAGCTTAGTGTATATATGTGTTTTTGAAAATGCTGTTTTCTAAATACAGCTTTTTCATTTCTTGAAAAGTATTGTGAAATTATTTAAACTCAAAATACCTTTAAATGTTACTTCAATAAGGTTTCTAAAACGCAACTTATTTTAGTAAAAGAACTATGTTTTTGGGAAGGTGGATTCACAGAAAGATATTACAGAGAAATCTGGCAAGAATTGCTGGTTTATAGATTAGATAATTTGAATGTCTCCAATAAGGGTGTTCTTATGAACAGTCACAAAATTAATTTCCTGCATCTGTAAATCCTGTTAATAGGGTATTGATTGCATATTTTACTCTCTAAATTTTGCCCTTCTTAGATGTAAATAATAACATTGTTTTGAATAATGTGTCTGAATGAAGAATGGAGAAAACAAAACAATATCCAACAAAACAGAACAAAAATAACATTCAGTCAAGTGCCTCTGGCTTAGGTGACAAAACAAGAAATCAATCGGCTGAAATACTCAATCTTGTGTGTTTGCTCTTTCAATTAATTACATTACAAGGGAAAAACATGTCTTAATCTTTCCTTTGTTTTCCACATATCATTACAAGCTAATGACTCAGTGATACCTATAGAAAGAATATATTAGAAGAAATATGGTTCATTTATCTTTGGTTCTGTGGCTTTATATTTAATTTATGTAATACTGGAGCAAGTGTGCTAGGCCCTGCTAATCACACACTGATAAAAATGAGAATTCAGCTATTCCATCCCGTAATTAGATAACAGATGTGAATGCTCTGTTGGCCGCAAACTGCAAACCTGTGTATCTGCCAAACACTCATTTGTTTGCCATCAGTTCTGAGCCTTTAAGAGAGAGTACATTGTGCTAACTGCAGCTTGTTAGCAGCTGGTTCACGAGGAATTCAGTGTGAACAGAGTTGGCAAAGCTATGTTTTGCAATTCCAGTGGACTATACATTCTCAATTTTCTTTGTGAGCTGAGGATTCAAAATTGTAACTCTAGGGAAGCAAAGTAACCCCAGTTACCATCAGCTTCCAAAGAAGACAAACTTGACTAATGTGTTTGTGAGGAAAATGCATAATTTTCAGTAAACTACATCTGTATTTAATTTGTTCTTTTGTATGAAGGAGAGAGGCTGAAATGAGAAGTCTCAGTATATGCAGAGTTTCTTAGGTATATACTCATTTAAAGAAATTAATGTTAAACTTTATTTGAAGAATGATGATTGGTTCCACCACTTTTCTCAAAATGGTTGTGTATTGATACCAGGTGTTTAATCTTTCTGTAATACATTTCTAACTTTATATAATAACAAACAGTTACGGTGATTGATTGGGGCCACCTATGTAATATAGTAGGATGTAGAGGTACCTTTTTCTTTCAGTCAAAAAACATTCAGTGTTCCAGTAAAATTTTTCAGGACAACCCCAGATTTATTGCAGTACATGCTGAGGTAGTGGGACAAAGGGGTTTGTTAGCCTGGAGCTCTGTGAATTTCAAGCCCTGGAAAATGATAGTCCTCAATATACATACATGGTCATCCCATGACCTGCTCAAATGTGATGGTTGGTTCTGTCTCTGTGGCTACCATTTACTGATCCAAGACTGATCATGCCACAGAATCATAGAATCATATAATCAATCATAGAATCATGGAACCAAAGAATGGCTTGGACTGGAAGGGACCTTAAATATTACCTAGCTCCAACCCCTCTGCCATAGGAACACCTTTCACTAGACCAGGATGCTTAGAGCCCCACCCAACATGGCCCTAACCACTCACAGGGATAGGGCATCCACAACTTCTGTGGACAACCTCTTCCAGTACCTTACCACCCTCAGAGTAAAGAATTTATTCCTGATATCTGTGTCTAAACCTACTGTCCTTCAACTTAAGCCCATTCCTTCCTGTCCTGTCCCTGTGAAATGTCCCTCTCCAGTGTTCTGGTAGGCACCCGCAAGGTATTGGAGGGTACTCTTAGGTCTCCCTGGAACCTTCTCTTCTCCAGGCTGGACCATGCCCACTATCTCATCCTGTCCTCATAAGAGAGGTACTCCAGCCTTCTGACCATCTCTGCGGGGCTCTGACACTTCTTGTCTAACTCTAAGAATTCTGAGCTAGATGCTCTGTCCTGGAGTGATGTTATGATAATCCATTATCCCCTATCGTTAGTTTATATGCCCAAAAAAATGTGGTCCTGTCACTTTAACTACGTTCAGCTGCAGAGAGAAACGCGGGTTGTTTTGAAAAACTTTTTCCCCAAGCCTGGCGCGGGGGAGGATTCTTCGCTCAGCAGAGACTGCGCGTGCTGGANTCACTTGATCTAAGAAATTCTGTTGTGGGTGGGGGAGGGGGTGTCACAGCCCTTCGCTCTCGGAAGAGAGAGTTTTATCATTAATCCAGGACATGCTCCTTAACAAAATCTCTTTGATAGGCAGTGAGTAAGCTAACATCTGTTCCTTCCACACTGCTCTTTCCAAGAGAGATCAGAAAAGGCACACAGAACTACATCAGTATTCCTATCACAGGACTGTAGAGGAAGAGGAATATGAGAAAGATGGGTGGGGGTTTTTCTACTGTAAGAGGCAATGCTGAGAAAGGCTAAAACCCAGCACAGCATCAGCAGAGCTCCATGGGTAACTGCTTTGTTGAATATGGTAAATTGTGTTCATTTGGTCCTTGAGCACCACCAAAGGAATTTCAGGGACAAGGACTAAACTTTTACTGCCAACATCAAAAAGCCCATATTCTGGATGATCTGACAGCTGCAAGCACTACCTTTAGTAGTGTTTACTTAACTTTTGTTCAAACTATTTTTTAAGCTAACATTTTTATTGCTTCTTTCCTTTGAAATCTGAAAAAAATATAAAACTCTTTTAATTATTGCTAAACGTTTCTCTTCAGGAAGTCACTTATTCCTGCTGGAAACCCATTAGAGGAAAAGAGCTAGTTTGTTACATCCCACTTTTGATCTAAAGGAAATTACATACATATGTTACCTTTATGTTTGTTTGTCCTGCCAAATGCATCTCCCTCCCTTTCCAAAAAGTGTAAATATTTAACTATTTAAGTGAAATTTAGATTTATGGAATTTAATGCTGGTTTCAATATCTTGCAGCATTGAGAGATGTTGGCAAGAAATAAAAACCTTAGATCTACCATGTCAGACAGAAATTCAATCTTTTGCAACAAAACTGTTTCTTCCTTTTCTTTGTTTCCCTTTTTTTTTTTTTTCCTCTTTTAGTGGTACAGTTGTTGAAAAATAAATGTTGAAATTGCTTTTCCCAAAATAAGACTCAGTCTCCAATTTTCCTTTTGCTTTGTGAAAGCTCTGAAAGAATGTCAGGGACTCATGCTCTTTCTTGCTTCTTGTCTGTTCCACAGTCTGTTTTTGTACAAACCTGATGGCCAGAAGAGGACGGATGGAGATGGGCAGCTCCCAAGAATGGAAGGATGTTTCTCAGGAGGGAAGCTATTTTCAGGGAAAAAAGGCAATTCACCAGTCTTATAACAAAGCTTTTACAGGATGGACAAAACTTTGAGTTTAGTCTATCTAGGTAGTTTTGTCAAGCTAATACCCTCAAAGGACTGCAAAAAATTTTAGGCAAAAAGCCGGGTTTCTTTATTTTTTGTGTGTGGGTTTGGGGCGGGTTTTTTTGGTGGTTTTTTTCTTTGGTGCTTGGTTTCATTTTTAAACTCAAACACAAACAGGCAACATTTTAGAAACTGAACTCAAAATGAATAACTAGAAGCACCCAAGGAATAAATTATGTGTAGATAAGCTTTTCCCTACCACTTTCCTTGTGGGACAGATCTTTTATTTCAAGTTTTCACTGCGTTGCCAAGACTTCCCAGCTTCTGCAAACTCTGCAGCCTCCTCTACATCTTCACACAAAGTCTCTTCCCACTTCCCACTCCCACTCTCATCCTGTGTGAAAGACTGTGTCTATCATGTGCAGCACTTCGATTTTCAGGATTTCGTCAGTGCTCCAAGCTCACTGCTTGCTGGACACTCACTCCTTCTCTGCCTCTGCATTTTAAAAATGTCTCTCCCCTGTGCTTGTTCAATTCTTTACAGTATGCCATGCACTCTCCAGACCTAAACTCTGGATAGGGAGGGGATCATATCTTAGGACCTTCTTGGAGACCTCTTCTCAAGGCTGCAAATCTTATGTGGAAGGGGAAAAACATTTAGTGAGATAAGAGCCTCAATCATATTCCACTTTATGACATATGTTTCCCAGGAGGTGCACCAGAGGTAGCACAATGTCTGAATATATTTTTTGCATGTCTTTTTTTTTTTTTAACTCTTTAACATATTCACTTGTATATAGGTATAATTACTGTGGACTGCTAAAATTAATCCAGTGCTTAATTATTTTGACACAGTGATAGACATTATAAAATGCTCCCTGGTGCCTCAAGCAGATTCTTGACAGAAGATATTACAGACACTTGGCTGTGCCCTTCACAATGAGGAGTTACATTTATGTCTACACAAAATTGTTTGTGACAGACTGAAGTGAATGAAGATTGGACATTTAAAATCTCAGTAAATGTAGCCAGTAAAATACAATGTAAGAAAGAGCTAGGAGTGTTTCCTTGAGGTTCTCTGTAAATCACCTTTTGAAGACCTAGGTTTTACTCCTTGTATTTGTTTCCCTAAACTATTGAACTAAAAATTATTTTCCTAAAGCTTCTACATATTTTGTTTCTGAGAGCTAAATATATGAAGCTAAATATGTGAAGAAGACAATGAGCAAAAATCCACATTCTTAATTTCTTTCAATTGTAAGAATTTTTTTCAAGGGCTTTCACATTCAGAAACTCATCTTCAACTTTACAGAAATAGCCAGAAATTTATGAGGAGTCATCCTCTTGGTAATTGTTCTGGTTTGGTGTTTCATGGTGGAAAATTATGGTCATTGGCATTTTGTGCATTTTTTATTCACCCTTCTACTTATTGTGTCCTAACTCATCCTGTGTAGGATGAGCTAGTTTTATCCTGAGATTAGTTCTTTCAGCAGAGCTGTCTGTGCTGCTGGGCTTGTAAACGAGAAAGAAAGATAATTCCTTGTAAAAATCTGAAAGCAGACTGCAGGACTAAAAGTGGCTGTAGGCAAAATGTTATGTGAAGTGCTTGTGTTTTAAGTGAAGAAAGGAATACAAAATGAGTGCTGCAAAAATGTTGTCCCAATAAATTTTATTCTGGTCACCTCTTTACCCTCTGAGAATTTGGAACCTCCTTTTATATGATGGAGGACATTTTCTATAACCTTGCAGAGACATTACAAAGATGATTTTTTTTTACGTGACCAATTCTAACACAGTGATAAGAAATTTCACCTCTCTTTGGATTTTTAAAAATGTATTTGTAACTTTTTAAATCTGGATATTATAAAATCTGTGTATATATGTTTAAGATTTCAAATGAATAAATTTAACCTGAATAACAATTGATGGTTTTGTGGCCTTGATTGTTATGTATGGTTTTGCTTTAAAGTGATTGTTGCAATTGCATTCCTCCAAGGGACTGAAGAAGAATTAAAAAAACAAAACCAACAACCAGAAAACCATTTTTGTGTTTTAAAACGCTGATATGTTAGTTGTCACTCCAGAATATTTTCTTCACCCTTATCAACAACCGGAGCTTCTTTCTGCATCTTCACTTTTCAATTATGTAAAAGATAATCTCAAGAAAGAAACCTATATGAATTTCATAGTAGTCTTGACAAAGATGTGCAAAACTTTATATTAATTTAAATTATTCAATTATTATTCAAAAATAAATAAGTAAATGACTGAGCAGATTTTGATGTACCACTTCAGCCCTTTTTTATTCTTGAAAAATGTTCAAAATGGAGAAAGACTTTAAGTAGGACATTAAAAGTTATCTAGCTTAATTTTCATGCATAGACATTTGCAGTAACTTCCCTCTGATTGTTCACTGATGCTGACAATTCAAATGGTCTTTTATGACAAGCAGTATTTACAGCTGTTTTCATGAAGAGATGCACAATGTTTAATAATAGAAACAGATTATCTCATAGGAGAAATATTCATGTGGGTGTTTGGAACATAGATGTCAACTTCAGCTAAACTGTTATTGATACTGAAAAGGAGTGGGAGGCTGTGATGTCAGTACAGCTGGGGATTGTTTTTTAGTATTGATGCGAAAAATTTCAGGTTTTCTCTTAACTGCTGTCTTTTGTAGTCTGATTTTAGAATTGGAAACAAAAATTTTCACCTGTGCATCAAACATAATCCCCTAGGGCCAAGGAAAACCTTTTTAACCTTATGAATATTACAGCAAAGTGACACCTGGTCATACAAGAGCAACTGGGAAATTGCTGCTATTCATCTTGCAAAGACATTGGGCAATGCCAGGAATGTTGTCTTGTGTTGTAGAAGTTGAATTAGGAGTGCAGTTTTAAAAGAAAGAAAGTACGTATCAGTGCCATAAGCAAGGTACTGAAAGAAGAAGGCCATGTACATTAGAAGTGATCAGGTCATGCATGGAAATCAGGGGTCAGCTGCTTGCAAACACTGCTGCTGTGGGTAAACCATTTACTTCACTCATCCGCTGTCTGGAACTTCTTCACAGAACTAACTCGAAACAAATCCCTGTGCATCAATAATGTTAAACCATTGAAACAATAAAAGGTGAAGACAGAATTTTAAGGGAATTGTTTTGCAAGTAAGTGTAGGCCTGTATCTAATAAAGAAGAGTGGCTTTTTTATTTATTAATTAATTTATTTGTTATTTATTGACCTTGGTGTTTCTGAAGTGTCTGCATTTTGCTTCATCACATGGCCTGTTAATGTATTTTAAAACTGAGAGTGTCTGATAGAAGGGAGACAGATCTTAGAGCACTGGTAGTGAAACAATTGCAAATTTACAAATTAAAAACTGTCAGCAATTCCTTATATAGCTAAATTCTCTTCTCCTTCTTGAAATTAGCCATGGGAGTAATTTAATGGATACCAAAAGTGTGCAATATGAGGCACCATCTGGTTGAATGAACTGCTAGCATTCATACCCTATACTCATGAGGGATAAGACTTGGTTCTCTGAGATGGCCTTCATACTCACAAGAATAATAATTATGTTTTTTAAAAACTTTCCTTAAAAAAATAAATACTTCAAATAAATGTATCATATCACTGCCATATAAATTTTGATCTAACACCCAAGATTACTGACCGGATCTGACAGGCAGTGAAATTAGGCAAGAAACTTCCTTTTTAAAATAATTCATAGGTGTGAAATAGGAAATAATAATGCTCATTTTCCCTTATAAGCAATTTTGAAACCTCTTGTAAGATCACTGTATAAAGGTATAAAGTAGAAAAGCCTTCTTCTTTATGAAATCCTTTTCCATTTCAGAAAAAAATCTTGGCATTAATCAACACACTAATGCTCTGGCAATATGTGCAAGAATATAATTCAATTCTTTGTTGTACTGCATAAATCTAAGATGATGATTTAAGGCAGCTCAGAGGCATTTTCACTTTTCATTCTTCACATTCCCTTAATGCAGGTTCTTCCCAAGTAATTTCCATACTGTGTCGATCATCAAACATACTAAAGTTTTACTTGTGGTTGCCTAGATTTCCATCAGAAAGTCTTGCCAGTGATACAGCCATAGAAAACTACATCAAAGAGTAAGAATAATCATATCATTTAAAATTAATTCATAGATCATGCCCCAATTAAATGTGATCCCATGATTTTCTTGTGGAAAAAGGAAACAAGTGTTAGGCTGATTGTCATTAAAACATCGTAATTAATTAGCCTTTGATTAATGAACTTTAATATTTGTTATCTTCATTATTCAGTAGATCAGATAATTTTTTACAGTATTGTGTAATGGTATTTCTTCATAAAACCCAGTTCATATAAATATACAAAGTTGGCACCAGTATTTCAGTCAATAATTCTGATAAACAGGGAATTCAGCAGTTTAATAACACTAGACTCAGGTTCCCTTCAGAATATTTGAAATTTAGCCTACCATCCCATTCAGTGTGTCTGGATTTTATTTACTAGGGTATTGTGTGATTGCTGTGCACGCTTTCCCTTTTAAAACTTAAGAAAGAATGGTCTTGCTAAACTAAATTTTTTGTTAGCATG
Organism: Grantiella picta; assembly: GCA_013397955.1. Lineage (NCBI taxonomy): Eukaryota > Metazoa > Chordata > Aves > Passeriformes > Meliphagidae > Grantiella > Grantiella picta. Next base: position 686,087 of record VZRM01001111.1, read on the forward strand.
CATGGTAAGTTGTATTTTATAGGGAAAGCAAGGTATATATTATTGTTCTGAACTTTAAGGCAAATTAGGTCTTCTGATAACACTTGACAAAATAAAGCTTCTTATACAAAATTGTATTTAGTTAATTTATTCTGCAATAATATTCATTGTAGGGAGTTTCTAGAATCATAAATCAGTTCTCTAAATAGAATACAGACAGAAGTTAAAAATGTAAATACTGCTGCTAACTGTTTTTAAGAAATTGCTGGGAGAGTGAGGATTTTTTACTTTTTTTGTGTGAAATTTCTACTCTACTAGAAGGCAGTTTATAGCTGTTCAGTATACGTATGTGCATATTCTAATATGTGACTGACAGACTGTTATGTGAGGTGCAGGAGACTTCCAAATATATTTCTCTTTACTTTTTTTTTATTATTGGATAAAATCTGTCATTCTATTACCTGTAAAGGCCAATATTGCTGCATAAACAAAAGAACATAAACATCCATGTTCCTTCTCTAAAACAAGAAATGGAAGATCTTTTAGATCCTTTGCCATGATATCTCCAGGGTTTCAGTACAGTGATTATGGAAAATATAAGGAATACTTTTACATAATACTAGAAGGTAAGTCTTTTTTTTCTTTTTTCTTTTTTCTTTTTTCTTTTTTTCTTTTTTTTCTTTTTTTCTTTCTTTTTTTTTTTTTTTTTTTTTTTTTTTTTTGTGTATGTGTGTTTGTGTGTGTGTGATTGTTTTTGCTGACTGCACTTTAAAATATCCCAGAGATGAGTAGTTAGGCCTGGGTTCCTTCTATTTCTTTCCATGATTTCTCTTTACTGCCAGCTGGAACCCATTTTCTAATTTTCAGTTTGAATTTATCCATGTCTGTCTTGATTTTTATTGTTCTGGTTACACTATATTTCAGTTCAAGCGTCCATTTTCTTTCATTTGGTTTTAAACACACTAATTAGACAAGAAAAACTGTTCTGATCTACTATGGGCCATTAGGGAATCTGTCTAATTTAGTTGCCTTTCTCTGTACTTGCGTGTATGTAATTTCATCTTTCCCCTTCTTTGTGTAATCTGATTTTGCACAGAAACAAATTTCCTGGCAAAACAAGTGACTATACTTTCGATTTTTATGGTGACATTACCTTATCATTCAGATTCTGTATGATGAAAACATGGACTCATTAGTCCCTTTTCTTTTACTTCCCATGTCACACCCCAATTACTTAATATCAAAAGCCTGAGTGTGTCCAATTTCAATTCCTTTATTCCAGTTATCAAGTTGCTCCTGCATGATAATCCATTGCCTGTCATGGTGATGATGTCTCCTAGCATTTTTATCAGATGTAATCAAGAAGCTCCTACTTTTATGACAAAATGGTTAATGAAAACATTAATTACAACAAAGCCAATAGATGAAAAAGAACTTTCCACTCACCACAGAGGTTCTACATAAACTAATTATGTTAATTGGTTACTCCTTCATAAATACATTGGCAAATATTTATAGGGTACCTTCTCAAGTGTTTTATGCAGTGCACTGCATTCCCTTGTATTGATAGGGCATGAATTCCTATATTTTTATCAAGGAAGAATTTTACAATGAGAAGGTGATTGCTGATGTCTATTTTTATCTTTTACATTGCCCTTAGATGTGTTCGTTGAATGGTCTTTCTTATTTAATTGCCATTATCTCTCTGCAGCTGTCACACTTCTCAAAGACAAACAATGTGTTCTATCCAGTTAGAATTTTTTAGTGCAATTCAGCGTCAGCTTCTGCCACACTTGAAAAATCTTTAGTGAACAGAAGTTTCATATTCAGAAAAATTCCTATTTATTTTATCAGGCTTAAAAAAATCTATTTTAATGTCTTATTCTTGCTAAACTCCTTCTTTTTAATCTAGATAAATGAACAAGTTTGTATTACTGCAGTAATGGACACAGCTTTTCTTTAAACAAGCAGACACCTGACAATGTTCCTACCCACTTGAAAATTTCTAATGGGGTGCTTTTTTTAATTTTATTTTTTACCTGCAGTAGTGAAAAACTTCCACCAAAGTCAATATAGAGATAGAAGGATAACTGTCACGTACTCAAGCAGTAACACACCGAACACAAATGAATCAGTAATTCAGTTTCTATGTGGATAATGTACTAGACTCCATTGTGTGCTTTTCTGGCAAAAACCTGTAACAGTTGTACCAAACACCCTTGGAGACTGACACCCTAGGGACAAAGCAATAGTTTTAAGTGAAAATATTGGCCAAGTAACTAACCAGAATTTATAAGGCGTAAGGCTGCTGGGTACTTTGAAAATATCAATATATTGGCAGTAATACATTTTCCAGGTCTTTCAAAGAGTGAAAACTGCAGCCCCTGTGCACCTGCAGGTTTTCTGCTCCTCTTGGGTTTTGCTGTAAATGTTGTGTGCAATCTGGCTAATGGTATATGTGATACCCTTTAGCAAAACCTGGTTATCTCTTCTTCGGACAATATGGAGAAATCTCTTTTTCACTGTTCCATAAATCCACTACAAAGGATTTATGCCCCAATACAAGAAATAGGTTGATTTTCTCTATTATTTGCTTCTTGGCTTATTATAGGTTGCCAAGAATGAGATGCTCACAGACATCTAAGAGTATTATCTGCCCATTTCTTAGGGGGAATATGACCACCAAAGGCTCCTGAGGGATGAGTATGTGTCACCTCCCATTCAGGTTTAAGAATCACTAGGGTTTTGCTTTGAATCTAGGTCAGCTCTTTGTCTGCATCACAGTGCTAGGCCAGCACTGCAAGTAATCTGGCACAGAGATATACCAAGGTTATGACCTGTAAAAAATAGAGATATTGAAATTATCTAAAGTTGCAGATGCTTAATTCACTGCCCAATATCAACTCCCTAAAAGAGGGATGAGTACCCATAGAAAAACCCCTTTGTGATATGTTTTTTAATTTTTTATAACTATACTTGCTTACTTCTGGGGAAGTAAATTAGATGATATAAACCACGGTTCCACAAAGATTACGTTTGGATTTAATATTTAGCTACAGTACATTGGTATAGTTAAAAAAAAGTTGCTTGTTCAATCACCTCATTTCTTTAACATTTTCTTTCCTGGTGCCTGAAATATATGTTCTTGTCTTAACTTTTGGGAAGTCATATTTTGCAAGAGTTTGTCTCCTCTGTCTAGTAAAATAAAAATAGTTCAGGAGTTGTCCACTAAACATGAAACACGGCCCATATGTGTTATACATAAAAGAAGATTAAGCACAATGAGCATGAATAAAAATGACAACATGAAGTAGAGGAGGGGTGCCAGGAGAAAAATCAAAAAAGAAAACTAAATAACAAGTGGAAAACCCATGCATAGATGAAATCGAGGAATTTTTCATTGGAATGAAGACATTTTTCTCATATACAGCATTCATTACCCAAAGCAGACATAATTTCAAACATTAGTAAACTGTTAGTTGAAGTTATTCTCTGCATTGAGAAGCAGCACAAAATACTGAGCTGACTAAATAAATGACAGACTGACAAGCTAAATTCAAAACTTGCTTTGAAAAATTATTTATAAAGTTAAACTTGTATCAGTTTAAAATCTTAAAAGTGATTTTCTCCTTACAAACAAAACTTATGTGAATCTCTTTTTGATTCATAAAATTTACTGATGAAATGAGTAAATTTCCTACATGTTCTACGCATCTCTTATCAAAGTTTGTAGTATTTCTTTAATTGCAAAGAACAGAGGAGATTAATAATTTCAATCTGATTTTTCTAATATAATTAAAATAGTGAGATAAGTAATAGGTGAAGCTGTAGCAAGAACGCATTTGAAAAAACAGCTTTAGCTAGTGTTTCCAGAACTGGCTGTCCTTCTGTTTTGAATTTGCTTAATATGAAAAGAGTAATAGTTTTTGGGTTTCATTATTTTTATGCCTCTATTCGTGTCTGACAAAGAAATTAATAATATTAAATATTAAATAATGAAAACTTACTCTGTTACATTTTACATGTTTATTGACAGAACATGATTTAAGCTTTTTTACAATGTGTTGGTTATACTACTACCTCTGCTTGATTTCATTAATTTTGCAGGATATGTTAGAGGAATGCAATGGTAATTTTCAGTCTTCTTTTAGATCTACTCCTGCATCTAATCATTCTTACTCTGTCCTGGAACAAAGGGGCTCAGCAAAATCTTCTGTTGACTTTAAGAAATGTTGGTTTGGGTATTATAAATGGAGCAGGCTACCTAGATATTTATGTTATTTTCCAGGATATAAGAATTTCTTGCAACATAGAGATATATGTTTAAGGATATAGCAAAGATCATAATTCTTGGTTGCCAGATGTTAGCATAAGAATTTTTCTCTCAAAAGAGAGAAAGGAAACAGTCATAACACTTTGGAGAAACAAGCAATTCTCTTTCTAAGTTGCACTTAGAGGTAATATGGGCAAAAGTATAATCATTAACCCACACAGAGGAGGACATGTAATGAAATTCTAGAGGCAGAAATTGCTTCTGACCTGGCATTAACGGCAAAGATTAGACCTGCAAAGAAGTTACTAAACAACATATCATCAGCAGCTACTGGTCTTTGTAATCTGTTTCCATATTTCTCCTTAAAAATAACCTGGTGGCATTCAGACATGCAACCAGATGGCCTCAGGTAGCCCTGCATCTCTGAACCTGTAAGACAACACTAGGGCTCTGTTCCAGCCAATAAATAAGAGGAGCAGCCCCTCCAGGTCGTAAAGCTCTGTTGATATTTTTGCCATATGAAGAATTCTTTGTACCAGAGGGTTAATACAACCATCATTTTACAAAACCGTTAGGCTCTAAACACTAACCAAGGAGAGGAATAAGAAACTAATCTTCATTGATATAAGGACTCATAAATTAATGAATTAGGCCAATTATGCCAGCTTTTCTCCTCCTGTGGAAAGTAACACCAGCTCCTCAGGCAGTGACTGCGGTGTTGTCAATCACCAGGGATCACCAAAGAGACCCCCAGGACAGAAGAATGCATGCACCATGAGAGAGAATATATGTTTATAACTTGGGGGAAATTATTATCATATTTATGTTTCTTCTGGGAAAACCATGAATATGTGTGTAAAACACAGCATATAAACAGGAGCTTTTCCTGTATGCACCATGTACAATAGGTGGAGCCTATATATATGTATATCCAGAACCATAATAAAAATGTCTGCTCCCTAATACTAAAATTATAGTGTCAGAGAGTCTATTTTCTTGCTGATTTTGGTAACAACATCACTTTATTAAACAGTACACTCAATCTCAGGAATGGTGTATCTTTTGCTAACTTATAGACAAGAAGTTTAATCAGAATCATAGAAAAGTCTGGTTGAAAGGACCTTATGGATCACCCAGTTCCAACCCCTCTGCCAGGGGCAGGGAAATCTTTCACTAGTCCAGGCTGCTCCAAGCCCCAACCAGCCTGACCTTGAACACTTCCAGGGAGGGGCTATGCGCAACTTCTCTGGGAAGCCTCTTCCAGTGCCTCACCACCCTCACTGTGAAGAATTTTTTCTTAATATCCAATCCAAATATGCTCTCTTTCAGTCTAAAACCATTCTCCTTTGTGCTATCACTGCATGCCTTTGTAAAAAGACTCTCTCCTGAGTTCCTAGCAGTTATAAAGAAAATTCTCTACTTGAAAATAAATTATTTAAATGTCTCTGACGTGAAGTGTATCATGCCAGTCATAATGGATCAGAAGTACCTTCAAGAAGAAATTGCATCCATAAGATTATGAGTTTGGGGTTGGTGGATTATGAGTTAGTTTCAGATGTTATTTTCTAAAAGACTTTTTGAGCTAGAACATGCATCCATAAATATCTAACCCCTCGTCATGATGGTAGTTTACAATCCATAAAGATGCTTTGAGGTTAGGAGCAGCCCATTGTTTCAAAGGACATTGTATAGCTAAAGGAAAATTAAATATGTCTCACAAATGTAAATGATCCTGGAAAAGTGTTATCTTTCATACTTGGAAAGGATTGCAACAGAGAATATAGGTGCTATTTACTTTTGTCTAATTGCATAAGGGAATATAACACATCAAACTTCCCATCAAACACATTTGAGGAATTCTGATTTAGTCACTGTATTATACAGCCATTAGTTCATCTTGGGGAATTATGAACTCACTGAACAGGTAACAGGCAGCCTTTTCTGGGCTGAATCAGCATACAGGAATCATTTTAAGCAGAACAGTCCTTTGTACTTCCCTTAGCCCTTCCTCTGATACCACAGTTTGATATCTAACACAAGATCAAATATTTGCTAAATCATTCAAGGAGTGGCATATAAGATGTCAAAAATGTCTTGAAGCAAGGTGTTGATGAGGAAGCCAATCATGTGCAGTGAACTGCCTTGAGAGTTATATGCTTAGAAAGAACATCTGAAAGGATGTGCCTTGAATTTGACACAAATTCGAGGGGCAAAGAAACAACCATGCAAGTACAACGACGCAAGGAGACCCATCCAAAAAACACCTGAGGAAGAAGGTGGAGAACTAAGCACAGAACTGTACACCTGTACTGGGTGGGAAATGAGACAAAACAAAAATAGTTTTCAGTGATGTTTCAGGAACAAACAGAGGACGTTGGATACAACACTATAGCTTGGTCAGAAAAAGATGATACTGGACCCTGTAAGCAGAGCAGTCACACTCTTTAAGGAAAAGATCATCCCTGTAGAGCAAAACTACAGGGAACTCTTCGCTTTTTTTGAAGGTGACAGAGTTTAGATAATATTTGATATTGACAATATCTAAAAAGAACTTTCAACGAATGTTACCCTCAGTGGCAATAAGTATATACCTGTGCAACCACTTCAGTGCTATATACATTCTTCTAAGTACTCTTAAGTATAAAACTCCAAAGCAGAAATAACACAGATGCAAAGGATGTTTTACATTCCAGTGTAAAATCAGTCACTATGGAAACTACTTGAGTAATGTTAGAGAGTATGTTAATAGCAATTCAGAAGAGATATAATATCTTCTATCCCTTCCTATTAAATGCAGTTCCAATATTATTGGAATATCTGTGCCTGTAAGAGGGATTGAATGTGTTGATTCATACCAATTACATCACAACATCAATTCATGTTTGGAAGCAGGGGTTTTTTTTGACATTTTCATGGTGCTGCACTTCATGAATAATCTGAAAGGTCAGAAATTTCTGACAAAGTCACTGCAGTGTGTTAAATGTGTCTGAACTGGAAAAGAGCTACAAATACAACATGAAAGCTTTAGACAAAAATACACTGTGATTCAAAAGCCAATATAATTTCAGGTAATAATACATAATTTCTATTAATTTGACTAGGCCATGCTCTGATAACTAAATTCAGGGGTGTTCATGTCTTGTATCAGGGTTTTTAGCTTAAAATAGTGTTTAGTTTTTACAAAAGGTTTGATTAAATAAATTCCTATGAATTCATACTTACCTTTTGGCTGCAAATTACCATAATTTAAAAAATACTCCTTTCCATAAGATCAAATTCAAATTTTTCAGTCTTAGAGACCAAATTATAGTCTTTCTTCTTCACATTTGGGTAATATTTAGTTCTCAATATGGTAATAAGGAGCTGGGGAGAAAGAATTGAATGAAATAAGATTAATTATTAAAACATTCTGACCTTAAAGAGGCTTTGCTTTTTTGAAAATGTGTTCTGGCAAAACCAGTTGGCTCTACTTAAAAAAGTAGCATTTATGAATCCTAAGTTCAGAAAAAAACCCCACATTTTAGAAGGGTAGAAAATGGGGAACTTATGAAGCCGATTGCATCTAGAATATGACAAAAAATTCTCCAAATTATCATTTGTTTCCCCTTCATCCTTTCACCAAATCTGTTCTGGTTCTATGTAATAATATTAGTAATTACTGAGAAAACTTTAACTTAAACTATTTTAGGGATTGTTTTTTAAAAATTGCAGAGTTTTTATCTGAATTACCATTATGTATAAAAATTAAATTTCCTATTGTATTTTAATTATTTTAAAATTTTATCTCCAGAGTAAAAAGAATTTAATATCCTTCAGGTAAAAAAATTTAGTATAATTTTTAGGACTCTTACAAAGGAAGAGATTTCTCTGAAATCCCATGCCAAAACAACAGGATAAAAAAGCTTAATAAGACTTCATAGTGGGAGTTTTAGCTACTTTCTGCTGGATGGTATGGAAGATCTGTACTGTTAATAGATTGTTTGGTCTCTGACAATTGAAGTATACATTCAAAAACTACGGAATCCATATGCTTCAGCTTGTAAAATTAGAAATACAGGGCTAAAATTTTCATCAGACTTGAAAAAAAGAGCAGGGTTAACAGTCCTCTTTAGCAGTGTATAGTTCATTTTAAGAAAAGCAAGCAGAACAAAATAGTTTATTATTGTGTAAGGTACTTATCCAAGTGTTTACAACGCTACAGAAATGAATTCAGCAGAGCTGCTCCACTTATCAAGCCATTCCATTATTATTTTTTTCTTTTATGTCAAAAATTCTGTACTTTGGACAAACGTTTTTCCTTAGCATCAAGTTGACTTGTGATCTCATGTTTACACACACAGACACACACACAATGATCTGGAACATGTGAGAAATAAAACTCTTCCTGACTGAAGAATGTTATATGATGTAGTTAAACTGACTCCAAGTAAATTTGGCTTTGGTACTGGAAGCACACCTAAAGCACTGAGTCACATTTAGTGCCATCTCCACAATTATAAGTGTGACTTGAGTGCCTGTTTAATGCATACTTAAAACAATTACTTTTTGTGATACCGATAGTGGTTTTCCTACAATGTACCCAAAAAGTTACTTGATGAATTGTGTAAGTGCTTCATTTTTCTTTCAGTCCCTGGACCACACTAACCATGTTTCTAACACTGTTTGTTTCTAAGTGCCTCAGTATTCTCATATATTCAAAGAGATATATATATATATTGTACTTGAGTTGTTTGCTCACTAAACCCATGTCAGCTTTTGGTGGGATTTTTCTCCCTAAATTTTAAAATGGCTTTCAGACTGATATGCTGCTGGCCCTAACAGAACTCCGTAAAAATGGGAAAACAGTGTTGAACTAAAGATGAGGGAAGCTAATAGATGCCTTCAAATATTTCCTTGAAGACAGAAAGGAATGCAGCCAAATGGACAGAAAGAGCTCTCTACCCATTTATTGAGTTTTTCTTGTCAGTTTACTTCTCAATCTGTCAAAATTCTCAGTTTCTTATATTAAAACCTAAACTGAATGTAGGTTGTGACCCTTCAGTGATCACTAAACATTCTTCCAGTACTTGCTTGTGAATCTGAGAGTTTTAACTTAGTGTATACATCTTATAGTTCCACAGTCTATCATTTAGTTTATTTTTATAATTCCATCTCTGCATGTCTTGTCTACACTTGCACTGTTCAAGTGTCAGGATGATATAAGTAAACAAATGCATCTGAAATTGTATTGTTCAAAATTCTCTTTCTTAAATGTTTATAGGTGGTTACAAGGTAACTGACATATGGCATCCGTGTGGGATGAAGTCTAGTTCTCCTGTCCTTTGGCAGTCTTAGGGGACTGACTTTTTATGCAGACATGATTTAATTTGACTCTTCCAGGCAGGTTCCTTCACCTTTACTTTCCCAAGAGATTGGTTTGTGTGACTTCTCTTTTTATATGTTCCCATTTAAATGCTCTGTCTGAATTTTTTTTCATTTCCCAAAAACATTGCTGAGATCCAGAGGGGAAATAAAAGCCTTATCTATTTCTTTAAGTTTATGCCTTGTTCATGAACATTAGAGACAAAGGGGAGAATTTTCTTTTGTCAAGTTTGTTAGGACCTGGTCTGTTCTTACACAATGTTCTTGTAAAACTTGCACAGTGAATGGATTAAACTACCAAGTTCTGTTATCACTATTAAAAGTTTGTGAAAGACAACCACTCCATAGGAACTTTAATAACATTTACAAAAGAACTTATTACACTGCCATTTGCATTAAAAACTTTTCACCACTTTGCAATATCAGTAAAATCATCGGCAAATTCCCCTAATTTGACAATGGTTCAAATAATTCTGTGATGTTTGGCCAGACATTCAAGGTCTTGTGGATCCCAATTTTATTACATTTGACATCAGACAGATATTTGACACAAAATTCCATACAGCAATATTACTAAAGGACGACAAGTTCTCTGAACAAAAACTGCTTCTCAAGATAAATCAGCTCATTTACAGCTTGATTTGTTTGATTGTGTTTAGCTCAGGAACCCATTGTTTGAATGGTGGATTGCAGTACTTTTCCTCTAAAACATTTATATTGTTTTTAGCAAATATGTCCAATCTAACATGTGCTTCATTTTGATTTAAAATATAACAGCAGAGAAAGATTTACTGAGGTTCACCTCAGTTCTCTTGGTCTAAACCCAGATTTGTAAATATTTTCATGAATCCAGATCAGAACTGATATAATAGAGCACATAAGAAACTTCTGAATTCAAATCTGAGGATATCTGCCATTCACACCATGTTCTTACTACCAGATCCACAGAAATAATGCCTTTTCAGTCCCACTCTAGGATTAATGGGTGATGAAGCAATTATAAAACATCCTTTCATTTTTTAAAGGTTGCAGGAAATAAATCATCAAGGATGCAGACTTAGACTCTAAAATCTGACAGCTCATATGGCCTAGGCAAGGCAGCTTTTTGGTTCTGTAGCCCCAAAAAGACATAGTAGCTATTTGCAACCTCCCAGAGGTGACAGGACTTGGTCAGCACATATGTACCTCCTGGCTGTAACCAACAAAGAGTAATTGGGCTCTTTTGCTGACAAGAAAAATTTATGGAAAGTGTGTGGACCGAGAGGTCTTAGAGAGAGCACTGCACTGTCCAGCACTGGACAAAATCCACACAGGTTTTAGTGGATTGCCAAATCATTCAAGGTGGGAGTCTACATCAGGATAACAGATCATCAAAAAGAGAATTACCAAGCATGAAAATCTTACATCTTTTGTGATTCTTACTTTGCATCTATTCCCACATCACATTCTTCCTTAGAGAGAGCTTGTCTAGCTTTACATGACCAGGAAGTTGTATCATCTCTTAAAACTTTCTGCTGCCACTGGAGCTAAATGAGACTATATCTATTTCATTTTTCTGTCTCTTCCACTCTATTAATACTGAATAGAAACAGAGTATGATACATACTCCAGATTAATGTATTTTATTTCCAATGTAAATTTGATTTTCCAACTGTGCTTACATTTTGTTTATAACACCCAAGTTTTGAAGCACAAAAATCAGTTTATACTTACCTCGAGCTGCTTGATTTGTTAGTGAAGTACAGTTGTTGCATACTTGAATTAGCTAATAGAAAAAATTATTTTGTACAGTTAGTCTCACCAGTACCACCTGCCAATGCATCTCCTGCAGTGCAAATCAGATACGCTAAGTGGGCAAACGAGTGATTTCTCCTTGCATGTAAAAACTTACAACATTGCATTCCTATTAAAACTGCTGACCAGTGGCATGTGGCATGAATGGCAGATATAGAGGTGGTTTACAAGACTATCGTGCACTGTTTACTGAAAACAGGCTGTAAAGCAGCAATGCTCTACTTTGCAACTCTTTATTACAGGCTCTGTACATCTGCAGGGTTTCTGTTCTGTGCAGCAAGCAGAAATGCAGGCAAACACTCTCTGGATCACCAGCGCTGGGTCATCAGCTGCTCATCTGACTGAGGAAATAAAAAGGCAGGGTGCTCTAAAGTGAAAAGAAACAGCTTTTGACAATCCACTGTTGTGGAACACCAAAAATCTGTCATTCATATGACTCCTATAAACTGACTCAAAAAGCTAATTAAATGCTCAAATGAGCCTCGAGTATTATACGGCTGGTCTTGAAACTTATCCTTCTGCTACATACTCCTGAAGTGCAAGACAAATAGATGGAAGCAGTGCCTACACTTGCTGAAAACAGATTTTCACCTTGTATTGAAGGTCCTTCTGTTACACCATTTTGTCCCATTGCTTTACAGCATTATGACTTGCACACCATTTTTAAAAGATCATTTGAGCCAGACATTGTCCTTTTTGCACTCAGAAATGGCAATAATTTTCTATTGTTTCCCTGAGAGAGTCAATACTTAATTAATTGGTGGTATCTTTTAATTCTGTTCTATTTCGAAGTAGTCTACTTTAAAGTTTTAACTACTGGAAACAAAAGGTTTTTTCAGGTTTTTGAACCCACTAGCTAACACCAGGAAGGTGAGATTGCTTACACTGCATTTATTGATGTAGCCATTAGATGACTGTGGTACTGAGAAGGAAGAAGAGAATTCACCTGCATTAATTGCTGCTCAATTTGCCTTTATTTCATATTATTGAACAATATGTATAGGGTTAGAAGTACATTTTAGTAATGCAATTAACTGAAAGTCAACATTTTTTGACAGTAAAAAAGGAGAGAGAACATGACCTAATTTGAAAATGTACCATGACAGAACTCACAGGTTCGCTATTATTTTGTATAGTGGCATAAAGTATTGCTTACATTTCCCTGTCTATTTCATACTTGCCTCTTCTACTTATCATCCACATACAGTAAATTAGGACTGCCAAAATTGGGGTGTCATAAACCAATTGTATTTTGTTGCTTCTCCAAGTTTTTACTTTTCCAGTGGAAAGCCATCCTCCCCTATAATGTAACACAGCTTGCAGAAGCAGATTCCCTCGTGAAAGAATGAGTAGGCTGCAGCTAATACCTGTGCTGTTCTTAAACAGCCTTGGGTGCACTCTGAGAAGAAAATTATCTGCCAAATAGTTTTGCATATTTCTTTTTCCAGTTCTTTAACAGTTCACTGCTTCACATCTAGCCAAAGTCTCTGCAGAAAGCTTTTGAAAGCATTTTGAATTGTGAAGTGCTTTCAGTAATAGTAAAACCTTGGAATGTCCTGGACAGTAGTTTTGTCAGATTGGAAACTGAAAATGCCATCATGCTGTTGAAGCATTTCATTATATTTGAGTTGTTATAGCTTTGAATGAAAGTCACAATGCTACCTATAAAGGTCTGATCTGGTGAGAGATGGCAGCTCTTTTTTTCATTGTCTGATTCGGCTGCTTTTAACTTACTTGTGTTAGCTGTAGATTATAAGTTAAAAACAAAACAAAACAAAGCAAACAAAAAAAAGCCCAAATAAAACAAAACAGAAAAAGTGGTGCATTTCATATATCCCCAATGAAACAGCAAAACCATTCAGAACACTCACTTCATTTTTTTTAATGACTGAGAGCTCATAACTGTAAAGGTCAAAGAATTTGCAAAACTCAAAGGTAAAAATCCTGTAGTTAGTTGCAAGACTTTGTCCCATTTAGTAATCTTATGAGTTAGTGAATTCACACCATTGTGTAAGTGGTTTTTGTTTTTAACTTAACAGAGTGCTGCTGTTACATTCTTGTGTTAGAGAATTAGATTTGGTCAGCCTGGGATAAAAAAGATAAATTTTTGCCATTCAAACTGTGTATGTCTGACTCTGCAGAATGATTGTGCTTTAAAATCCCCAGTGAGTTTATTTTCAGTAAATAACTTCAGATACTGATTCTAGTAGAGACTTGTAGATATGATTCTTTAATTAAAAATATTTTATTTTTCAGTTAGGTCATATGATGATTTATACAGGCAAAGTAAAGTGAACAACAATTCGATTTATTATTTAGTAGTTTTATGTTTATGTCAAAACTGAGCTCCACAATTGTATCCTGAAAGAGCTGGGAAACTTGCATGTCTATCTAATGGGTACAGCACAGAACTGCAACTGAAATGATCAAGAAAATTTTGAAAATGGCCCCAGGCAGAGTTTACTGCAGTCACCTAATTCTGGAGATCATGTACATGGGAGGATATAAAGAGCTATTTACTGATATTTTTTGATGTCTTTGAACAGAAACATTGCAGGACATGATCTATACCAGAAAAAATAAATAGTACGCCTACATGGATTCAGACTAACAATGAAAGTAAATGAGACATGAATGTAGTGATCATTCCCTTTTTATCATCTCCCCGCTCCCAGCAAGTTGTGAACCAAGTACTTCATGAATTGGATGTCATCTCTTTGTATTAAATAGGTCAAGACAGACATTTTCACCATTAGTCTTCTTATTTTCTGAATTTATGTGCATTTTTTCGACATGTACCTCTGTGGTACCATCTAGTTACATGCTGAATGAAGTACACAAAATTTTATTTTCAATGTACCTCCTGTTACTTTGTTTTGATGCCCACTTTTTCTCACACTATGAGAGGCAATCAGTAATCAACACCTCTTCGGGTTGTTGTCCTGTCTATAATGATTTCATAGTAGATTATCGCATTTTCTTTGTCATCATTTTAGTCAGTAAGAGCCCTCATCCCTTTGGTAGCTGTTCAGAGAAAGATCCTTAATATGGACCTTGGTTTCTCCTTGTTGCTCTTTTCTGCACTTCTTCTTTTTCTGCTGTAAGTCTTGAGGATAGGAAGTTTTAAAGTGTCAATGAAAAAACTTGGTTTGGTTTGTTTTCCATAACCAATAGTTCTTAATATTCTATACCTTTTTACTGGTTCTCACTGTAAGAGTAAGAGAGAAATGTGACAGTTCAAACTTTGCAGGGCAGATTAACAAGAAGATAATTTATTATCATGTGCACCCTATTTGATGTGTGTTAGTCACAGTGGTGAGAGGTTATCCAAGTTTTATATTATATTGGGTGGGAATTAATATGAGCAATTTACAACATGCATACTAAAGGAGCTTTTGAGTTAATGCAAACAGTACATTCAAATATTTATGTTACATTCCAATGTTTTGTCATTGTGATCTATCGGTTTGTTAAATGCTTGTGGCTGGTCAGTGCTCAGTATTTTGTCATTCACTTTTCCAGGCAGGAATAGTACATTGTTAGATTGAAATGTATATTCATACCACTGAATAAGATACAGATGATAAGATACACCCAAAACCTAAGACTGTTTGAAGAGCTGTAGAAAAAATGGGTCAAATTACACTGACAGAGAGAGTGTTTCTGATGCTAAGTCTGAGGCCTAGGATGATGGTCAGAGATAAAAGTTTTAATATCATTTTGAATACAAACCTTATTAAATTTGAGAAATTTGCTGTTCAGTACACCAATTTCTTATGGGTTTGAATTTTTGGATGGTTTTGGATGGCTGAAATCTGAGTCAGCACATCTGACCTCTCTTGGAAACTTGTATCACTCTGGAGGAGACTGGTGTTGAAAAAGAGGATTTTTACGTGTACATTATATCTTTTCTCTGATTGATGGTGTTTTTGTCAATATTCAAAATTTGGTTGCAAGAAGGAAAAAGCTTATTTTATCTTTATTTTCTCTACAAATTTGTGATGGATTCAAAATGGCCTTACTATTGATGCTACTATCCCTTCCAAACAAATTGAAAATGAAATGAAAGCTTCATTTACGGGAGGCAGCAGAAAGTCTGTCATAATGCTATGCACAATTTGGGAAAAGAGCCAAATACACAGTTTTCTGTTGTGTCTTCTCCTGAGCATGGTAAACTGAAGAAGGCTATTGAAGGCTGATAAGCACAGCAAAACTAACCTCTTACACATGCTATTGCTGGAGTGTGAAACAAAAGGATCACAATTTTTTCCTCCTAATCATCTGTTAACTAACTGACACGGAATTAGCAATGTTGTAGCTGGACAGAGAATTCACTACTTTAGAAAAGTGCATTAGACTGTAAAATCCCTAAATAGTTTCCATGAAATATATTTCTTCCTTTTTATTTCTGCAGGGCAAGATACATGTGGACAGATTCTGTCTGGATTCTACTCCTGGATTCTGCTCAGCTGTCAGGTTTTTTTGTCATTCTACATTCCCATATTTAATTTATATGTATAATACAAATTCTATATATTTGTATACACAGATATTTTAAGTTCAACACCATTAGCTCTGTAATATTTATCTAAGCTATTGAAATTCAGAAATCCTAACCTACAAAAGGTATTAGTTTGCTAGAGAACATTTACAACTCATGTTCAAGTCACTCCTTCCTTAAAGTCATCACAGTAAAGTAACAAGCTTTGAATATTTCAAAAGTAGGACAACTCACTCTAGATTGACTTGTCCTTCGGTTGGTCTTAATGTTACCTGTATTTACTTTTTTTAAAAATGAACCTGAAATCGAGAATCTCAAGTACTAAAAGACATACAAGCAGATTAGAAGAATTAGCATTCATGCTAATCATGATTTCTAAGGCAAGGATGTATCCAGTCATGTAAAGCAACTATTTCTAAATATGATGAAGTGAATGCTACAATTTTTAAAACTATACTATGCTCTTGAAAACTTTCTGTAGGTAAATTTATTGTCTGCAACTAACAATATATATTAGAAAGAGACTATGTATTTTTTTTTAATTACCTTTACCTAGTTCATTTAGAAAAATATATTCAAACTACCGAGGAACTGTTGTGACATTACCCTATGGTAAGAAAAAAAGTTTTGGAATCTCTACTTTTTCAGAGTAATCTAATTTAGAACACAGTGGTGGAGATTGCAAGGAGCCATTTCCGAATAAAAACAGATATAAAAATCTGCAGCTTTCATTTCTCTGTGATCTTGAGTAGTTTGTAAACTCAGTTTTCAATCAGCATTTTATCATCTGCTTAACTTCAAAAAATGTTTTTTGTTTTTTGGGGTTTTTTTGGGTTTTTTTTTTTGTTTGGTTTTTTTTGTTTTTGAGCAGTTATCTTCCCCCTTGATACTATGGCAACTTGTTTAGAAGTAAAGGCTGCTTCAAACTGCCCACATCTATCCACCTAAGTGAATGTGGCAAACCAATGAAATAATGAAGAATGCATTGTTAGGCTGAGAGTATGCAAAATCATTCATTTTCCCATACATAAATAGCTTCAATTCAGAATATTCTTTAAGAGGATGAAAATATACTAAAAGCAGTTAGTGCTGGATTGACTGGATCATCCTGCTGGATGATCATATAGATGATACCAAACCACCTACACAGGCAAGTGAACAAGAAATTCTGTACTCTGTAAAGTGAAAACTCTCCAGTGTGGGAGAAAGCATTGAAACATCCAGGTTGGAGATTAAGATATTTCAGCTGATAGAGCATGAAATTATCTCAGTGTGGAGGAAAAAACACTGTTTTTATATTGTGAGGTTTAATTAGCTTTTGATTAATTTTTTGACTCTTAAACTGAGCTACCTCAAATAATAACTTCAACTTAAATTTATTTGTTTACTTCATAGTAATATATTCCAGCTGCAACATTTCTAAAGGCTACATTAGAGATTTTAATGTTTAAGCACTTCTGCCATAATTAAATTGCATGCACACACACACACTCACACACACGCACACACGCACACATAAATTTGTAAATCTAATTCCTTTATCATAGTTTCAATTTTTTTCTTTAAGAAAGTAATAAGGTTTATAGCATTGTAAATTGGAAGGAAGAGTAGTAATTTGAAATCTGATGGATATCAGCCTGTAAAGATTTTGAATATATTAAATATTATGTTCATCTTGTATGGTTACAAAATACCTAGTGGAAAAATAAACTACTGAAAAAATTCAGTGTTCTGCATAATATGAAAAGTATTCAGCTTGTTAATGTTTTCCACAGAGCTGCACTTTCAGTAATTTTTAGGACAGAAAATGAACTGCTGTTATCCTTTCAAATTATCTTATTTGCAAAGAGGAGAAATTAAATAGTAATAACAAAAGAAAATTTTAGTGAAGTAGGAAGAAGGAAGAAGATAAGTTAGAGCTATTTCTTGGATACTTTTTATTGATTCATTTTGCTTAGATATTAAGTATTAGGACAAATTAAAAGAATTTATAGCATTTCTTTCTTGCCTTGTTAGCACAGGATTCTTGTGATGGTCACTTTGATTTTGACATTAAAAGGATGTTATTATCATAATGATGATAAGTTACTGAGACAAGGGAAATAATGTTTGTCTGTAGATGAGAAGAAAAAGCATTTAATGAATAGTGCCTCACAAATCTGTGTGACCTCATAGGTTTGAGAAATTTACTTGTACTTAGTAGAAAAAAATAAAGAAGTGTGCCTCTTTCTTCTTCTGTAGGAGAATAGGTAAAAACTGATAGCGAAGTTTTTTCACCAAGTCACCATGACAAACAAAGAAATTAATCAAAAGCATAGGAGAGAAGGAAAGTTTTAAACCAGGTGAGCCTTCCTCACAATCCTCTTTTTTTATCTAGACACAAAGAGTTTTGTCTGGAGATAATATTTCTGAGAAAAACAGCTATTGCGTGCAAATAGTTGGCTATCTATTCTTATTCCATCATCTAGATGGTGCAAGAAGTTTTTATTATCTTTATAAACATGGTGTCTAAGGTTTAGCTGTTGGCCTGTGATAAACTGGGTATCACAGCCTAATTGCAGAGACAGTTTTCCTAAAGAGAACCACGCACTGCACTCCTGTAGGCGCAATGTGTTTCCCCAACTATAGCTGGCGCAAGGGCTTCAGCTTGGTGCTTTCTCTTTGCCTCTCTGAAGGTATGGAAAATGGCTGAGAAGTTTTTCTGTAGTCTCCCATTTAACAAGGCTATACACTATCTAATCATGATGAACCTATGAAGATTTACCAGGGTAATTACATTGTTTCATGCAAAATACATTCAGGAAAAGTCTCAGAAAATATCACTAAGTTTTCAGTATTTGCTGCCCCTATGCTAAATGCAGTCTTTTTAGATTTAAACAAGAGGATTTCATTTTCTCCTACCATCAAATTTCATTTGTTTACTTCTTTTAAAAATATGGCATCATATTTCTCTCAGTTTCTGTAGTCTCATTAGTATTACTAATTTCCAAGACTTACTGTGCTCTTAATCTTTACATATCTTCACCTAAGATATTCAGAAGTTTTGACTTATTAACTCTTGCTGCTAGCTGTACCTTGTTCATGAGAATCAAACTACTTTCTTTTACTTTTTGTCACCTTGCTTCTCTTTTCTGTCTTGACAGAGAACTTTTCATATTTACTCTTTTAACTTGTCATTGCTGAAGACTTTTATACTCTTAATGTTCTCTTCTACTGAAGACTGGCATGTAATTTGCATGAACTGCTTTCAAAATCAGCTTCTGAACATGACAGTCTGCTGAGCTGCTGTCACAGGTAGAACATTAATACCCCTTCCTATTAAAGGCACAAACTGTGGAGAAAGCAGAAAGAGGAGTGATGGGTCAGACTGGTGGTAAACCTGCTCCCCTTTTACTTCAAAAAAGCAGAACGCTTTGGCACAGTTTTTGCCAATACTGGGTTTCTAGAAAATAAGTGTTCAAAACAGGCAAATAATAGGTCTTCCCAAACGTGGTGTCATTTCAGAGAATAACAAAATATAAAACAGATTTTCTACATAAGTGATAAATTTCTGGATATCAGGATGCCTGATGCGCACTCAAGTGCTGTTTGTGAGATGCAGCCTTTAGTGTCAGTATTTGTGTCTGAGGAAATTGTGATTCATGAAAAGACATTTTGGCTACCAGCTCTGCAAAGGATAAGCACCTGTGGTGTTTTTTAAGGGTTATGGACTTCACAGGATGGTGGTAAGCAAAGAAGACATTTATCGCGCAGTGAAAATTTCTTATCTGCTGCAACACAAACAGGAAATGACTCTACACTACAAAGTGCTCCAATTAACTATCGTGTTTCACAATATTACCTTTTATGCAACAGGTATTACCTATTAAGGTAATAAAGGGTGTTCTGCACTTCTGACAGGCCCAGCAGTTCACAGGCCTACACTGTACTCTTTCCACTTCCTCTGTCACCAGGATGTGTTTTATGAATCCCAGGGCTTCTTCTGAACCAGAGACAGAAGTTCACTTTGGCTTTCAAGGCCTGTTGCTTTGCTACTTGTATCCTGTAACTCCACGAGCACCCATTGTGTAGCAGTAGACAATTCGTCTAAAGACATGATTTTGTGGTTTTTCTGTAATAGTAAAATCTGCAGTTGAACCAAGTGTGTTGCGTCAAGTATGTCAAATAGGGATTTTTCTTTTACCCAATTATGAGCCAGACTAAATTTTTTGTCACATTTTATCCCTTCAGTGAAGAAGGAAGGCCACAACAGCTTTGGTGGGATGAAGATGGTGTAAAATATTTGTACTCAGAAACTACCTTCTCTGCCTTTTGTTTCTCTCAGGGTTGCGATGCTAAGTCAAGGCTACATTTTGTTTAATTTTGGTTCAATGAACACTGATACATATATTGTTTTACTGTCAGCTAGTTTGGGTTAAGCAGGTAACTGCCATGCTGTGCTCACCACAATATGCTGCTCCCTGCGTTCTGCTGGCTTAACCACTCAGTTACTGTGATCTTAACATGTCTTCAATCCAATTAGGGAAAGAATATATAAAAGATGTTTCTTCTTTCACCTGGTGCTACTCTGTTTATTGTGTGGTAATCTTTCCTGGGCAGATTCTACAATGTCTTTACCTTCATTTTACTCAAGGCTCTTAAAAATAAAGATATCTTTTTGTTTGTTACTTCTTTGAAATGCACAAATTTGTCCCAATATTCATTGAGTTAGAAGACACTGAATGCAGTGGGACAGAGAAGAGAATCGGGAAAAAACCCTCAAACTCATGAGCTGAGACAAAAACAGTTAATAATTGAAACAAAGTACAAACAATAATACAATTACAAATTATAATAATAAAAAATTGTGGAGGAGACCGGTTTCTTCTGCCATGCCTAGAGTAACCCAAGGGAAATGGCCTTAAATTGTGCAGGGCATATTCAAGTTAGGAAAAATTTTTCCAAGGGTAGGATGGTCAGGCACTGCAAGAGGTTGTGTGGAGAGGCACTGGAGTCACCAGGCTTGAGGAGTCCAGGAGGCATCTGAACCTGGCTCTGGGTGAGCTGGTTCAGGGGTTACAGTGGTAGTGCTGGGTGGATGGTTGGACTGGATGATCTTGAAAGCCTCTTCCAACCTTGATGATTCTAGGAATCAATTCTGTGATTTTAATAAAATCTCTAAAACTGTGCCAATGATAATACTATTAAATCCAAAACACATCTCTGTAAGAAGTACTGTGGGAAAAACTGACTTTATCCCAGCTGTAACCAGGACACATAAAAATCTGTATAAGGATGTATGAGCTGGTTAGGAAATGTTTTTGTTCCTAAAATGTTGTAAATTTCTTCTAAAATTTCATTCACATCATGCCTCACTCAATTTAAAGATAAAAAATTGTAGTCTCCATAATTAATTTTCTTGCTATGTAGCTTACATGAATGAGAATCATATTGTTTGGTCATTCAAGGAACTTATCCTTTAAGGCACAATATCTGGCATGTAAGACAGAGAATACTCCAAAACTCCTTTCTCTCTGTGAGCATAACATATATAGAAAGATTGTGGGATGAGAATTTTGAGAGGCAGCCGTCTTGGATTCAAAGTGATAGCACAGATTGTAAGAGCAAAATTATTTCTGTTATAGAGGAGAGCCTCAGTAAAAACACAAAGCAGACAAAGCAGGATTTCATATGGAAAGGACTGCAGACTAAGATAATGTAAAAGCATATAAATGTCAAATTATGCCTACAAGAAATGCGCTGCTGGCAGCTCTACTAAACAAAGAAAGCAGTAAAACTAATGATAATTTCTGTTAGAGATCAATTCAGCTAGAAATTCCTACCTGTTGTCTATAGTAAAGAGTGTGTTTTGAAAAAGATACTTTTCTTTAGAAAGATCCTAGTACTGTTTTTTCAACCTTTTATGGGTGAGAATAACCAGATGACAGACACATACAGAGATAAGTACTAGCACAGAAAAGGAAAAAGATTGGCCTTTCTTTCCTGTCCTAGATTTTTTTTCCTGTACAAGGTGAGTTTTGTTGACAATGATTTTCTTTAGATTTGTGTCAACAGTTCACTGTTTGTATCTCATATTCCTCTGGGGATAGGTTCTAAAATTAATATTTAATATTTGTCTTTACTGTAGTTATCACCAAGATACTTGATAGCAGACTACTCTCACTTTTTTGAGAGCCAGCTGTGTCCTGGGGTACATCAGGAATAATATCACCAGCTGGTCAATGGGGGGAATTGTCCACCTCTATTCTGTGCTGTTGTGGCCTCACCTCCAGTGCTTTGTGCATTTTTGGGTGCCACAATATGAGAACAACATTAAGCTCTTAGAGTGCGTCCAGATGAGGGCCATGAGGATGGTGCAGGACCTTGAGGGGAAGCTGTATGAGTAGCTGAGGTCACTTGGTCTGTTCAGTCTGGAGGAGACTGAGGAGAGACCTCACTGCAGTTACAACTTCCTCATGAGGGGAAGTGGAGGGACAGGCACTGATCTTTTCACTCTCGTGACCAACGTCAAGATCCAAAGGAATGGCATGAAGAAGCGTCAGGGGAAATTTAGGTTAGATGTTGGGAAAATGTTCTTCTCCCAGAGGGTTTTTGGGCACTGGAACAGGCTCTCCAGGGAAGTGGTCACAGCATCAAGCTCAACAGAATTCAAGGAGCGTTTGGACAACACTTTCAGCCACATGGTGTGACACTTGGGATTGTCCTGTGCAGGGCCAGAGGTTGAACTTTGATGATCCTTGTGAGTCCTTTCATGCTCAGGATACTCTATGATTCTATGACTCATGACATACAGTCACTTTATTTGGAAAACAAAAAAAGTGGTGCTTTCAAGTCCTTTCTAAAATTTATTTTCTGATTTTTGTTTAAAATAATTAATTCCCTTCACTGAACTCATCAGTCTCCACTTCTAAAACCTATTCTAATTCAGCTTCTTTTCATTATCTCTAAATTATGATATTTTATGAACATACAGTCTTTCAGGATCCTAATTAGTATGGTTGTGTGGATGACTGATGCCACTTAAATGCTCTGAAGTTTGGAAAATTATGAAAAAGGCATCACTTCATTAAATTAGATTACAGACCAAAGCTAAAAGTTTGATTTAAACATATCAGAGTACGTTACATAAATCAAACATGAGGTGTTTCTGTATTAGCATTACTGATCATATTTAAGTGCAGAGGATAACACTTTCTTTTTCTGGGAAATGGTTAAGGAAGAGAAGGTAGTTCCCCCAGGTACCTAGGAGACTTTTTTTTTGTTGCTCTCCCCAAATCTTCAATCAAATCTGCGACTCAAAATTTTCATATATTTTTGTCTTGCTGATGTTTTCAGTTATGGCTCCATCATGGTAACTCTCATGTGATTAGCTTTTACAGAGCTTTCTGCAGCCATTAAGCATCTTGACATCCACTGCCTGGAGACATCATCACCCTTAAAAAGATTTGCACTTATATATAGCAATCAGAGTGTACAGGATGAAATAGTACAATGTACTAGACAAACTATTCCATTGTAAAACATATTTTAGCTTTCAGGTTCAGTCATGTGCCATGAGAATTCTCAGAAAATCTCAATGATGTGTGAGGCTGTGCATAAAAACACCACCACGTGCGCACGCAAGCTAATGCATACATAATTAAAATACCATTTCAGCCTTAGGGAGAGAAAGGCATGTAGGACATGGCACATGAGATCAATCTACTCTTCCACCAATTTCATCAGATAGTTTGTCTACTCTAAATGAGAATTGATGCAAAATGGACAGAAGATTTGCTTGGATTAGTTTTAGACAGCATCACTATGTGACATGTGGTTTCCCTACCTGTTATCTTGCTGTGGCTCTGTAAACAAAAAAAGCATACAATCCCAAAATTTGTTTAGAATCAAACCAAGGGAAGATCTGATTTCTCATTTGGACCATCCAGAGCTGATGCAGTTATTTCTGTTATGAAGAGGATTTCTATGATTTTAAGAGCAGGGAGAGCTCATCCTGATTTGAATGGCTGCTCTTGTGAAACATTAAAAGAAAGAAGAATAAAAAGCTGTGATGGAAAAGACGTTCTCAGATCACTCCACTATTGGAGCAGATATAAGGACAGGGCCACATTCAGTAAAAGCATTTTGAGTATAATCAGTCACAGGAATATTAGGAATGCCTGATACTGCAATGAATTCCATTTTCAAGGTCAAAACAGTGTGTCTGAATTTTATAAAACCACACATCTTAGTAATAAAATACCATTACAATTTTCGTCTTGAGACGGCAGATGTTATGAAGAAAAAAGTTAATTTCATCAAGTCTGATGTAAAGCATTATAAGAAACTATTTAAATGTGAATTCCAGGGACACACATACAAATTTCCTAGAGGTAAGTATATGTTATGCTATTATATTGGAAATTTGAAACAAATATATATACTTATCAATGAAATGAAGTGACATTTCTTTATAGTGCACAACATTTGCTGCATAACAATTGCAAATGTCTTAAACCATAAGCAGACAATATATGAAGTAATGTGTTCTTTTCCTGTGAGTAGAGGGTTGTAATTCAGTTGACGAATTGACAAACTTTAGAAAGCAGTATGTACAATCAGCTTTAATTGTTTCAAAATTATCAGAATGTGTCAAAGTGGAAACTATCAAGACAACCTTGTAAAAATCAGTGATTATTAGAAACTGCTCCTCGTCCTTGCTTTGGTTCACTTGCTAAATGATGGCATCACATTTCAGCACTGATAGGACAAATACAATTTTTGGAAGATATCTAGAAACTTAATTTTATATGCATTTTTACTTAAATAATTACAGTCACTTAGATTGGCAGTATTTACTGTAGTTTTCAAAGACAAGGCAAAATAAAAGCATGAATGTTCAGGAATAAGATAGCTAGATTTTTGAACCAGAGATGACAGCTGGGACATAAATGATTCAAACATATAATTTCATTTGTTATTTTAAATATAATTATTGGAAAGAAGCATAAGTATGGATATTTATTTGTATTTTTAGACCAATTCCTGCTTGCACTGCAACATAGAACCTAGAGCTACTTAAAAATTTAATATGCTAACGTTCTCCATCCTGCATGCTTTTACTGCCTAAGTCTGTGCAGTGGTATTCAGGAGTTCTTAGGTAGCCTGTAGTGTTAGTGTAGGCTCTTCTGTGCATGATGCACAAAATGGAGAAATTTACTTTTCTTCTACTGCTGTAGAAGTTCTCCTGCTTGCATGTTAGGACAGCTTCTGCTCCTTGGTACTGAAGTTTGAGTTCTTTGACCTCTAGGGTAGCACTCCTGGGCTTATTTTGTAATGTGATTTCTTCACACCATGGTCCCAAGGCTGATGGTAGCATCTCAGACTGCCCCCTTTGGATACACTGGTAGAGAAAAAGAATCAAGGCAGTCTATGCTGAGCAGGGTCTGGTGAGCACATTATGCAATGCATTTCTCCCACACATCTTTCTTTACAGGCATCACAAGATGACAGCTTGCAGAGCAGGTGGGATGGCAACTCATTCTTTTGAGGGCCATATCCCAGGAGGACTGAGAAGATAGAATGACTTCTAAAGTGCTGGCAGGTGTCCCTTATGTTTGTGTGCACAACAATGACCTAGGACAACTAACAAAAGTTGCACACCCACAGCAATCTCCTGCCACGACTATGTATGGCATCAGTTTTGAAAGTGGTTAATGTCCTTCATTTCATGTAGAAAAGCAAGTATATGTGCAAAGTCATACTTAGTTGTCATAAGCATTCTCTCTCTTGTGGTGATATACCCTGCTATTTGCTGACAATGATTGCCATGCAAAAGCATTTCAGCCCCATTTCCAGGCTGCACTATCAAAGAGGTATAAAAGCATATTCAGTGAAGGGCTTACTTTTCACTGCAACGCCTGTTTCCTTCACAGCAACAGCTATTTAGTCTCATGCAATATACTTTCCAGGGGAATATTCCTCCCATATCTGAAGTCTCTCTTCCTTCAAAAAAATGTAAAGAAATCCTCATATTCACCAGAGCTGGATTTCTCTTCTTTGATGGAGATGACAGCTGGTGGTTCTAGAAATGATGGTGAAGTAAGGAGAAACATTGACCTTTGTGAAGAGAATACCTTCTCTCTATAATCGCTCATAAAAGAGTCATTTAGTCACCCTCCATAGTTTCTGTGCTTCTACTTCTCTCTGGTTTCACAGAAGTCCCAGTTTCAAACCAGCACTTCAACTAAAATTTACTTCCCAAATCTATTTTTATCTGCAACAATTTAAATTCTATTTCCTCAAATCTAGTAAGCCTGTTTTGCCAAATACAGTAATTCGTAAGTGATATCTTTGTCTTTATCTCAACCTAGGAGCTTTTTCATTCTATTTTCTACTTCTGTCCTGTTGAGGAGGGGGAATGAGAGAGTGTCTGGATGGGAATTTGGGCCTTAGCCAAAGTCAACAATGTTAATTCAAATTTATTAAAAATCTAGTTGCATATTGTTCTAGTGACATATGCATAGTTTAACCTGAGTCATCTGGTCTCGGGGTGTTCATAAGTATAAAATAAACCACTGAATCTTTCCTGTAGCAGCAAAATCTTCCCTTGTCTTCCACATTTTACTGACACATTTCAAGTTATTTAAGCAAGGGGTTGGTTTGTGAATGGCAACAACTCAAAACAAAATTCCTTGTCAACAAAGCAGTTAATCCAATGCAGGATAAGTAAATGTTTCAAAAAGATGGAAGTTCAGCTTTATGGTTTGTTTCAGTGGTAGGTAGCTCCTGACTGGTATTTTCCTAGTAGCAGGTAGCTTGTTGGAAGAACACCTGTTTCTCATGTGTGACTAATATTCCAAGAAGGACTTGAACATAATTTACATGCATAAATAGAGATCAGACCGTGCATGTTCATCAAGACGCATGCTTGTAAATGTCCATTTGGTTTTCTGAACCACAAGGCTTACTGCAGAGATGCAATGTATTCAAAGATATTGTCAGAGACAATTGTTTCAGAGTAGGAGTTTTTCTCATCTACTTAGGGAAATTAAGTGCCTTTATTGGTTGAACAGAGGCAACTTAAGCAGCTAGTAGACCCTATTATTTGGGGTCTCCTTCATGTGGTCACAGTGGAGCATTTGAAGAAATTTTCCAGCTCATAATGGACTGTACTTAGAAATTGCCTTAATATGTCTAAGATAATCGAATAGAAAAACTTGTACTTATTACATTGTTAGGATGTTCGGGGAAACTACCTTCTGCAAAAAAAACAAACAAACAAAAAAACCCAAAAAAACCCAAAACCAAAACAAAAGACCAACAAACAAAACAAAAACCACAAAAAATTAAAACAATTTACATACCTTCTGGTTGAGTTTTCTTGAAAAGATGATGAAATTTATCTTAAAAATCTGTAGGTTTTTGTCTCTGATTTCCATCAGACAACTGTTTTGAAACGTCTCTCCTTGTTTTATCTAGTAAAAAGTAAACTCTTCCGGCATCTTTATTCTGCTATGAAAAAAATTTTGAAAAATGAGCTAAGATTCCCTAGAATGAATGTTTTAGAAGTTCTGTAGGGTCTTGAGTGTTTTCTCTACCTCTTCTTGGCATGAACAATCTGGGATATAAACATTTTTATTTATATAGTATCATAGTTTTCAATCACACTACATCTGCAAAGAAGGCTTGCTTATAGACACCTGTGAAACCCCACAGATACATACCTGTTCCTGTAATAACGAACTGTTTTTTCTTATCATCCTAATAAGTCTCTTCTACATCTGTTGCACATAAAATTCTTTCTTTTTCCCAAAGCCTGTGTAATTGCAGAGTTCTCATTCTACCAATTTCTCTGAACATCAAGACTACTTAAGTGTTTTGCATATCAGTTTAGTTATGCAGAAGGCATGCCTCAGAGACTGAAATTGTAAAGCCTGAACCTCGAGAGTCTGATTGAACAGATAAGTCTTACAAAAATCTGACTTCAGAGAATCATATTAAATCACAGGAAAGGGGGTAGCAGATACCATAATATTATCATATCTTTCTTCATATTTCTCTTTTTTTTTCCCTATGAAAATATTGGTGTCCTGTTTCTGGTTTGTTGTTGATTTTTTCTTTTTTTCCTGGCAAACTAAATTTAGTGTCTAAGAAAGCTGTACTTCATGATTATAATAATCACTTTTCTTCCTGAGCTGGTAATTCCAAACTTTTATAAATCTCTATTGCAATTTCTTTTCTTTTAATTAGATCATTTTAATAGACAGGAACTCAGTTGCATAATCAACTTGATTCCATTCTTTACCTCACAGTTGTTAAGAAAAAGGAGGGAAAAAGCTCTAAGACACTACCTCATTCAATATTTATTTTCCAAATGCAGCCTAGGAATGTCAGTACTACTGGGATTGAGCTGAAAGGTTATTCAAGATGCCTTACCATGCTAACCTTTATTTATGACTGGAGCAGACAAGCCAGTGAGACTATATGCTATTCAGGCTTTTATTCCTTCTTTCTTCTCACTGTGTATTTGTGACCTGTCCATAAGAAATTTCCTTGAGAGAATGATTGTGTTCTAAAAAGCACTAATTAGCTGTTGAACTGATTCTAGCATATGGTGCAGCAGAACTTTCACAAAACTGGCTTGAATAGAATGGTGCCATCTGTCTGGGTTGAGTTCAGCTAACAATCTGTCAGATTTTGTTGTTTTAACCTCTTCAGTAATTAAAGGGAAATTGGCATGGTCTGCTAAGAAAATGGAACCTCCCAAAAAAACTACCAAACCTTCAGTTTCTGTGTAATCAAGGGTCCTTGTGAATCATAAACAACCACTAGATTTAATATTAGTTAAAACAAGCTAATATGGACTATTTTCTCTTACATCCTGGAACCTAGAATTCTGATGTAAGCACACTTAGGTTACAGAAGACCAATGGGTTTCTGTGTTCTGGAACATTGCCTAAAGTTATAAATTCCATTTAATTTAATCTCCTTTATTATGTGTACCTTATAATTTCCATTAATGGTAGCTATCTGCTGATGAGAAATATGATAACTGAAAATGAAATTTAAAAAATATGCTGAATATTTTTCTATCAATAAATAAAACATGTAGAAAAGATTTAGTTTTCTACCATTCTAATATCTATCATAGATTTTCAACATCAGACATCATATAAATTCCTTCTTTCTTTAGGTCTAAACCTCAGTGAAATTCATCTGAATTACATTCTTTCAGCATAAATATAACAGGCTTGTATTTCTGTGAAGAGTTTTTTACCAATGCCATTAAACAAAACGATGTACTATGCTTACTGAACTCATTAAAAGTATGAAATTTTTCTTATTAGAGCAGCTACTAAAGCAAAGAAAGAGTTTTACCTTAGCAGGGTAGGGGTAGAGAATTGTTCCCAAAAAATGAGAACAATAAACTAGATATGATAATTCATTGATAATATTTCTTCCTTTGAGTTAAAATCATCTTCAATAGCTGTTTACATTTCTGGAGCAGCCAGTGAATGTTTTTAAATAGTTTACTAAAAAGAATAGTTTTTTAAATAGTATCTGCAGGTAAGGAGATCACACTCAGAAAACATGTTTTTCCACCTTCTTGAAGCATACTCCTTCCCAAGGATTTCATAATCCCATATAGCCCTTCTTCTTGATGCTGAACTAGCTGTCTTGATCTGTCACTTTCTTTTGCATCAGAACATGATGCTCACTCTGTATAACAAGATTTTGCAAATGCAGTCATTCTAAAATTTGTAAGATTATACACCCATTAGTCTTAAATGTCCAGCAAATTGTGCACACAACAAAGTCAATAAAAATCATGGAGACACCGGAGAGGAGAATGTTTTCATTCACATCTCATTCCCATGCATATCTGCACAAGACACAAAGGCAGAGGCCTGGCGTCACTTCTGGCCAGGGAGGCAGCTGGACACTAAGTTTTCTGCACTCCTCCAAGAACATCCATTTTCAATCTTCGGAGAAGTGATGAACTTCTGAGGCTTTCCTAGATTTTGATGTAAACTAGTAAAATGAGAATAGAGAGGCCCATACTCACACCATGTATTTAATCTCTGGTCGTAGAATCATAGAATGAATAAAAGAATTACAGAATGGTTTGGGTTGGAAGGGGACCTTGAAGATCTCCTAGTTCCAACCCCCATGCCTTGGGCAGGAGCACCTTCAATGAGAAGGTCTTCACCCTAATATTTGAAATGTTTTAGTTTAGATGCATCTACATATGTTATCTCTTATCTCATCCTTCTAGGCTGAAATAAACAGTGATTTTAACTATCCATCTACCAACACCAGTTTTAGATTGTTCTTTTCAGAGTGCCTTCAAATACATATTTTCAACTGAATTAGTATTCTCCCATTCTAGAACGTATAAATAACCACAGTGGATTTATTCTTCCTGTTTTCCAGCAGCAGTGAGAGTATAATTACACAACTAAAATTTCATTTTTCTTTTTCAGAAATAATAATAATAAAAAAGTTAACAAGCCCTAGCACTGTAGGCATTCAGACTTTCATAAAATTCCATTAAACAAAGTGTACCAATACTAATAGCATACTTTTCCCAAAGCACAAATATTTTTAAGACTAAATGAGAATTTTAGGATTTTTTTTTAGCTAAAAAATGGCCATTTTTATTCATGGTAGATACAGTAAAATACTTGAAACAATGGGAAATTGTTCTTAGTTACAACTGGCAAAATATTCAAGTCCAAAGTTCATGAAGGTAGGAAACTGTTTGCAGAATCTGATTTATTTAAAATTTACTGAAATACTTGATTTCCGAAAAATACATCAAGGAATTTTCTGCAATTTACATTGGTGGTTTAAAAATTATACATAAAATTTCTCTCAGTAAAACACATTATATGAAGAAAAGATCAAGAGTAAAACAACAGGAGAAAACTACAAAGAAAAAACAGTGCCATCCACTTTGGATTAATGAAAATAATGTTGATGAGCTAGTTAAATCAAGAAATTGAACTAGAGGATAAAAGTTTTCAATGTTATTTTGTTAAACATCTCAAAAATAAAAGTAACAGAAAGGGAATGGATATTTTCAAAGTAAATTGTGAATATTACCCAAAAAATGCACACTAAAATTAAATAGGCCCTTGCTATTTCATTGTATAATCTGTAGCTGTTATATTAATCCACATATTTGTCCCACAATATTTTTAGAGAGCATTAGTGAAAATGAAATTGCAGTTTTTACAAAAATCTCATTTAAAAACTGTGACAAATCTTAAATAGGGTACTACTAAACCATTTAAATCTAAGAAAACAGCCTTTAATCTTCACTGCTGGAAAACTCTCTAATCTCAATCACTGTCTACAATGCTGAATCATTTTATGCAACGTAGAACAAGAGCTCTGATACTTGAATGCCTCACTGAATCCTTCCATCTTAACAAAGAGCTTGAGAACTGATAGGTGATCTCCATCTTTATTTAAGAACATTCAATATTGCCTCATGTCACAATCTGAGATATGAGATTGCTGCCTCTATTTAACAATTGGTGGAATTCTTATAACTTAAATACTGCCAACCCTAAGAGTCTCAAAAATAGTTTCTGGCTGCACTTAATTTCTTTGAGTGCGTTCAAGTTACTTGTGCAGTTCCACCTATGCAGTAACTGCATTGCCCACTACTGACAAGCAATGACAAGACGTTGGACAGACTGTAACCCTGCCTAGAAAATTTATTTTGGCCACATAAAATGCAGATAGTTGAAGAATACATTGATAGAGAACTTCTGTGTTGGATGTGATTGCAGTTACATCTACATTAAAAACAGCAAAAGTGTGGGACTTGGAGAAAAAGTGTTATTGGAATTGATCTGAGGAATTCTTTAAAACATATTCGAGAGATATCCTCAGATTTCAGGTAAACTAAACATTATTCACACTCCAGCTATTCTGGAAAGACAAATTCCTCCTCAGAATTATGAACCTGAAGAATGCTCAAGTATTGGCCAGTGCAGGACATTTGAGGAATGGAAGGTACTTCATTAGTGTTTTATTGTTCTCTACACAGCGACAAGCAAGAAGTTCCAATTCAGACAATTAAGTAAACAATAATAAACAAGAAGTTGCCTATGTAAGTTCATAAACTTTGAATTCACATGAAGAAAAGTTCTCTTTGGAACTTTTGTATGTTACTAAAGTTCTGGGGTGCCAAAATTAGTCTTTCATCTATTTTTCTTTTGAGAAAAGTGCCTCTGGAAACAGATGTTAAAATTTTAAAAAACGGCTATCTACTTTGAACTAATGGTGATAACTTATAGGTCATTTATTACTTTATTTTCAATTGTTGATTTCCAAATATGAATATACTAGTCTAAAATACATAATTAAAAAATTTTGAAGTGTTTTTACTTTTGTAGCTTACAGCTTGACTCATAGTAATTTTTTAAATAAAATGACTTTTTTAAAAGCAAATTTAAAACACTTAGGTACCAAGAGAGACTTCAGACTCCAAAAATTCAACCCTTATAAATGTAATATGGAGATAGCCTTGCTTTTTGTGTGCTTTCTTAGAACTAAAAAGCTTTTCCTAGATCCTAAACAAGGTTGAAAATTCTGTTGTTTGTCTGTGGTGGAAATAATATTCCAGGACAAAGTGAGAAATTATATTAGCACCTCAGCCTCGTGTCAGTTTGTTTGCACCAGAGAACTTCTGCATATCTAATCAATTATTAGAAATAATTACACTTCTTTGAAGCTCATGGAGAACTGTGCAAGAAAAATCCTATGTAAACCACACAGGTTTCTTTGAAATTAATGTGACTAACTAAAGTAATTCTCTTTTAGCACTGAAGCTAAATGTTTCCTTCGAGATCTGTCATATTTCTTTTGAGTGGCTTAAAGCAAATAGCTTTTTTTAAACTGCCCCCTAAACAATTTTTTTCTTTTTCTTTAACCAAAGAGAAATCACTTTGTAGACCACAATTAAATAAACTATGAGATATTAAAGAAATATAATGCACATATTTAAACATTTATTATATGCATTCATCTTGCCTGTAGAATTAATATTCTTGTACAAGTGAATTTGGATTTCTTTGCTGACATATTACAATTTTGCTTCACATTAAAGTTCTCAAATAGTCCTTCTCACCTAAAAGCAAACACTGTCTGGTTCAGTGAAAGCAGTAAAATTAGGCATGCAAGAATCAAGTCTAATTGATTTTTGGTCACCAATGAACCTTAACATAAAACAATGTCCTCCTTTTTCCCATGAGCACAATTCCTACACAAGAATAGGCTTTTTTCTGGTTTTGTACAACATAATGAAAATAGTGAAAATATCTTCATTTAAACTTCCCTACATTTTGATTAAATCCAAACCACAGTTCAAGAAATGGGAAAAAAACTTAAAAATTGAAATTTTTTCTCAATGAACACTCAGAATAATATTTAAAGAAAAGAGGCTCAATTATTCTGACTTAGCAGACACTAAAACTGATTTTATATTAAAATGAACCACAAAAAAATAAGTCAAATATAGAAGTTGCTTGTTTTTTTCTTTTTTAAATACCCCCAAAACATTTTCCTTTTTTACCTAGTATTTATTATGTCAAATTAGTGAAAGGTGGTTTTAATTTGGTTTATGAACCTGACACTATGTTAACTTCATTTCAAATAGCTAGTCTTAAATAAATGTTACATGGACTTAATAAAAAGAATAGTAGCTTGGAGAAAGAATATGAGCTATAGCAACTTAGAGCTGTTAAACATGTTAGACCGACCAAACCACTCTGTAAAACAACACAGAGCATATTCAGTGAACAAACATAAGTCAAATTATGCGAAGTCATATATACACATCATCTCATTTTGATAGCTGAAGCTCACATTGGAACCATCTGCTGATGAACCTCAGCTACAGAAGACAGCATTTTCTCTAAATAACTCTCATCAAATAGAAAATAAATTCTAATTTTTCTATCTTACTTTATGACAAATTTATATTGTCAGCATTTCCTATACCATTTCAATGCCCTTTCAGATATTTGGATTTTAATGTTGTATATTATTTCTTGCTTACTTATTTAAGTGTAAGCATGTTGTTCTGTTATTAATATATTACAGTATTATCAATTCTTCCATCCTCTAATTTTTAAGCATTTGGGCTTTAAGCAAGCACTCATGCCCCAACCCTCAAAGGTCAACCATATATTCTTGAAACTTTTACTATAGAGTTACTGGAAATCTCATTATAATCAGTTGGTTAGTTACACCAGATTAAAAAAAGTTGTTTTAAATCTTGTTGATGAGCTATAGTGACATTGGGTTTATTTGCAGTGAACACAGCACGAACCAGACATAAAGACAAATTTTGGTACTCTGTGTCTTTTGCAGCTAAATTCTTTGATTGTCACCAGCAGCTTCTAAATATTTTATCTGCAGCTTAATTATGCATAAATTCCTTAAGGTTTTTGGTTTCCTGCGGTGATCCGACAAGGCAAAAAGAATAGTTACAGATACTAGAAAAATAGCCCATCTACAGTTTACATATAGGAATATGTTTACTAATATGCTTTAAGTGTTTATCACCACCTAGGCAGCAGATTATTGCATCTGCTAGTGTTTTCTCATCATCTAATGCTGTTACTATTAGTCCTGAGTCGAGGTTTATCTGACTGTACTTTCCTCACACTAAACATCTCAAAACAAGCCAGAAAATTTTCCGAGTAAAACAGCATGCCTTGGAATTCAAACGAAGATATTTTAAGATTCCAAAGAGGGAAATCTCGAGGAAACTATGCCAGATGAATTCCAGTAATATATAGTTTATAAAAATTTCTTCGAGTGTGCCCTTACATTCAGACTGTCAGAGGTCTCAGTGACTTACTGAGTTGTAAAAAACTCTATAAAAGCTACCCAAAGTGTAGAGGTTACTACTTTGCACTGGTTCCCAGTTGTTTTTTCTTTGACTTTCTGACCCCTTTTTTCTATGTGACCTTTCCTGACACACCTCTGAACTTCCTTCTCTTAAGCTTTCTTGGCCAAACCTAGGAGAAAGAGCAATTAATTGCTTCTAGAGGAATCCTCTCAAATATTTACTGCAACCAATTAATACAGAAAGAAATAAAGCAAATGTTGTCCACAATTATTCTCATAATCTATTCCTCACTGATTTAAATTAGTCTTCAGAATTTCTCCTTTAGGTCCTCCCTTCTTGGATTACATTTATCTGTTATGCCTAAAACCAAATATCCAGCTCACATACACTACATATCTATGCAAAAGCTCAGGTTTATTTATTACTATGATAACTTCATTCCCTTTTTTCTGGTTTTTAGTAGCAGGACACTAATGTGATTGCCAGCTTTAAGTCAAGATTTTTTCTTTAGGGTGACAATTTCAGATCATTTTTATTTGCGATTTCTGTAGCAAATTATTTATCAGAAGGTTGCCCAGAGTGTCAGGCTAGTCAAAACAACAATGAGAGACACCTCCCTTTTCACTCCAAATGCAAATATTGCACAAAGTTATGAAAGATGGAAAAACAAGTAGCTCTCTCTGATACCAGTATACCAGATTAACTACAAGTTAACTGGAAGTTGAGCAAAAGATAAGGTGCACTCCCATTATCATTCTTTCCAATAAAACACAACTACTTACCATACAGCTATTTATATATAATATAATTTTATTTTGATAATATTATTATTACTTTTATTGTTGTTATTATTATCATTAGTTCTTCTTCATTACAGCACTATACCATTCTCTGACCCACTGAAGAGTCCTCAGCTACTTATCAAGGGCTGGAAATGCTGCATAGGACACAGAAATATGTGGATGCCAGCTTATCTGTTCGAGCCCCCAGTCAGAACGTTTTAGTGGAACAATGCTACTAAAGGTGCTCATGTAAGAGCTGAGAGACTGACTTTCTTCTGTGGGAGTTTCTACTGTTTTGGGAGAGTTTTGTCTTCATGTACTGTTTCTGTGAGTGTGACTCAGAGTTAGTGAAGTTTTACTTCACTACAGCTGAGACTGAAAAAGAAACAAAAGGACAGTTTATATCACTGGGAAAACCCAGAGGATCTGAATGGAACTCTGAGGTTATAAAAAGGAAGAATGTGCATTAAACCCACTGTGCACATAGATAAAATGTCAGGTCTTTGGTGCAGAAAGAAAAAAAAATCTCATTTAATTCTAATCGGTTACATTGGAGATAAACTTCAACCAAGACTCATCTGCACAAATATATTGAAGAATACTTCTTTAACCTTTTCTTAGTAATAACAAGGGAAAATAACTATTCCCCAGCTTTCGACTTATAAGGGGGAAAATGTTCAAAGCAAACAAAACCGCAAGATGCATAAGAAAAATCAATTCCATATACAGAGGGGTAATCTTTGACTTGTCATTAAATGGTATTTATAAGTGCTTAAAGAGCCAAATGGGACGATAAAAAAAAAAGATATTTTTTTCCAAAAGTAGTAGAAAAAGAAAACTAGAAGCATAGATATAGATTAAGCATTTTTAAAAGCAATATCCCTCTTTAGTTGACACATTTTCAATGGGAGAAAAAATTAGGCAAAAGAAGTTCTGAAGTGTTCTTTTGTTTTCTTTTCATCAATTTTTTTTCTATTCTGAATGGCTTCTCATTTTTGAAGTCTATGACCTGTTTATACAACATGTCAATACTTCTTCAAAAGGAAATGGGCAGAAACAAGAACTGGCGTCATTAAGGAGAAGATCTGTGAATTCTATTTAACAACAAACTACATATGTTCACTTTCCTCATTTTACAGCTGGAAAACAGATGCTCACAATTCTTTGTACCTTCCAACTGTGGAGTAGGACCCCAGGTATAAACCATTTTCAGACAATTTTATTTCTAATGAATATTGGATGTGTTTTGGAAACAAAAACAAATTTCATCATACAGTCACGGCTGACAGTAAGAATGGGATGAAAGATAGATATCTAGGCCTGTTATCTCTTTTCTTCTTAAATTAAAATTATTGTTTGCCTTGGAATATTCTAATGTGTAAAAATATACCAAATTAAATATTTAAGAGTGTCTGCCATATTTAACAAGTAAAAAAGTTATTTTTAAACTTCATTCGAGAGAGGAGATGTGGCCAGAAATTAAAAGCATTATCATGATAGTCAGGATCCCCTTTCACTTTTTATCATTATAGCATGACCATTTCTTAACTAGCATTTTGTTCCTTGATTCTAACATAGTGTTGTTTTATGTGTGATGTTATTGTATGAGGTAGTATGTAATTATTTCCTTGCCATTCTTAAATTACCTCTAAGATGCAATAGACAGTATGTACATGAAAATAAGCTTTTTCTTATAGTATACAGCTTTGAATTGCCACTGATTAAGACAAAGAAGTTCTGATTCTTCTTTCTTTCTAAATTGATAGATTTTTTTCCCATTTGCAATTAAGTTGGAATTGTCAGGAAAGCAAAAAAACAAAAAGGGAGATCAGCTTGAAATGGGATGTTTAATAGCATAAAACCTTATTTTGAAACAAAAGAACATGAAGTTCAAAGTTGGCTTTTATCTCTTCAGAATAATTAATTGTGTTTAAAATGTACTCTATGTGTACTTGAATGCTGCACAAAAACTTCAGGTCACTGGTTCTTGCTAACTTTTTTTTCATGCAGTAGTGCATTATTCTAGCACTTATTTTGAGGGAAGTGGAGAAGAGTTTAATTGAAAGCTCTTAATCCTAAGTCAAAACATATCTCTGTGTGTGCACATGTACTATATAATGGACACAGACAATCTAGAAGCTACTAAATTATTATGTTCATAGTTAATTAAGTGGCACTCAGTAATGAATAAGGCATACAACATTTATTTCCTCAGCAAAATAAGTCCGAAGTCCATTAGTGTTTAGTCACACCAGGGATTTTTCCACCTTCAGCATCTAGCTTGTGCTTCTGCAGCACAATTTTTGAAATACCTTAACCTGGTACGTTGCCAAGGTTCTGCTTGAATCTTTCCTGATGAACAGTTCTTTGTCAGCCTCATTTCCCATTTTTGAGTCTTACACCATTTTAAAAGATATTTTGCTTTTGCTGGGTTTAAAATACGCAGTTTTTCATTATGATTCTTTTTTCTACGTGACCATTTATGGAACAGTTTACATCTCTCTTACACATCCTATTAGTTTACTTTTCCCCCACTTTTTTATGTTCTTTACATCACTACTTCCACTACCTTCCCTTCAGAGATTAATTCCGCAAGGAATTATTGAACCTGCTTGATATTTTGAAAGGCAATGCTGTATTTTGAAAACAAAACAAGCTTTATGTTCATGATTGCTTGTACGACACTATAATTTGGAGCATATGAAAATTATCAAATTATCACAATAGTGATAAATTGTGTTTATTCTAAATAATCATTAAAAAGAGTTAAAATTTGGCCCAAATGCATGAAGTTTCCATCCTTTACTTAAATGACAGAAATTAAAATGTTTTAGATTGATTAAAAAAAACGTATTTGGAGAATTTAACATATTTTTTAAGAAATCAGGCTTGTGAAGGAGAAAGGAATGAAGTTCATTGGAAAAGAATCTCGATATAGTCTAAAACTCTAAATCTTTAGAGTGCTTCTATGAATAGAGGCACAGTGTTGTCGTGACATTGTAGGGGTGGAAAGGCTGGCTTCATGTCTGTCTTAGCAAACATGCAGTTGAACTGAGCGCTGATCCTATGTAGGTTAGAAAAATCTAACCTTACGCTTATGAAGGTTAGAAAAATCTTTAGGCTATACCTTCCAATCTCCATTTTTCTTTAAGTTTGCATTTCTTTTAAACCTCACGATGTGTTATACCTGTTTGGAGGGCAAAGATTTTTTTTCTTCATGTATTAATTTTGTTTCTAAATTTGAGAGGTCATTACTTTGCCTTTTTTGAGTTAGTGCAACAGCGCTTTCGTTTCTCATTAATACTTTTGTTTTCTGCAGCACAGGAAATAGGAAGGGCTTTAGGGTTTCTTACTTTAGCTTGTATATTATGGATTCTTATATTTGCCAAAACAACAGCACATATTATTCTGAAAGGCATGAACCACATGGTCAGTGAGCATAAGTTAATCCACCCCCCTTCATGAAAAATACCTAGAAAGTATCTGAGTAAAATTGCTGAAACAGAAAATCAAGCTTACAAGTGCAGGCTAAGTGTGTTAATCTCTAAGACACTAATTTGTAATTAAGGAATCACTGGAGGAGAATATGTAAGAGATCCTACTATTTCCCTAGCAGTCTTGGGAAACAGACTATATTGACCTCCCAATAAAGCATGGCAATAACACATCCATTTCTTTTTATGGATGTTCTCCTTTCTTCTTTGTACACAGTGGGACAGATAATATGATCTCATGATTCCATCCCACTCCTACCTGTATGGAACTTTCCAAGTATTTGGGACTTTTTAGAAATGAAGTGCCATTCCAAATCTGTTTCTTTTTTAGATGACTGATATCATACCCAGAAGTCCCAAGAAACCCTTGCTGTACAGTGGACAGCAATTTAACTTAACAAATTTGTTAAATATTGAATCTCTCAGGCCCTGACTTCTATAATTCTGATACCCCTTGCTGAGTGCCTTTGTCACAAAGCACTCTTAGACTCTGCCTGAAGTTTAATACCCAAATGTTTTAACTGCAGGCATTATGTCTTTTTTTTAAATTATTTTTTTTTTTCCTACAGGAGGCCTAAACACAACTGTTATTTCACTCAATCTTTACCTATTTACATCCATCTGATTCTCCTGAGTTTTCTGTTAAATATACCAGCAGAAAGTCCATCTCTTTGGAATCCATCTGTATAGCATTGCTTCCCAGTTCAGGATCTGCTTTGTCTTTTTATGTTCACAGCAAATTACCACTATGTAATAGTGCAAAGTGGTTTTTTATATTCTTTATTTTCCATTCAGCTTTGATGTAGTGAAAAACCCGCATATTTTATTACCATTAACCATTTGTCCTCTTGTTGGAAAATCTTTTGTCATTGCCCTTTAATAAAGCATTTTTCAAGGAAAAATTGACACTTGAATCCTACCTGTAAAATAATCTCAGATACTCAGCAGACCAAAGTACAATAGAACAATAAATCAAGTTTGCTAGTGGCAGCAAACACACATTAAAATTAGGAGTTTTCAGGTGGTGCAGCTGGAATAATAGAAAAAAAGTGCAAACAAAACCCAAATCTAAGATGTGAAGGGCAAATAAGCTGCAAGCATCTTGAATTCCTGAAATGGCAAGAAATAAATCATGAGGTAAGCCCACAGGATCCGTGCTGGCCTCCCTGATGTAAGGGAAACATCTTCAAAGGTCTGATTCTGAAACCTGGGGGACAAAACTTACTCCTACCATGAATTATAGGACTTGCTAAATGGCCTAATGCCATTCATCACATCTTTTCTGATGCTCTGCTTCTAGCTGGGGTCAATATGTAATGCCTCTGAGAAAGTGAAAGAAACAAACACTGTTTATTTGACTAGTTATGAATGGAGACAAGGGGAAACTTTTGCCCTTCGGTGGCAACCACTGAATCCATGCATCAAAGGGTTTGATTTCTTTATCTGATTGTCCACAAACATCATTAACACAACATGAACAATTTCTGAATCTATCGGTTTCAATGGTATACAAGGTTTAGGCTGTCTTTTGCTATTTTTTGTTAGCTCACTAAACAGTGTACAGTATCTTCTTAAAGACTTTCAAATTCCAATGCCAGCCACATTTAATAAGATCTCTAATGCAGCATGTGGCAGCCTAACCTGATACTGTTGGACAGAAATGTTAATTTGGTTTTCAGCAGAAAGTACCATGTAGTAAGTTACTGGTACTCCAAGGCAACAGTAAGGTATTTGCACTAACCTGTAAGTCTTTACTACTATGATTAGGCGGGCTCGGTGGGGACAGAGTACCTAGAAATAGCTGCACACTTCAGGAAGGAATGTGAGTAACTCTTCCACACTGGCCTTGAAGTACATTTTTTCAGTAATGCTTTCATTAGATGAGAAATTACTGTGGTGAAATTAATGGGTTCCAGGTTTGGTCCAAAATATGAAAATCTGTGTGTTTCCTAAACCCATCCTGTCTGGAACAGTAGGTCCTGAACTGTCTCATTAGCATAGATCTGTCTTTCCAACAACCTTCAACTTGGGTGCTTTCGCCAGTCCAGCTACCAATTATTTGGGTATGTGTTGTTTAGAATGATGGTCTCCACTGTATCTTAGACCTTCAGATATGCAAAAAAAAAAAACAAAAAAAAACCTGGAAAAAAAAATCTGAGACTCTTGTGTAAGATAAGCAAATGATACTACGTATAAATAAAGCTTCCTATTCGACCCATGAAGCTACAGTAAACTGTCAGGAAAAAGAATAATTAAAAGAGTATCAGTGTTTTTGCTAGATTTATTTTTGGTTTAGTAAACTACAAGAAAATGTAAATTAAAATAATAGACGCAATAATACTAACAATAGTAAGGGCTAATACTATTTTTGCACCACTGCAAATCTTCGTTTAGAGCCAACACAATTTAATATTCTAACATGTATTAGCCATGTAAGAGTTAAGACATTAACAGGATACAAATACTGTGATGTTCATACTGTATAAGAAACATCTTTGAGGAAATGGTTTGATAGTCTGCTCTAAAGGTAGTTTTGATATCTGTGCACTCTGGAGTTTGATGCTAAATTTAGGAATATAAGTTCATATTGCAAATATGAAATAGCACTAAATAAATTTATTTCTTTGGAAAAGTTTGCCTTGATTTCAATAAGTATAACTTGTGTCTTCATTTTTACTGTGGTGCTTTTGTGACTTCATGTGATATGCTGTATGTGTAATGTTTCCCATAAAGCCATCTTGTTTATTAATTTTTTCTCTTTCCCATTAAGGAACTACAGGAAAAATATCTGACAACCGGCAGAGGAGTGGTAAATGTCATGAGATATATGGAGAAGCTGGAAAGAATAACTAAAAAGGCTTTAAGCCAAAAATTTGGAAAAAAAGGGAAAAGATTACTGAACAGGTTTATAAACTCACTAGTGACATTGACAAACATAGAATCAAAGAATATCTTATGTTGGAAGGGACCTGCAAGGACCATTGACTCCAGCTCCTGGACTTGCACAGGAAAACACCAAGAATCACACACCATGTGCCTAAGATGGTTTCAGAAATGATTGAGCAGTCTTTCTTTCTGTAAAGTATGTGGAGAAAATTGTAAAATGTGAGAGAACTAGAGCTGTGAGTGAAAAAACTGTTGCAAATCTGGGCTATTTTTCCAAGGAAGCATTGTAAAATTCTACCTGGTGCCTTTCACTATTCAGGTGCTCACCTACTGGCACATTTTTCTTACTGTCTCGAAGATGATCAAGATTATATAAAGCTGTTTCTTTCCATTTCTAGACAAACAATGAACTCTCTTACCCTTAGTAATTTACCTAATCTAATCTCAAATACTTTTTTTCCTTTTCCCCATGTAAGTTCCTTTGAGGTAAAGGTATTCTCAAATACAGGGAAACACATTTAGAAGTCCCAGGAAAAAATGAAAATGTCTACCACTTGAAAAACTGTTCTCCACAAATTTTTGAGACAGAGCCTTTCAGGAACAAATTTTATGATCTAAAAATATCTTTTGCAGTGTGCTGACTTAGAGCATGTCTAAAGTAAAAAGAAGTTCTATTCCTGCCAACTCAGTCAGGATTTTATTATGCAGCTCTGATTTTCTCAGGAGAATTTTACTGTTTGCTTTATTACACTCGAGGGGGGTTCTAAAGAAGACAGAATTTAAACGGAAATATTTCTTAATGTTGGAAAAATTACCAGCAGAATGTCTAGAAAGTAAATTTTTCTTCTCCCTAACTTTTGTTGATACCTGAATTACTCTGTTATTGTATACTTAGCTAAAAATAGAATACACAGAGATGATTTAGCCATTTGTTAATATATGTTTTCAAGTGTTAATAACAACCCAATTCCCAATAGACTAAATAGGAAGAATCATGAGCATGTAGCTTCCATTGAAATCCATTTTTAGGTGCTAGGGATTTTGTCTGTAACTTTCTCAGGAATCACAAATCATAAATATTTATGACTTGCTGAAGAGTGTGGAAAGAAGGATGAGATAAAATAACAGCATGTTGAAAAGGCAACCTAATTTTAAAAAGAAACCTTGAAACAGCAAACTAGCAAACCACGATGAACAGTAGTAATTTTGTCCCCAGCTTGGACCTTAGAAGACACCACCTCTATCATTGGGGGTTCTCTTTAAAGGGAACATATAAGGGGTCTTTTTAATGGTTTTTTCCCCACAAGCAAATGCAGTAAAATAACCCAAAAAAAAATGAACATCAGGCAAACATGACACCATTAACCTGAACATATGAAGTGGTCCAAGTGCCCACCTGTATCAGGAAAAATCTTTGCACTCCCCACAAATGCACCTGCAGTAGCTGAGAACTGCTCTAAACATCTCTCCAATGGCTTGGTCTTGTTGAATCTAGGGAAGCTGCAACATTTGCTGCAGCCACTCTCAGTGTCAGGCTCTAGGCAGTGGCTTGGAACCAAAGTGAAGTTGCTTCACCTCAGACAATTTGCTTCTACATGGTGCTGGATGGCCAAGTGTAGCAGTGTGTCTGATTGTCACGGCATATCTGCCTTCCCTTATCCCATATTTAGTTAATAGCTAGAAAGTTCTTTACCCGCAGTGTTATTTTTGGGTTTTAAAGTTCTGTATCTGCCCCTCTTCCACTCCTATTCCCCAGTTTATCTGCCAGTTCTGTATCCCTCTTGCCCCTATTTGCCCTCCTGTGTAAACCCCTCCCATTTCTCCATCCCTCTTAACCCGATGTTCGCTTCCGTTCGCGGCTCTCTGCTCCTTGGAACCCGGCTCTATCCTCCCCCTCGTTCCGTCCCGGACCCAGCCGCCTTCTCCTCCCCGCTGTCCCACCAATAAAACCCTGGATTCTAAAAGCTGAGAGACTGCATTTCCTTCATTCGCCGAGGCTCCTAATATCCTGTCTTCGAGAAGCCAGCTCAAGCACAAGCTCTCTGGTCCTGGATCCGCTCCGCCCATGGTAGTGTGGTAG
The DNA here is from genome assembly GCA_013397955.1 of Grantiella picta. NCBI lineage: Eukaryota > Metazoa > Chordata > Aves > Passeriformes > Meliphagidae > Grantiella > Grantiella picta. The sequence continues at coordinate 730,090 of VZRM01001111.1, forward strand.
GCACACGGGGGAATCTCGTTTTTGTGGGGTTTTAGAGATTCCTCTGCCTCCCCAGAGCGAGAAAACCTCAGCCAAGTCATGATATTCCACTATTTTTTACTACTGAGGGCTTCTCCAAGCAGATGTGAACACAAGCTGCCAATCAAATCAGTCCACAACAATATCCCAGTATATGATTCCAAAATGCTAAGGCAACATTCTCTTGCCACTTGTTGATCTGTGGCCAGCATCTAGGCTCGCCAAAGTATTTTCTTTCTTTTCTTGCCCTGTTGGACCTGGTTTATTATACCCAGGGGTTTTGTCTATTGTCCTCTCAGCCACAGCTCATTATACTCTATAAACACATGAGTGTAGCAATGTGTTTTTTTAGGCCTTTGTTCCCCTGCTCTGTATGTTATTGGTTCTTTATGAAATATGCATCCTGCTATATCCGAAATCTCTTGGTGTGTTCCCCTTGCCTATCTTCCCTTCAGACTTCCTGGGACTGGCTCTGGGAGAGCCAACCCCTCCCCCTTCCTTTCCCTTATAAGCCAATGCCGCCAGGACCTCGGGGTCTTCATCTTCGAGCTGCAAGCCCTTACTCCCTTCCCCTGCTTTCCTCCCCCTGCAACCCCCACCTAAGGACCCCAAATAAACTTCCCTGGCAGAACGGAGATGGAGTCCAGTTCATTCTTTCATCTCACCACATTTCCTGCTGAATTTCTATGGTCAGAGACTCATGCCACGCTGAGCACACCCCGGGGGCCACCCGGCGTGGACTTGGTGGAGATATGCGCCCCAGGGACCTCATTTTGTGAGGCCGCCGCTTCCTGCCGTCCCCCAGCAGAGAAAAACATCACATGAGGAAGGCAAGTACCCATGACAGGAGCTCTTACCTATTCAGACCTGATTTTGTGTGCCATGCTGAGAAAAAGGCAGTGAAGATGTTAGAGGTGCTCTGTTAGAGCATTACAGCACAGGAATTTGGACTCTCCTTAGTTATGTTCTCCAGTGTGACAGCAGAAACATACTTCTCTACTTTACTTAATTAATAGGAATACCCTAATAGGAATACTTCTGCAGACAGTGGCCTGGAAAGAAAAGCCACAAACTGAACACCAAGAAACAAAACCTGCATGTCCTACTGTAATACCACCTGGTTATTAAAAAAAACTATTGCAGTCACTTTGTAAAATCATAAAAACTTGGACGGAGGACTTAGAAAAAGAAAACCTTCCTTTTCCAGTTGAAATTTACAGGGAGGTGATGAGATGGGTTACTGAACTCATTGCAAAATATATGAGGCTTGTGTTCCCAAGGCTGCAGCCTGCAGCTGCTCTGGACCTCTGGTGACTCCACTGGATCCACTTCAGCCTGGCCCTGGACACCACCTACACTGGGAAAAAGTAAGAGTAGATCTTTGTTTTGGCCTGACCCTAGGAAAAGAAAAGACAGTAACAGTCTCCATCTGGTCACCCAGAGGTGGAACAGGAGCTGGCTGAAGAAGAAAAGTGTCTTTTGTTTGGAATTTTTAAATTGAAGTCTGTAGGAGAAGATACTGGGAACTGGATAGTTTTACCTTACTGTGTTTAAATGTTTATTATCTGTTCATATACCATCAGAAGATAAAACTTTCTCTGAAAAAAAAAAACTTGCGTGTTTTGCTTTGAGCCACCTTCTGTTTGTTAGGCTGTGACATGAGCACAAACACTTTGCACAGTGCTCCTGCAGGGTGAAAGTTGTCTTTCTCTGTCCTTCTGGCTGATTGCTGTTGATTGGGCTGTACCTGTGTTATTACAGGATGTAAGAGTTTGCAACTGATACCCAGGCAAAACTCAATAGAAACAGACAGTAAATTCTGGATTAAGCAAACACAAGGACTGTATGGATATTTCACATCCACAGATAGACCATGGCTGACGATAGGTCAGAAAATCACAGATGTTTTGCAGGAATCATAGAATTGGAGTTCAAGGAGCATTTAGAGGAGCATTTGGGTGAGGCTCTTAGGCACAGGGTGGGATTCTTGGGACTGACCTGAGCGAAACTAGGAGTTAGACTTTGATGATACTTGTGGGTCCCTTCCAACTCAGAATATTCTATGATACTATGTTTCCTGTAACTCTTGAAAAGTGATGATATTTCAAAAGTCTGGGGTAGTTCCAATATTTAAAATAGGAGAGTAAAATTAGACCCAGAAGTATGTGTATGTCAGTTAGCCTGAGTTGCTTCTTAAAGAAAATGAAAGACTTAATGTAACTGATTTTCTGCCATCAACCCTTAGTTCAACCTATCTAACTTTTTGAAGTCTATAGTTAAAGCTCCTTGAGACCAACAGATATTTCTCTTAATTTCTCTTGTTCTTTACCAAGGAAAATAAAATCCCATGTCTGAATGTGGATACACGGGAGAGGTAATAAGGATGTTGGATTTTTCAAAGAGAAAGTAATCTCTTACTGCCACTTGTTGAGCAAAGACATTTAAGTAAACAAGTAAATCTCTATCTGCATTTCCAAGGAAAAATAAAATTTCAATTTAATGATAAAATGGGAGAAAGAGTCACCCTAACTAAGCAACACCCTGGAATGCCTTGGCTGTAATGTAAGTGCGTTGTTTTCCCCACTAGAGATTGTACCCTCGTGACAAATTCTGTGTAAGGGATGTGCATATTGCATTAAGCCAGCTCTTAAGTAGCTTGAAGACAGATTCAGCTTCATGATGGCCAAGAATTTTCAGATTTCTTTGGTTCATATGGTAAAGAGATACAAAGCAGTCAAAAAATAGGAGCTTTCCTGTTTAACGTAAACCAAGACATAAACCATTGTTAAAGAGGTTGTTAGAACTCTATTATTTAGGGATGTCTCTGCCTAAATTAAGGTACAAATGAGTTCATATTCTGAGGTCAATAATATGGATTTTATTTAACAATGACAGTGAGGCAGAGAAATAAAAAAAGATAGCAAAGAGAGAAGTCTCCTTTCTTTTCTTGACAGGAACATGCAAAGTGTAGAAATTATTGTCAGTTATCTAAGTAACTATATCAATTAATTGCTTGTGTGAATTTATTGCTGATGATTGGTGAGACAATAAGTTATGAGTAGGATAAAATAGTGTTGTAGAATTTCCTACAACATAATTAAGAGACAGTAAGACAACATATTTCCAGCAGTCATGTGCCGTGTAGTACAATGTGAACCAAGAATGCAAGCAGTCTTCTATCATTAATGACAAAATATCTGAAAAAATGGTGAGGGTGTCAGAGGTAGCTTCCTCATCATGAACTCCAAACATAAGTAGGAAAAAAAAGAGAAAATTATTTCCTTGAAATAAATATTTCCCCTGGAATAAATATTCTCCTTGGAAAAGAAAGATATAAACTTGATCTTATCTCTGTAAATAGCAGTATCAAAACCACAAAGAAATTGTATCTCTGGTACTTCTTTTTGCTTTTAAAGAATATTCTGAAATGTCAGAGTTGAAAAGACAGCACAACCCGGTGACACAGAAGCTGTAAAACTAGTCTAAAAAGAGAGTATGAGAATGATATGTTCTCTAAATAAGCAGATGGGAAAGACACCCATCAAATGCATGATCATCTCCAAGAGTGTGAAGCTGGAATTTAGAAAATTATAGCCTGAAAATAAAGTCTTTTTTATCTATTTTGGTTACTCTTAATCTCTGTTTCTGCTACTGTCTGGTTTTGATGATTCATGTGCTGCTGTTTCTCCAGAGGCTCCTGGAGACTTATTAGCACATAACCTGTGCTTGCCCCTGTTTATGGTCCCTGTTGATCCAGACTCTGACATGTCTGGATTTCTTCTGCTTTTTATGGAAGCACATATAACTGAATTGATAACAACAGGAAAACCATGTCACTTGAAGCTAGCACTCTGGAAAGATCAGAAATAGCTCTTGTCCCACTGTTCATGTCTTCTCATAGGAGATGGATTTCCCTAAAAGTGGATATGGAAGATACATTTCAGCTAATGTGGTTTAGATCAAAAGTGTAATCCAAGATTCACTGCCTTGCCTTCTGTAAAACTTGTATAGAAATACTAAACACTGTAAGATCTCAGTCTTTTATAACAGTTTTTTAAATTATGGATTTAATCAAAAGCTCCTGATGGGTTGTTCACAAAGAATAGTGACAGATTTATAACTGCACTGTGGATGTAGGAAGACCTGAAAGGTTACGGTGAAAGGGTACAATGGGAGAAAGAAGAAAAATATAGGATAGTCCTTACTTAAAGGAAGAAAGACAAGTGAAAGGACAAGAGACCTGAACTTCTTCTGAGGCACGAGACTTAATTTAGACACACCTGCGTTCATGAAAAAAAATGTCTAGGAAAACCCAGCCATGGGCCAATATTTTCAGTCACTGAATCTCCTAGAAAGTCTAAATTTACTCTAGTCTTGCTTGTTATAATGAAAAACAGAAAATCATAGAAAAATAAAGAAACCCCCCCCCATAGACTGATTATTGTTATATCTCATGCTTTGAGTCATTGACATCCTTTAATCCAATTTTTGTGCTATTTTTTTTAGTTACTTTTTTTTTTCTTTTGTGGACAGGAAGGTACTTAAATTAAAAAAAAAAAAATAGGTGTAATCATTCTCTTTCAGAAAACTTTTAATTTGTTGATGTAGCAGGCTCCGGGGGGGCTGCAGGAGCTGGCTCCCCCCCGGAGCGAGGTCCCTGGTCAGCATATCTCTACCAGATTCCTGGCAGGCGGCCCCTGGGGTCCGCTCAGCGTGGCGTGGGTCTCGTAGCCACAGAAATTCAGCAGAAAATAAAGTAAGACGTAGGAATGAGCTGGAATCCATCTCCTTTCTGCCAGGGAGGTTTATTTGGGGTGAGGAAAAAGGGTTGCAGGGGAAGGAGGGGGAAAGGAAAGCGAGGGCTGGTATCAGGGGCTAGCAGCTCAGAGATGAAGACCCCTAGCAGATGCAGACATCAGCTTATAAAGGGAAGAAAGGGGGAGGGATTTTCTCCCCTGGAACCATTCCCGGGGAGTCTGAAGGGAAGACTGGCAAAGGATGCACACCAATAGGTTTCAGGTACAGCAGGATGCATATTTCAAAATGAACCAATAGTATACAGAGCAGGGGGACAAAGGGAAGCCACATGGAAATCTGAAAATCACGTTACTACAATTTGTAGCTTCTGGTGAGGCTTTAGTTCATAGATTTATCAGAACACAATTGAAATCTATTTGTAAATTGCCATTACAGACTCCTTTGTTAAATTTTCTATACAAGGCACAGTTCACAATATTCCTTGAATAGCTTCTAAATGTAGAGTAAAATGTTGTCAAAAATTAATGTGCATTTTACCCCATATTTTCAGGAAGAACACTGGAGAGTAATAAATTTGATTATGTCTTCTTTGATATATTTGGTAGCTATGATATATATTTCATAAAGCTTCTGTGTTTACCCAGAACTTTCCTTGCATTAAATAAACAACCAAGAGAAAGAGAGCTCTCATGTTTTCCAAGCAGATCTGTGTAATGACTAAACATAAAGTATTTCCTAAAATACACTAAAATGAAGCTTTTTATAAATCTTTTCTGTATAAAATAATAAAATTAACTTATTGATTTTAACAGCATCAAGTTTTCGTATCCCTTTGCATTACAAATCAATGGTGCCTTTTTTTCTCTGTTACAGAATTCATTCTTTGGTAACTAATGTTCTTATATTTGTTTGTCTAATTGTACTTTTAAAACACAGACAAAAGAAGAGATGAGGTGATATTTTTATGTTTCTTTAAACTCCAACGTGTCAAAATGTGAGTTCAGATAACTGAAATGGAGGATAAACTGCAGTCATTGTCTATGTGGCAATTTTGTAAAATGTTGGCTATAAATCACACTATTAAAATATTTCCAAGGCAAAAGCTTGAGCTGTACCTTTTTGCCATTAGTTAGCAACTCCCAAGAAAAATACCCAAATACAATTATAGTTTAGCTTTTATTCAAATGTATTGCATATATTAAAATACCTTTGCAGAGGGTTACAGATTCACAAAACTATCTTTCCCTTTCACTTCCTAAAGCAGAGATTCTAAATGGTAATTCAAAAGTTATAACAATATTGACATAATTATTAAAATTTTTCTCTCTCATCTTAAACAAACTTGTCAAGTAAAGAATTTCAAATTATTAAATATTAATTATTTATAATTTATTTACAACATCTCTGCAATCAGAAATGCTTCTACTGTTTTCTCCCACTTGAGGTCAAGAATTTGAAGGGGAAGATAATGCTTCCTTATGAGCCACCAAGAGCGTGAATATTGGAACAGCTTCTCCACTGTAGACTGCGGCATGCAGAGATACAAAAGCAGTCCTTTGGGGGCCTGATGCAAGCTTTAGACTTGAATTCAAAGTTTGTTGCCCCATCTGATGCAGACAGAATGTTCAAAGCCTAGTCTGTGTTGTTGGAGGAGTAAATTTTACGATATGCACCTCATGGACTACTGGTAGCTGTTTCAACCCAAGAGCCTGGACCACTCTTGTATGAATGTAGGAGATAGAGTCTCTGTTTCTTCCTCATGCAAAAGTAGCCTGGCATTTAATTTATCTCACACAACAGTGCTGTGTTTCCTACTGACAGGTCTATCCTGTTCTTATTTGTATATGTGTTTCAGTAAAAAAAGTTGCATTAAAGGCTCAAAATTTCTGATGTCTGCAATTACACTACTTCTAAAAAGTAGAAGGCTCTGTCTCAAAATTTTGACTGACTTGGGATAACACAGATTCAATGCAGTGCAAGCCAAGGTACCAAGTGTAGTTAACTGGCCATAGAGAACTTCTAATCTCTTCATATAATAATCCTCTAAACAGCATAGAGCAAGTGAAGAGACAGCATGATTATGTATCTCAGGTACGTGATGGGGCAAGAGAAAAATGAAAATGTTTCCTTACACAAAAACAACTTGGGAAAAAGACATTTTACTATCTAGATCTGCAAATTATCAGTAATAGCAGTGTACATAAGGAAGTTAGATGATGAGTTTTACAATATGCTCATGCAGGCTTTGAGGATATCTGGCTTTTCAGTATCTAATATTATACGCAAACATCAAAAATGAGAGTTCAATGAAAACACTAAGATAAAAATTTTGGCATTTATAAATGATATTAAAGGTCTTTTAAAGGGTTTTGTGGGGTTTTGTGTGTTTTTTGTTATTTGTGTGGTTTTTGTTTAGTAGGATGAGCAGCAGTTGTGAGACTACCTCTAGTGAATTCTTTTAGTCATTAAAGTCACTAGCAGTTCCTTTTGATTTATGGACAAATTCCACATGAAATACAGACCCAGAGTATTTCAGAGACATAGAGAAGCAAAAGAATATTGAAAAAGAAGTCTCTTATACACATCTGAAATTTTTATTCCACTCCCTCCTTCCCCTACAAACTGTATAGGACACCTAAAAATTAAAATTAAGCACAAACTCCAACTGCTAAATTGGGCTAATCTCTTACCCAGAATAATAAAACCAAATACTATTTTACTTCACTGACTTCACTGACATCCCTTTGTAGTTTGACGTTTACTTGCATTGGATTTCACTAAAAAAATTCCATAGAATAAAAGTCTACAGTATTTTGGTAGTGTCAAAAAATTAAGTATAAATAATCCCTTTCCTTTTTGCACATGTTGATTCATTTTTCTTAAGGTATATGTCTTTCCATCGGTTCCCACAAGAGATGCATATTTAGTATACATCTACATATTTAGAATAGTATTTTTTATTTGTAACCACTGTGGTCAATACTATATGGTTTTTTGGGGTTTTTTTTGTTTGGTTTTTTTTTTTTAGATATTGGGTACTATGGAAGAGAAACTATGGGATAATTAAAAAAAACAACAAAAAATTAAAACAACAGTAAAGAAAAATTTTTCACTGAAGTCATCAGCCTGCCATTAGAAAATGTAATAATGTAAAAGTCTTATTTTTCTCTCTCTCTTTTTATTCAGCTCCACTGTGTTCAGGTTTTATTATCATTATTTTCCTGTAAAATTTATTTATATATAAATATAAACAATTGTTTGTCAATAAATGGACTTGCAAAATTGTACTCACTGCATTTTAATTTAAGATGTTAATGAATGGCACAAAAGCTTCCATTCTTTTCTCAGGAGGATTCATTTTTATGGTATCAGAACATGAGAAGAGGGGAAGATTCATGAATAATTTGCTTTTCATTAGCATCATTCAAAACATACCAAGCTCTTTTCTTGTGAACTCTAATTTGCATGACTTTTTTAAGCTGTGCTGTCCTAGATCAATGAAAAAATGATTCAAACATTTTTGTATTTCTTGCCTTGTAAGGAAACACTGCCTAAATTCTTAGGGAACTGGCTGTTTCTTTGCTATTTATTGTAGTGTTGCCCCCTATAATGGTGAGAAGCTGTTACTAGAAACTATCAGAGACCGCATGAAATAAGACTTGGAGGATACTATACTAAAAATGACATAAAAGTCAGAATAAGAATGCAGTGATAGTCAAAGGATGTTGTAATTCTTGCTAAAGGTTTCTGTCAACGAAATCTGTCAGTGAAACAACCAAAAGATGTGATCATATTTAATTCATTTTATTTCAAAGTAAAGTAAAAATGGACAGGTAGCTATTCTTTTACAGTGAATATATGAATTTAAACTATTTAAACTTGTAAGTAGATAGGAAAAAATTACTGATTTTTTCATGAACAGAATACCCACATACGTATCTGTCCATACAGAAACACACACTCACTGTGTTTCACTATGGTTTATCAACTTATGAAAATTTCATGGTGAACAGAAAAAAATGCTAGTGATTGAAATATTTTCAAATTCAACTTCTGCAAATCAGATTAAAAGTCTAAAATTGAGGTTAAAAAACCCACCATTTTGATAAGGGAAAAAGAGTCATGTCTATAATGTAATGAACTGGCAAATTGTTCAGGAATTTGGAAAACAATCTGGACAGAAAACTCATGTGACTTCAAAAGCTATTGGCTCCTTTTTTTGAACTAGCTAGAAATTAATTCAAAGGTATTTGAATGGCTGCAAAAAAAATCTTGAACATTTATTGGACTTTCTTTCTCAGATTTTGTAAGACTTTTTATAGCCAAAATATTCAAACACCTAGCTAATTTATATGAAACCCCCAGATTTACAGTAATTAACATACAAAATGATACAATTACAGAATGCATAAATATTAAACCTTACTTATATTTTCATAGGTGTTCTATTTTCTTTCTTTAAAGTATTTTCTTATATGTATCTTCCTTTCATTAAATTTTCATGTGAATTTACAATTTTATGAATTACACCAAAAATCAGTTGACAGAAAATTAAAAATACTAAAAACCCCAAGTATTTAAAAATACTTGGAAAATAAGAGAAAAATAATAGTTGACATGCATCTACCAGGAACAGTTTTTGACAAATAAGTTTAATTCATTTTTGACAAAAAAAGTTTAATTAATTTTTGATATTGTAACTGTCCTTGTATGTCAAAGAAAAGTAAGGTATGCCCAGTCTTGACTTGAGTACAACTTTTGATATTCAGGTTAAAAATTCAAGAGCCACTTAAGAAAAACTACAATGCAGGTACAGAGGTCTTTGGAACCATATTTAAAGATTTACTGAAGGTTCAGAAATAATGAAGGATTTATGAGTTGGTCCTTAGTCTGGTAATACGGTTTCTTAAATAATCTGGCCAGTAGAATAGAGTTCAGGACTAAATTTGGGTGATATCAAACTTCAGAACAGTTTGTATGGGCTGAAATAGAAGGCTAGAAATCCACAATCTTAAAAAAATATACATCAGATATAAGGTTCAAAACAAACAAACAAACAAACATACAAAACAACAAAAAACTCCCTTATTTCACTTAGGACAGCTCAATATGAATGTAGAAATATTAAATTTTACTCAGACTATTAAAAAAATTAAAAACTGTGTTAGAGTTCTGCAGAAAGGTTTCTGAGAACTAAGCATGAATCAAAACCGCCATAATGCTTAAAAAGTAATATACCTCATATTTTGTTTCATGAATATGAAAATAGGCTGTAATATGTATTAACATTATGTTTCTCCTTTATTCAACATCAGTAAAGCTTCTCCTGGAGCATCTTTTAGTGACAAAGTTCAGAGAGATGGGGATAGATATGGAAAGATTCTTGAGAAGGAGAAAGGGAAGACAGAATTAATCACATTTTAGCAAAGTTTTGCCAAGCAAAATGGAGTAGGATTTTTCTTTTTTTCTTTTTTTCCCATTTTCTGTGAGGTATAGAACAAGACAAAATGGACATAAATTGCAGCCAGGATGTCAGGGTAGACACTAAAGAAATTTTTCTCTCACTAAGGATAGCAAGAAATGTAATACGTTGCCTGGGGAGGCTGTGGATTTCTCTGTCATTAAAGCCCTTTAGAACAGATGGTGAGTATCCGACAGAAGTGATGTAGCAATGCCTAACTCTCTCTTGGGACAGAAGGATAGATTAAATGACCCTTCAGGTTCTCTCAGCTTCTTCTGCCCTTTTTTCCTTTCAGGTCTAAAGTATTTTACAGTACATTACATTTTCCTATGCACTTTGATTACAGAAACTGTTCTGTACAATCTCTAGGTTACTTGCCAGGATCCCCTTGCCACAGAATGTTCTCTTCTCCCTGAAGACAAAGAATTAGACGTTTATTTTCCCCAAAGGTATTGGATAGACTAAGGGATGTATGTAGGACTATGTCAGGTAACCTAACACTTCTCTATCAAACAACTTTTGGCATACTAAGCCTAAGGAAGGGAAGAATGCACACTTGATTTTGGAAAGCACACAGGAAGTAAGCTTTCAAAAGTTTATGGTGTTTCAGAAAGTGCATCAGTGTTATAACCCAACTTAAAATGTTTGTAGGTACCAGAGTTATTTCAGCTGACCTTCCAAGGTGAGAAGTGTTTGTCTACCTTTTTTCCCCAGGAGCTGTTTTCTGTCGTATTCTTATTAAGTCAAGTAAAAAAGAATGAGTCTCCAAATACCAGAGCAATACCCAGTTAAAAAGGAATTCAGCAAATGTATGCAAATTGAAAAATGGATTTGGAACTAAGGGTAAGCTTTGGAGACAGAATAGTATATTTTGCATTAACGGACATTGACTAAACTTTTAAGCAATTAATATTTCATCTTTTATGTTTGATGAACTATGTTCAGATTTTTCATATTAATAAGCCTCTCTCCTGGTGCTTAACTCAAAATCTCTAAATGAAATTTTGGATTGATATGTCAGTTTTCAAGGGAAACTTTGCAAAACATGAGTTTTGTTAAATCTCTTTACATTTTTTTTTACTGCCATAGGGTAGAGAAATTTCAAATTGCAATGTATTAATGTTGCAGTACTTTACTGTTCACTGTTTCAGTATGCAGAGAAAAAACATAAAAATAAAAATAAATTTTACAAAGGAATATTCTGGGCAAAATTGATTGTCGCTTCTGGTAAACAAACACAGTAATTGGACTAACCTTTCTTATTATTAGAAAGTCTCCGAGAACAAGAGTGTTTCTGACTACTACAGCCATTTTTTTTTTAAGTTTTACTTTTCATAGATATTTAACGTCACTCAAAACTATTCAGAATAGACATAGAGAAGATTTTCTCTACTTTTTTTCTCTACATAGCTTGTCGTTTTTCTTCTTTTACTACTAACATTTTACTAACATTTTAGTATTTCTGAGATCTACATTTTCTTAAAGTTCTCAATAGAAACACAAAATATTATATTTAGTTTTCAAGACAAGGATAATGAAGTATAATTTGAGTGTACATAATCAGAAGCCCAATATGTAATTCCACTGGGAAAAAAACAGTTGGTTATTTTGAATAGTAAGTAAAAGGTTTGTTCCAGAGCCTTCTTTATTGTATAAGAGCAAATATATCCACTCTGTTACTATAGACACTCTTTAATAGTTTAATTTGTACATTTCAATTTAATATTCTACATACAATGATGCAATAACATTATGTGAATCATAATTAACAAGTCATGTAAAAAGAATTAAGACTGAGACATCTTCTGCGCTGCCCTGCTTTCCTCTTTATTGGCATCTTCTCTCTATCCCAAAGTTCAGTGAGTTTATAGAAGTTTTGTAGAATGTAGCGATGTGGATTTTTAGGATTCCATGTGCTCCCTTTGTTCCCTGCTCTGTATACTATTGGTTCATTTTCAAATATGCTCTGCTGTACCTGAAACCTATTGGTGCGTACCCCTTTTGCCAATCTTCCCTTCCTTCTCCTGGGACTGGTTCTCAGAGAGCCAGCCCCCGCCCCCTTCCTTTCCCCTTAAAAGCCAGCGCCTGGGTCTGAGAGGGTGGTGTCCCATCTCCGGGCTGGCAGCCCCTACACTATCTCCCTGTCTTTCCTTCCCCCCTTCTCCCCTGCAACCCCTCTCCCTGTCACCCCAAATAAACCTCCCTGCCAGAACAGAGATGAGTCCAGGTTCGTTCCTTCATCTTACTTCATTTCCTGCTAGAATTTCTGTGGCCGGAGACCCATGCCATGCTAAGCGCACCCCGGGGGCCGCCCGGCCTGGACTTGGTGGAGATATGTGCCGGGGAGACCTCGTATTGTGAGGCCACTGCTTCCTGCTGTCCCCCCACAGAAAGAAACATCAGCAGAAGACAGTGAATAATCTGTTTCTAAAACACTATTACTTATTTAAAAGGAAAATCTGACCTGAGATTGGGAACAGGACTGAGGGTAAAAAGATAATGG